>CM031239.1:277395327-277961434 GCA_018340775.1 Taxus wallichiana var. yunnanensis | reverse complement strand
ATATTAATTGCCTATAGCTGATTTCAAATTTATATCGCATATCTTGATTACTAATGTTTTAATACGGCCACGATGTCAAGGAGGTATTCTCTCTGCTTTGCAGATATTATATTCACAACAACATTAGGGGATTGGGGAGACCACCCACATTGGAATTCGAGAAGAATTCAACTTGGGTCACCATGGCAACATGTAATCAGTGTGTGTGTTAGAATTATTTGGTTAGAGAAAATTGTGACCTAGGGGTCATGTGTTGTTTTGTTTTTAAATTTCCCTTTTTATAAGGTTAGATGATCATTTTAGTCTCTTGAATTTTGGAGTAAGAGGATTTGGAGAGAGTTTGTGAATTATTCGAGCTTTGTGGATGTTTGAAATTGATCTTGGTAAAGGCTTCGAACTTCATACCTTTCTTGGAACAAGCTCTACCACTTGAGAGTGCAGAGCTTTACCTTAGTTTAAAATTATGTTATTTGTTTTATTATATGTGTGTATATGTTGCAGTTGCACGTTGTGTCTCTTATAATGCTTGTTACTGGTGTGGGTAGAGAATGCCTAAGTCTGGGAATGGAAGGAGACTATGGGGAGTTTTCTTCAGTGAGGAGGCATAAGAGATCACTTAATTGTGGAGGGATTTTTGGGGTGATGCCCCATCTAGTATGAGGAATGCTTGCATTTCTTCTTATTCTTACTATGAGGGAGGCATAAGAGATTGAGGGGAGGCATAAGAGCATATGAAGGCATAAGGGGTTTCTTGAGGGAGGCATAAGAGTTTGTAGGGAAATTGTGTTTTTGCATTAGAGGATTTTAGGTGGGCACCTATTCTCATTGGGAGGCATGGCCAAGACCCCATAGGTCTTACTCTTTTGGCTTTCTTGATAAGCCTTGTTATGTTGTTGTTTTGTTTGAGTTCTTCTTGTTAAATTGTTGTTGTGTTTGTATGTAAATGGAATGAATGTGAAAATTATTTGTTAAGTATTGTGGAAGCTAGTAGTTTTCATGAGTTGAGATCTTCTCCCATTGTAATGTGGTTGGGGCTCGGGGGCCAATGGGGAGGATGGCTTCTCCTCTCCATTGGGTATCTTGGTTGGGTGGAGAGCATTGCCTCTCCTCCTATTTTGTTGTGAATCAAGCAAATCCTGGAGGAGCTATCTTGTTGGAGTTGGAGAATGGAGTCTTGTTGGTGGCCATGTGAAACTTTCTTGTATTTTACCCACTTAGAGTGGAAGAAATTGTAATAATGCATTTCATTCTTGTATTTACTTTTGTATGACTTCCCACATCAAGTGGAGAACATTGTTGTAATCTTGTGAGAAAGGAGTTTACATTTAATATTTGTATATTGAAAAGAGAAAGAAAGATTTGTATGGTTTAGTTAGGAAATGGAAAAAGGAAGTCTTCTTCATTGTAAATATTGTAGAGTTAGTTTTGCAAATATAAAAGAAAGTATTTTCTCCTTGTTGAAATCTTGGATGTGTTGTGAGAAAAGTAGTGCTTGTATTAAAAGATTAAGCTATTTTACAATGGAAAGGAAAGTATATTTTCATTGAGTAGTTATTGTATTGTAAATGTGAGAAAGAAGAAAATGTAGAGATTGTTAGAAGTTGAGCTTACTTGTGTAGTAAACTTGAATGGAAAAATAAAGTTATATTAGCTATTTTGAATGTATGTACATTGTATTGAAATAAAGAGGAAACTAAGTTAGATTTTATTGCATTTAGCAATGTTAATTTTATAGTAAGGAAATGACAAAGTAGTGAAATAGATTTATGTCCTTTTCTCTCTTGTAATGGAAAGAAGAATTTAGTTAAACAAGTAGAAATTATTCTTGTAAGTAGATGAATTTTATTAAAAATGGAAACACTTTAAAATGACTAGAATTAACTAAGAAATGAGTAAATGAGCAATAAATCTCAATTCTGGGACTTTAAAATGAACAAAGACAACTTATAATGCATTTTTACATCCTTTAACAACTTTAAGTTTTTGTAAAAATCTCGGCTTTAAGGTTATGTTTCTAAATAGGACCACCATCCTAAAAACATGTAGAGCGGCGGTCCCGTAACCATCGCAGCGTGGTAGCGTTAAAACTCAAACTCGCGCCGCAGGTGGCGGCGGCGGTCTGTGTTTGTGCCCGTAAGGTGACAGCTTTACAAAATCTGCTACTCTAAAGGGCGGCTATGAAACCCACTATTTGTCACCCTCGCAGGCGGCACCCTGCAACCATTGGTCTTCTCAGGTAGCGGTCCTGTGGCACTTATGACAGAATTCGTGGATCCGCGTATGTGCGTGAAATTTAACCAGTTCTCACTAATTCCTAAGTTGTAAAATTTAACCTATTACTACTAACAAGTAAAATGAAGATAAATGCTTAGGAATGGGACAACAAAACACTCAAATGGTGAATCTAAAAGCATTCTTCATTTATAGCAAGGGGGGTAGGGTTTGCCCCAAATTAAAACCCAATACACTAGAATCTTGGAATAAAAACTAGATCGAGGAGGAAACTCCTCCCAATCCTTCAAGGAAATAGATTACAAAAATAAAAGACAAAACTAAGCTAAGCCTAAACTAAATCTTCAGTAGAACCCTCCATGGCTTCTTCCTTTTTGCTCTCATGGCTTCCTCCTCTCCAACTTTGCAAATTTAACAAAAGAAAATGAATCAAATGAGATGAATAGAATGAGAATAGGTTTTAATAGAATTTCATAAGGATTTTAGGGCAAGGATGGGAACCCTAGGATCTAATGGCTTAGATGGATTTGATCCAATGGTGGAGGATTGACCCTACCTTTATTAAGTATAAATGTAATTTAAATGTTTAATGTAAAATCCTTAAGGGTATGTGTAGATGGGTGAGTGGGGCTATTTAATTGCTAGGGGTGTGATGTTCCTTTTAACCCTTAGTATGTGTAGAAACTTATTAAAGGATCCTTTAAGCTATTAAAGTAATGGATTTAATAATTTAGCATAAGGTTAACCTTGTTAGGATTGAACTTAATTGAAAAGAAGAAAATATCTAATTAAGTGAATTTAAACCTTACTATTTTCCTATAGAACTATCGATTATTGTACCCTAGAGATAATGGTGTTAACATGTAACTTTCAACTCGACCTGATTCTTCAATCAAAAACTGAGCTAAGTAGTGTAAGTAAATTAATGAACCCTAAGGGTTAAGCACCCTTGTAACATCCTTGTACCTTAACCTTTAACATCTTTATAACTTAAACAAAAAAATTAGTCACATTTTCAGGTTAAGTGTTAGTTCAAGCAGTTCTAGAACGTCTTTTGCTGGGCGTTACACACTACAAGTTATTTTATCTAATATAAAGATTATAGTTTTAACATGTATACTAAAAAAATTATTTATTATGTCTTTTTTTTTTTTTTTATCATTTATTAAAATTTCTTAACTTCAAGCAGATTTGTCATATCATGACCTTGTTCTTCAACGCTCAATTATTTTGATTGATAATTTATTGGAACAATTAGGTAGTAGACTAATCATATTACAACTTTCTCATAAAATTTTGGAATGTTAACAATTGATGAAAGAAGACTTTATAAGAATAATTGATTTATTATAATTATGGAGACAATAGTTAGAAATAGATATTATAATTGTAAGTTTGAATAATGATGCAAAACAAACCATGTAGAATTAACAAAACGAAAAGCAAAAAAATTAGAATTGTATCTTTTTTATAATTGTAACACTTTCTCCTATATCATGTTTCTTAAAACTATTACAAAAGTGAATGTTAGATATGAGTCAAAACCTTATTCATGTATCCTTGAGTTATAAAAACCTCACTCATTTTGTTTTGAATTCACTTGATCAATGGGACTTTGCTCTCCTTCCTTCGAGCTCTATCAGACCACAACACCTTGCAAAACAATAAAATATGTTAAATTTATTGGAGGTCTACATTATCCCTCCATTATTATCAAGTCCTCGAAATTTTGTATAGTCCGAAAAACAACACACAAAGTATAATGCAATTTAACAAACAATCCAGTGTATCGCAACTCTTGAAATCATATTCACTTTCAATGATCTAATCAATACAACAACCAATCGCTAGTTACTCTTCTCTCTAAATCCTTGAAATATATTTTTAAGAGGACGTCAATAATAATTAAATAAATTCCTTATTTTACCTACATAATTCTCTTTATATGAATTCTTGTTTTAAATACATTAATGCTTTGGAGGACAATCGACACATAAGTATCAATACATATTAGTATTATCAAATTATTTTGACGCTAATCCCATTAATAAAAAATAGTAACTAAAATCTATATTAAAAGGCTATCAAAGTTTAATGTCAACGCTTACATTGGCATATATTTGATTTAGAGGTATAGTTATTACTTTTGTAGTTGATGTTGATAAGGGGTGTGATTGACAATACTGATTTTCTATTAAAGTCAGAACAAATGTTGTGAAATACATTAGAAGGGATGTTAGATAAAACTTAGTTGTGTAATATTTGAATACAAATTCAAGTGAGACATGTAAGTTTGCTAATACTCACTCTCAAGAATGTAGTGAATGTGAAGTGTTGTAGTCAAAGTAGATTGAAAGAATGACTAAGTGCTTTAACATATTATCTCTCCATGAAACTAAAATGAGACAGAATATGCAATTATATATAAACAAATCTGAAATGGTTATGGTACATTCCAAATTTCTTTATTACCTCAACGAGTTTGAGTGCATCATTGTTAGAGCTATTTTGTGCATATCTTACAATCATAGCATTCCATGAGACCACATTTCTTTGAGGCATTTTGCAAACAAAAAACGGTATATGTTATTTGTGTTATAGGGATAGTTTTTACTTTTGTAGTTGTGTTTGTTTAAACTATGGGTGATTGATTTTGTATGTGTAGAAATATAGATGAGTCACTTCATTTAAAAAGCACAAACATGAGGTCTAACCCTTTAAACTATTCAAAATGCAAAAAAGTGATATAATGTACAAAGCTTTGGATGGAAACAACTATAATTTGCATTGTCCTTTCTTGGCATTTTAAATTTGTAGGTATTTGTGTGCAGATGAAGACATTAAAAATGTGTTGTTGTTGGTTAACATAAAGAAATGAGCAACAATAAAAAGGAAAAATTGAACATGTATGTTGAAACGTGTAATTTTGTAATTGTAGATATATAGATGAACCACTTCATTTAAAAGTTTCATCTCTTCATTTCAAAGTTGTTACAAATTCATACATATACATTTACAAATCTCATATCATGAGTGGTATCGTTTTGCGAACTATTTTATTTGAACTTAACATGAGAAGAATTATATCATGAATGGTAGCCTTTTGAGGGTAATTTTATTTCCGGTAAACATGAGTACATTTGATACCCCTTGAACGGAAATGGTTTCTAGGATAGAAGAAGTATTGAGTAAAGTAGTAGCGGAGGTGCTATCAAAGCAGAGTGTAGTATTTACGAAGGGTTGAGTGATAGTAGTCTTGCTTCCTCCTTTCTTCTTGCTCCAAGTGTTGTTACATGCACCATTTTTGAGTACCTTTCGAATGAAAAAGGAGGTGAAATGTGCAGATTTGCAAGAGAGGAACTCTAGAGAAAGATGTGAATGTCAGACCCTACCTTTCAGTGGTTCCAATGTCGATGGTTGCTCTGTGCAAAGTAAGTCCTTGTGACTTGTGGATAGTTAATCCCCATGCCATTTTAATCGGTAACTATCTTCGATTCCCTCTCGAAATAGGGGGTATGGGAATATGTAATGGGTTGGAGGGATCCCAACATGGGTCGTTGTATCTATCAAATTTTACAACAAATAAAGGTAATGTTGGTGGTTGCATTGATGCATCGTAGACAATGTCGGTGATTGTTCTGTGGCACCATTCACGAGGCCTGCATCAACCCATAGATTTGTAATAAGCATGATTTTTTGTTGTTTGCACAATAGAACTTTGTGTTCCAACTGATCATCATCAGGATTTCTGGTCTTCATCCACATGTTACTTCAAAGAATGGATTGGGTGATCAGAACGTTCAATGCCTTCAACATCTATAGGTTGTGGGAGTCCACTAGATCATTTTTTGCAAACAAATGTGGTGCGTCTTTAAAAATGTTGAGCTCCTGCTTTGAGTTAGGTGTGTATTTATGTGAGACATTAGGAGTTCCCAATCCTCAATTAGAGGGGTTGAATCTCGCATGTGGTGCAGTAAATTCCGGAATGAAACTTGTGCATTGGTTGTTCCTTGTTGCCAAAATATTGTTTGTAATGTAATGGAAGAATGAAATCCCTTCCAAAGGGTTGCTCCATAGGAATTACTTGCGTAAAGAGGATTGTCCAAAATGGTGGTAATTCGTTGGCGAGGTCACCGAGGAGGATGACTGATCTATTCCCAAATTCAGATGTTCTTGAGTGTGGGAAAGCTTTCGGAGCCTACTGTCAATTTTTCTTAGCAACTTTGGGCCGATGAAACTCATTTCATCAATAAGAACATATTCTATATGTTTTAGTGACTCTTGAAAAGATGATAATGCATTACCTTCAAGGGGTTTTCAGTTCTTTGATTGGAATACGCATGGTTCACGTGGATTGTGGATGCGGAGATGTTGAATCTTTGAAACACCGGTAGGGTGTAAGCACAAGTAGAGGTGAGGGAGATGTGGTTGATGTTGTGAATGAATTCCAGATTTTATTTATTAGAAATGATTTTCCTGTGCCAGACCATTCCTTGAATTATCAATCTTAGTGGAGGTAGAAGGGTTTTGTTTGTTGAATGGTGTAGTATGGTATCAAGAGCTATTTGTTGTTCTAGAGACAAAGGAAGTGTGGAAGATGGTGGTGTGGCATGTATGTTGTTGTTAATTGTGTCTACCTTCTCTCTCGATGAATGATGAACCAATTATCTATAAATCATGGGGAATGTCATGTATGGTCCAATTATTGTGTATGTTGAAATCTCGTTTCCCCAACATTTCAAGACTGTCTAGACCATGTTGTTTCTGGGGTGAAGTTGTGCGAAGACCTGCCATTCTTGCAATGGTTCTTGTTGAATACTACATTCGGGCTCAGAGTCAAAACTAACATCTGTAGCAAGTCATGTGTCTGTGGTAGTGCGTAGAACATGCCACGGTCTGTAGTTGTGCTTGTACATGTCCCAAGTGCCGTTGATGTCATGTGGGGTTGAGCCAAATTTAGATGTAATATTTCTGAAAGGCTTGTATAAAAGGAGTTCTGACCAACAGAAAAGGTCATATGATGTTGATTCTTGAGTAGGGACATCCTCAAATCTCAGGTGGACTCGAACAATTGCTTTTGTCGGCCGCTTTTTCCATTTATCACCTTTATGGTTCTTGTTGTAGCTCTAATCTCGAGCAACTTGAATAAGTGGTAGGTGTTCCATGGTTGTTGGATGAACTTTATATGCATCCAAGAAAGTGGTTGTTTGTTGTGCATCGGCGTCACTTTCAACGACACGTCTCAGAATATTTTTTCCAACATTTAATGATACAAATGGACGGCATTGCAACAAACGATGTGGAAATTTTTGCAGCATGTGGCATGTTTCTTGTGCACTTATGTCATGTTCAACAACACTTTCTATGAGCATTTTACGGATCACGTGATATGTGTTGGAGAATCTATGTCTAATCTCTTGAAAATATGGATAGCATTTGGTGATATGTTTATGAACATTGCTCGGCTTTGAAGCATATTTTACAATATACTTAAGAACGGCATGGCTGGAAAGTATTGGGTGTAATCGACATTTTCTCTCCATATGTATATCATTGTTTGATTGTGGATGTTCAATCTATCATCATTTTGGAAGGGAGGTACTTAATTTTTCCATCACTTTCAATGTGCAAGGAAGAAGTAGGTTGCGTGGCCTAGGGAGCATTGTACCTGCACTGTATCTATGATTGCTTTCTATGTAGACATGTCTACTCTAAACATTTAGTGTGGCGCTGAACTCGATTAAGCAGTTCTTCAAGGTCTGTATGTGGGGAGGTGGATAGAATTTGTGTTGTATCTAGCAAGCAAGGGTCGTCTAGGAGTGACCTGTGAACAAAATCCAAGTGGTTGCAAGCAGGGGGGGTTCAGGAAGACATGAACTTATCAAAGTATTGTTTTGTCACCTCAATAACTATTGTATCCTCCCAGTCCATTTCGTCAACTTTTGGTGCATTCTCAAGCCACAATAAACCGTGGACATGTGGAGCCTCTATGTTGCCATTCATACCTGTGAGACGAGGGAACATAAATATTAGATATGTAGTTTGGAAAAAACTTTGAAATAAGTAGATTTGATTACTGTACCAAAAGTTCTACTGCTCCAAGTTCCTTCTGTAATATTTCTTCCCGAAATATTGTGAATCTGTGATGTAGGTATGTTGATACTCGATGAGGGTTAGAGACAATGTTAAGTGTTCTCCAACGTTGTGCGGCTCGAGGATTTGTTGGGCATTCACTAGGCATAATATTGTGGAGATCTGGCCATTTAGTGTCTATGCAGCACTTAGAGTGAAGAATAAGGTTGGTGTCCCCAATTGTTCCACCATATCTGAAAGCTCGCTTCTACTTTTTGCCCAAAATGAACGTGTCCCTCGAAGGCTCGATCCAAAGCACATTAAGTTGTTTGGGAGGTTGTCTTTGGGGCATTCCAGTAGTTGTCTTCGTAGCTCTCTAATTGTTGGAGGGATTCTAGATTGATGTCTGTTTCATAAAAATTTATTATGGACTAAGCTTCTATGTCGCATTATGAGGTTTAGAAGGAAGTAATGAAATCTTGGGTGGGAACCAAAGTGCCCATCATGGTAATGCATCAAATGAAGAGCATATTCATGCATTGGAACTTCTTTAATGCGGGGTTGTTTCCACATTGCTTTTCCTGTCGGAAATAAAGTTGGGAAAGCCATTGAGAACATGCCTTCTGTATTGTATTCATTTATTGGTGAAATCCCAAGCTTTGGCCATGGCATGGTAAATGGAGTGTTACCATCATGGTTGAGCAAGAAGTGTTTGATTTCCTCTTCTTGTTCCTATATTGTGAGGTGTTGGCACGAAAGATGATGAGTGTTCATATGTTTCATCAAAGTGGGTGGGAACACCACTACCATGAGTTGTAGAGCAAGTTTTATTTGGGGCAGTTCCATTGTGGCTGTGTTGAGAGAGGAGGAAACATTTGATGACTCGGATGGTAGTGAGGAAAGGGTGTCATCGTCGATTAAGACATCTTTGTAATAGGGATCGTGTTGGATTTTATATTGCAAGGCTGCACAAACACGAGATCTACTGACGTAGAAATCATAATTTTTAAAATTAGATCCTTCCCTTTGTATGAGAACTATGTCCAAATCTCAAGGCCAAGGGTAGGGTCTTTGTTATTGAAGTAATGTTTTGTGGGAAGCTTATGGTGTGTCTTGAGTATTTGTATTTCCCACCACGTACTTGGGTGACTTGCATGAATGGATTAACTCGTGTGATAAGCATCTCCTTGATTTGGGTTAAAGACGCAAGAATGGTAGGTTGTTTTTCAGGGTCCATGTTGTTCCATGAAGAGAAGTGGTGGCCTTGTTTTTCACTTTTGCATTACATTACAGGAGGGAAAGCCTTTAAAGGAAATTGTTTTAATTCTGGGTAATTTTCCAAATAGATTGAGCAAGTTTGGATGTTCACCAACAAATCTATTCTTTTGTGAAACTGACGTTGGGCTTCAATAGTCATCATCGAGGGTGGGAATATGGGAAATCTCTGTGTATTGGAAGGGGTGGGGTGTTCTGTTTGAGTCATTTGTGGATTGCAAGGTGGAAAGCATTCAGAAGGAGAGGAGAAACTATTTGTATATGTGTGATGAACTGAAGAAAGGTTGGTACTTGAGATAGTTTCATGTGGCATCCTAGATATTTGGGGAAAAGTGACTGTTGTTAGCAAAGATGGGTTCATACGGAAGGAAGTGGTGTGCTCGTGAAAGTTTGTTTCCATGGAAATTACATGCGGAATGTTGGTTGGCAATTCTTCAGTAGTTGTATTTGATGGCAAGATTGGAATGTCAGGGGATCGTAGGTTGTTGGTCATTGTAAGTTGAAAGATATTAGAGATTTTCATTGTTCTATGCTCTAATTTATGACATCATTGCTCAACATTTATGTGTACTTTATTTTTTGCATAGTTCTCTCTTCATTGGGCTTGTTTTGTAGGAGTCGACATGATTGCGAAGTCACAGGATTATGGAGTACCACCTGTTGGATAAAGATCATTTGGGTTAGCAAGGAACGATACATATTTTGATGACATACAAATGCAGAAATAAGTCAAAATATAAAACTAAATTCAATTGTAATGCATGTGGAGTTCCAATGGGAAATATGCATAAGAGGTAACAATTTGAGTATCGAGAAACTATTTTTTATTAAGGAAAAGAGTATTAGATATATAGAAACATACAATGTGTTCACATAGTACAGAAGGATGTAAATACGTACATAACAAAAGTGCATGTATTTTATATTTATTTTCTTAAAAGTACTAACAATCTGCATAATAGCAGGAGACAATAGTATGTCAGTGTATAAGGGAATACAACAGTTTTCTTTTGAAGCAAGGGAAAAAAGTGAAACATAGATATGAAATAAGAAACATAACGGTGATAGTTCAAAGTATAGAATGGGATGAGTGAGGGTGTAATGTTTGAAGGGATGGGTGGGTTGGAAATCCTTGCATAAAGGTTATGGAGGAGTTACACTATTTTCCGGTTTCTTTGAACTGAGGATGACACATTTCAATATGTTGTTTCCGTAATATGTCTCTTTTTTAAGTGAAAGTGTGAAGCAGTATTCGTTTCCGATGACATTACTTAGAATTTCACTACTCGCATCTTCGTCTATAGACAATATATGGAGGTCACTAGTTGCAACACCCATGATTAACTTAGTTGTCTCATCAAAAGTGGTAACTGATTGAAGTTCTCTGTTGGGTCCTTTAGATCGATCCTCAGTGCATATCTATAATCATAGTTTTGAACTTGTTTGTTGCAACTCGAACATAACCATGAACCATTACCATTCTCTCTCACCTTTTTCCTGCATTGTTTGTCACCTTTTGAAGAGGACATGCCTTGTAAAAGAAGTTGTCCATGTTGATATTTGTGATTTCTGCATGAACCATGGCCCATTCATTTCTCTCTGTGTTCCCCATATGTAGTACCTCGAAATCGTTGTTACAGAGGTCAAGCTCTTTGGAGGGCCCATAAATTGGCTTGTGATAGAGGGTGCCGGAAGGGAGTAGTCATCGGAATCTACCCAACTATGAAGTGTATTGGTTTCTGAAATTAGAGGGTTGACGTAACATTTGGTACTTGAAACAATGTCGATTGAGTTCCCATTGAAAATTGGAGATGTGAGCAACTTTCAAGGCAAGGACCAGAAAGAGGTGGTATAGAAAGCATGTCTTCAAGTTCGTTGCTTATCTCATCTAAGTGTTGTCCCCACAATGTGACACTTACACTAAATCGACATGTCCTTTAATTGCAGTGTTCTTCTCTTTGTTTCAGACTTGTCATGTTGACGAATTGTTGAGCATGGTGACATCGTAACAACAATGCCAATCAAATCAACTATAGAACCTTTAGCGCTTGTAGGTAAGTCCTTGATTTTGGTGAAGTGAAAGTGATGGGAAGGTATTGTATCCTCATTTTCTATGAGTGGAGATATGGTTGAGGAAGGTTGCAGGAAAATCTCCAAAGCATTGTTCAAATGGTTGTAACATAGCTTTGCATCAGCAATCCTCTGATCCTCCCATTGGAAATAGTATATAGCTTCCCATTTTCAATCTGCTCATAGAATTCTTCTGGCCTCATTGAAATAGGTGATGTGGATTTCCCCTCTTTCGTGATAAAAAAATCAAACCCAAACATGGAACCATTTCCCCTTGCATTGTGATATTGGTGAAGGGTTATTTTTGCTAGTGCATGACCCTCTACGGACCACATGCACATAGATGTATTCAAAGCACTTATTTTAGTTGGTGTTCTCACAAAATATTTATTAACCCGGTTTGCACTTGCATATTTTTGTGGAAATTGAATGTGTTCGAGAGCATTTGTTGGTAGTCGAATTAGAGCACCGATTACAAATGTGTTTTGACAACAACATCCATTTCAATGATAAGAATGATGTTGTAATGGAAAAGAAAAATGGGATAGAATTAGAACTAAGCAATGGATGGAAAAAACAAACAGAAAGAAATTTTAATTAATATAGGGAGTTTATGTACATTGGTAATTGAGCAAGAGATGAAGCTTACAGTTCACTTTGGATCATTCTAACGAGGGATTTGTGTAAGCACACAATGGAGCCTTCTTGTATTGATTTGTCGATTACACGACTTACAAATTTGGAGGGTAGAAGTGCTTTCTGAAAATGTATCCCATCTGAAAGGTCAACACGATGTTGGGATCCCGTGTTGAGAATGGACCTTAGAGAGCACAAGTGCAGTATCTGAAATGTGGGGTCAACATTGGAACCGCCCTCAATCAATTGAGAAATGCCTTTGTGTGTCAAAGTTATTTCCATGGAAACTAAAAGATGCTTGAGATTGTGGGAATTCTACAAATATATGGTGGAAAATGTAAACTTGTAGGGTAGTCAATCATGAAATGAAGGATTTGTTCAAGAAAGCATGCATTTGTAAAGAATGAGAACCTTTAAAGTTGGCTTCCTTATTATTATATATTTTCTAAAAAGCACAAACATGAAGTCTAACCCTTTAACAATTCAATATGCAAAAAAGTGATATAATGTACAAAACTTTGGTTGAAAACAACTAAAATTTGTATGGTTGTTTCTTGGCATTTTAAAACTATATGTATTTGTGTGCAAATATTATGAATAACACATTAAAAATGCATCGTTGGTTTACATAAAGAAGTGAGCAATTGTATAAAGGAAAGATATAATGAAGAACACATTAAAAATGCGTTGTTGTTGGTTTACATAAAGTAGCGAGCAACTGTATAAAGTAAAAATTCAACGCGTTTGTTGAAAAGTTAGATTTTGTGCTCCATATGTTTTCCGCCACAATATATACATGCATTTATTTGAAATGAATTACATATTATTATGTTAAGCAAATAGAATGGAAAACAATAAGAACAATATGTACACTTGAAGTGAGAAAGCTATAGGTATTTGTATGGAGACACAATGATAAAGAAATTAGGAAAGCATAGTTGTTGGATAACAAAAAATGAACATGTGATTGATAAGTTTGATTCTCTATTAGATATATACTGCCACAATACATACATGGAATTATTTGGAACGAGTTACAGTTTATTTCAAAAACACTTATAAACTAACCACTACAAGCTATTTTTTAAAATCAAATTTCTTGCTTTTTGCTTATAATTTTCTTTGCACATTTCTTGTAGTTTTGTCTAGTTGTAGATGCCTTGATTGGAATTCCCATTCTCCTCAATTTGTGTGGTGGTTCATATTTCAGTGCATCTTCGTTAGAATCATAAATCAAGCGAAGCCTCGTGAATGATCTCCAATCGTTTAGATTTTGGAGAGAAAAATTGGGGATGTTGGCATCAGGTGGAGGTGATCTCTGATCATTTCGGCTATCATTGTTTTAGGTGGTTTTGGTTGCCTACAATGCAAAACATTAACAACACATTGAATACACTTAAACTCTTCCTCCCTTTGCAAGTGAGGCGTAGTTAATGTCAATCCCGTTGTGGGGAGGGGAATTGTGTTTCTAGTCTGCATCATATTAAACTGGAGAGGGAAAATAAGTATGTTAGTCCACCAAGATGTTCTTAGGTATGACGGGAAACTTTAAAAGCCTTTTCGTTGATTAGTCTAATGTCCAACTTGGGATGCTTGAAATGGCCTCATTGGGGAACAAGCCCCTCAACACATAACGAATCCTGTCATTAACGAAGGCACGTGCCCCCACATGTCACTTTGGAAAAGGATTGGAGCCAACTACAAATATAAATGGAACAATCCAAACCAAATAACATGAAAACTATCTACAATAATTTATTAGTCCATAACATGCAATAAACAAAACAATTGAATAAATACTTCAATCAATTGAGACCCACGAAGTTCATCTAGAGACAACACTCTTTTCTTTTTATCGAGAAAAGAGAAGCACAAATATCTTTCAAAAAATGAAATAGGAATTTAATAAAATTAAATGTATTTGAAAATTCAAAAGCGGGGATAATTTTAGTGGCGAATATTCGTAATATGGAAAAAATTTCATTTTAGGAAAATTTGAAAAGGTGATTTTTTCGGAGTGGGTCGGTGTCCTGTTCACCTAAAATTTACAGTATATTTTTTTTGGGGTCGGCTTTTCCTTCATTTGAAAACATCTCCTATAAAAACCTAGGTGATTCATTGGTAGTATACTATGATACTACCACAAGTAGCTTACCAAATTACTAATATCGTGAAGTTTGAACTCACGTACTCTTAAGCACCAGAGATTTGTTAGCTTGTTAGGGTTAGTTATTGATGCGTGAGAGGGATATAGTTGATGTGCGACAAAGAGGTATTGCAGATGCGTGATAAGGAGATATTGCAGACACGCGACAAGGGGGTAAGTAGTTAATGTGCAACAGGAATAGATTTGGCGTGACAATGAGCGGTGATGCCTTATTGACGCATGATGCGAGAGAGAGTTGGCACACCGAAAAGGGCGTAAGTAGTTGACGCACGTGACGAGCGATTGACACCTTGGTGACGCGCAACAAAGACAGTTGACGCCTTGTTGACGTGCGATAAGGATAGTTGATGTGTTGTTGACATGTGAAAAAGGGTTAGTTGTTGACGTGTGACAGGGATTACCATAGTTGACGTGTGACAATAATTTTGACTCTGACTCATTGAGTCACTACTTGGTTCTTTTGCTGACGCAGGACTCTATTCAGAATAATGGAAGGTGCTAGTCCTAAGAATGCGAAGACCCTAAAAGTAACTAAGAAATCTCAGAAGTCACATTGTTCAAGTATTTTGGAAACTCTGTTAATATAGATATTAAAACTACCAACAACCATATCGCTGCCACCAGAAATAATCAGAATACTAACTATGTGGAAGGTATTATTGAGGTGGACATGCATTACACGATATTAAACAAATGAAACCTACAATAATATGCCGAGATCTTGAAGATATTCTTCTTGTTGGGTGCTGACCATAAGTGCATCAAGATATCACACATACAAATACTCAAAGAAATGGAACACATAAATCAAATTAAAATTCTGGTTCACGAAAGAGAAACCGGTGATTGTGATATTGCTCAAAATTCTACTAAAAAAGTAAAACATTGAAAATGAACAAGAATATGTGGACCATTGTGAGTCATACAAGTTTGATTGGGCAGCAAAATTTACATTTATCGAACTCCGTACAATCATCTAATTTGGAAGAGATCCCATCGAATGTACATGTACAATATGTATGTGGAAATTGGGAAAGCAAAACATAATGCAAATGAAGTGGACACTATAGAAAAACATTGTGGAAAACAATATTTTAGTATGTAACAGGGCGGATGGCGTAGAAAATCAAAACACACAAGTGGAAAACTGAAAAGAATGCATGCATGTTAGATACGTAGTTGATTATGATGAAGAGCATAAAAATGTAGACATCTCGTTGAAAGGGAGGAATGATCACATCACAAATTGGTAAGATGAATCAAACAAATCTACATGCAAACCTCATACAATTCTCTACTTTATTTCACATACTAAAGAAAGGAACACTGATTTTGGATTTCCTCGATTTCAAATTTTTGTATCAATATAATGGAATGCTGAACGTACCTCAGTCTCATTGGTTTGAAAGTAGTGGATGGGAAATGGAAAAATGCCTTTCGATGATAGAAAAGGAAGATTTGAAAGAGAATGTAAAAAAATAAAAGTTTATCTCTCTTTCAATTGATGAAGTAACAATAGTCGACAACACTTTGCATGGGTATATATCCACGTCTATACTTTAGAAAATCATATAAGGACACTTCATACATTTGGGTGTTATGAAAATGGTTGAAAATTGTAATGCCAAAAACCTACATAAAATAGTTGTTTCTCATTTGAAAGATATTACTGGAATGACTGATTATGAAATTACTACAAAGTTGGTATGCATCGGAGCAGATGGTGCATCTGCCACGCAAGGTCACCAAATAGGGCTATGTGTTAGATTACAAACAACCGTGGACCCATATATGCTACCAATTCACTGTATGGCTCACAGAATGAATTTAGCGTATAAAATGGTAAGCAAATATGAAAATGTTGCTAAATTAGAAGACCTTATAAGAGAACTTCATGCCTATATGGCAAGCAACCCAAAGTGATTTCTTGAGTTCTAGAAATTTGCAATTGGAATTACAGATGACAAAAAACTTCTGAAAGATATTGAGACTAGATGGATCTCTTTGTATGAACTTGCATGCAAAGTTCATGAGGAGTATCCTTTGTTGGTTGGTTTCATGCACAAATATCATCATGAAGTTGATAGGGCGAGGGACTTGTTGTTTCGTTTAACTGATTTGGAGACATTGCTTACATTGGTTGGTATTCTTCCAATGTTGTAGGAGATCAATACACTAATGGAGCATCAACAGGGGAGATTAATCTATATTGTGGATTTTATATGGATGAGAAAAATGGTATGTCAATGTCTTGATATCTTGTAATGTTCCCAAGATAGTTTTGATACACTTGTTTTTGAGAATTGGAAAGCTTTATTAGATCTTAAAAATCCCAATAACTATTTGAGATTTAATATCCACGATCACCTCTGCATCACTATTAATGGGAGGGACATACCACTGCACATTTTACGTAAAAACGTCAAGATATTATAGGATCGGAATGAGAAGATGTTCCTGTGACACGTAATCTCTTTGAGTTTTTATAGTTGAAACAAGAATAAAGCTTAAAAAAATTTCAGAATCCTTATCATCAGAAATTAGAGAACGTTTCTCCAAAGATAAGATTCTTGAAGTGATGGGTGTGATGGATCCTAATTTTTAGAATAATGAAGGTGGTCGTGCTGAATTTATAAGAAATCATTTCCATAAATCCATGGGTACAATAATGGAACATTTCACAAAGACTTGAGTTCAAGGGTACAAAAATCAAAGGTATCTTGAATGCTGATTTATTAAAATTTCAATCAATAAATTTTGCAACAACAATGAGGAACCAATATAAAAATTTAGATGAACCTTCTGAAAATGGTGCTATTACAAGGTGGTGGCGAGGAATCTATCAAAGTTATATCTTACAAGAAGATATCAGTGAATATTTTGATTATATGAGTTATGCCAAACAATGATTTTTGGGTCTGTGGAGGACGAAAGGGTTTTAGTGCATTATCATTTATAAAATCAAAACTAAGAAACAGGTTGGATAAAAATCTAGAAAGTTGCATGAGGTGTTATGTATCTCGATACTCCATGGAAACCTTTCCTTTCGATAAAGCAATTACACATTGGAATTCCCTTTGCGAAAGAAGAGGTGTGAATAATATAGCTACAAGTACAACTGTTCCCAATGTTGAGAGTGGAATTGGCGCATCATCACACTCTACAGAAGAGAACATCGAGTTTGAAGAAGCTATTGATAATGGATTGTTTCAACTTTAAATATGTATCTTCTTCACCTTAATCTTATTTTTTGTCACTTTAATTTTTTTTCAGCTCTTGTTATCATTAAAGATGTTACAGGTATATATATTTACATTTATTTATATACAATTTTTTTTTTTTTTTTGAAAATGTGGGTTGACATCCATTTGAGGAAGCTGGTGCTTCTCGGGGTGACAATGTCGGGAAACTCACCCATCTATCTTCTAATCCATTTCTCGTGTTGAGTTTTCTTAAAACAAAGATCTAGCACATTACCGGTGATGATTTCACATGACCATCTAAGACACTAGCGTAAGTTAAACCCTATCATATCATCTTTCTTGATTTCTTACAATTATGTTTAATTTATTTTTATATTTTAAAATGCTTTGATATATTTTTAAACTTTGTGGGATAAAATGACACAATCGAATTTTATAGGAAATATTTTTCCATATTATACAATTCATAATCCATGATCCATTATACAATTCAACATCCACGATCGTGCTAGAAGCTAAATCTACAAGTATATCATTACAAGTATATCATCATGATCATATCATTACAAGTATAGAGAAGAAGAATTATCTTAAAACAAGTTTAAATGTCTAGAGAAGAAGAATTATCGTGCTTGAAGCTAAATCTACGTCCACATAAAATTCATCATCATCCATATATATCATATCATCATCATATCATTATCATAATCCTGACACTACAATTATTATTAAAACAATTATTTATCTATTTTAAATTTAAAGAAATGTCTCTGTCCTAACACATTCCATTTTTTAAAAACAATTATCCATTATCATCATTCATCATCATCTATATCCATTCTAATGTCATCATGATCATATCATTACAAGTATAGAGAAGAAGAATTATCTTAAAACAAGTTTAAATGTCTAGAGAAGAAGAATTATCGCGCTTGAAGCTAAATCTATGTCCACATATAGTTCATGACAATCTAAGTAAACAAGAAACATACGTCATCATCCCTATCTAATGCAATCATCATTACAAGTAAACCAAACAACATAAACTCCATATACAATCTAGAAATTCTATACATAATATATAGGAAGTTATAAAATTAAAGATTATATAGTATTTCAAATTTTCAAAGGCTATCAAATCTAGATAATAAAATTCAATATTTCAAGTTTCCACACTCAATAATAAAAATTTTCAACCCTCTTTTTCTATATCCATTTCAACTCCTGTGCTCCTTTCCCCAATGGTTTCTTCACTTGTGGTTGTACCCCTTCCGCATGGCAGAAATAACCCAAATTATGAGATCTCTCGCATCACCTTTCCCGATTTTTAAAAATTCTTTCTTCTTGCTTTGTCGCATCTCCATGGGACAACAAATTTGGATCAGCTGTTGCCTTAGCTTTGAATAATATTTCAGGGTCAAAGCCATGCTCTTTAATTATCTGCTTCAGTGTATTGTTTTTTTGTTAACCAAAACAATATTTTCCTTCAAATTCTTCTGCTGCGGATAAACTGTTCTTCATTGTTTCCAAGTGAACTTGGAAAACCTTTGCTTGACTCTTCAAATTTTTATATTTCAATTGCACAAAAAAAGTAATGTCAATTCAACATATTACTAAAATAAGAAAACTTTAAATTAACAAAAATTATTGTTTGAAAGTGATAATACTTATGACTACTCTATCTCTCTCGACATTTGCAACTACTACCAGATCCTTGTCCTTAGACCATTTGTTAAAATATTCTTGGGCCTCAGCACTAATATTTTCCAATTTTTTAATGTCTTATCCAAAATGTTGTCTTTATAGTTGTTATACGTGACAGTCCCACTTCTTACTTGGGTAAGTAAGGAATCCATCTTCGCAAGTTGATTCTAGACTGTAGCGTATAAACTATCCCTTTACCAATAATTTTCATAACGACTAATAATCTCATTAATAAGTACTTTATCCCTTCTCTCCCATTCTATGAGTTGATTGATATGAGGTAGAATAAACTCACCGACATGGGATTGACAATCATAACCAATTAAGTTCTCCAAAGGAAAAGGTAGCAATTGTTCACCATCTATATCTGATGAAGATGATCTCGCTGGAGAGGTATGGGGGCTTTCGGGTAGATCAACTGCTACTTGTTTCTACCTTTGGGTGGCCTGATCCTATTTGTGATAAAATTAATCAAGATTCAGACAAATAAATCTAAAGTGAAATGTAATTCAATATGGTAAAGTATGTTGAAATTAAAGTATACCTGCTAGCCTTGAATCATCTCATGGGTATTGAAAAATCTAGTTGGGTCATTGCTATCAATGCCCAAGTAATCTTCATCTAAATTTATATTATTCAAAACTGATATGCCCATTGCATTGGGCAAGCCACCAAGTGAGAGGGTTGGAATTTGAAAGGAGGAGGCAATGTTTAGTGTCCCGTTAGGGGCGGAGCAATTGGCATGCGTTTACCAATGTTCTTTTTTCCTGATCCTCTGGTTGGCATTTTAAATATTATTGGTTGAGGGGGGGTGGTGCCGCTGTTTGAACAGAAGGAGGACTGCAATGTGCTGAAAAGTTCAAGAAAAAACATATGAAAAACTAGAAAACAATGCAAAAACTACGAAATTAAACGAAGTAGTATTCAAAACTTGTACCTTGTTGTTGAGGGGTAGCTTGTCGCGGTGCTAAGGGTGGCCGTGTTGGAGTAGTGATTGTCGGTTGTTGAGAAGAAACAAATGCATGCGATTGTACTAAGTGAGTTGGGGAAGATGGTTGAGTTTTGAAACACGCATATGGTCCAAAGTCCCTGCAATGTCATCAACATTGAATTATATGTCAATTCAATTGGGTAAAATTTAAATTGGAAAATGAAAATAAAAATTTGGAATTTGTAAATAATACATGAAAAGGTATTACTTCTCTGGCATTTAACGAATTCAAACTGTTGGGGGTTCAGAGAGGAGTGAGCTTCCATTTCAGATTGGGAATCTCCCAAAGCCTCAGCGTGTTGTTGGCCTCTTCCTCTTGATAACGCCTTTTTTGGGAAGGGCTTCCATAAATCTTCTCTGTAAATAGTAAATTGTTAATACCTGTGCACAGTGTAATGTCAAAATACAAACTTAATAGTTTATACCTATTGTTCTTCAAATGGAATTGACAACTTCATCAACGCCTCGTCAGTGCAAGTGGGAATTGGTTTGTCTTTTAAATTTAAAAGAGCCTCGTAATAAAGGCCAAGGAGATAGTTTGTGGAGTAAATGATAGGTTTTTCTGAAAGCTTTGCATTTGTTATGTCAGTTCTTATTTTTTTTGATAAAAAGGTGCACCAATCAATTTTTTTTTGTGATAGTTGCAATAATGTATGCAATGGCCCAATTTGGTATATCTATTTTCCGACCCTGTAAAACTATTCTGGATTGAAAAAAGGAAATCATTGCAACAAGAAAGTGGTATGCAATTGCTTGCGTATCCACACCACACTGGATTTATTGACATGAATTGCAAATGCTAAAAAATAGAGGGAATTAATATAACATTAAATTGTATCACAAAAAAAAATTGAATAAAAAATGACGAATGAAAATGAATTATACTTACAATCAACATGGAAACCGAATGTCGATTCGAGATATTTCTTATCATCTTTGATGAGTGTTGCCTTCATTGTAACAAAGGGTAAATTTCTGAATGGAAGGCCCGTAAACCGATGAATGTTAGTTGGGTCGATACCGAATTGAAACAATCGGCCATCATTCATAGTAACATAAAACATGGTTGTCCTCTATATTGTAAGACGAGAGAAGGTAGTTCAAAATATCTTGGTCTATTTCAAAATGGGGCATCTTAACGAGCCCACTAAACTCACATGCATCAATTAAATCCTTGTATTCAAAAGTCATCGTAAAAGCAGTCCAATGAGGGGCCAAAGGATTCCTATAGATGATCTTTCCCGTGGATAGGACTGGATTTTCCTCTTGATTTTTGTCTTGAGCTTGCACTTGGGATGCACTTGTAGTCGCCATTGTAGTTGTGCTTGAGTCTTTGAGAATGATGGATTCCTGTATACAAAAAAATCAAGAGCCAAAAAGTGTAAACGTGAAAATGACCGATGAGAGGGTATTTATAGGACAAATCCAGGGTCAATGACATTTATCAATGCACATCAACAGGGGTTGTTGATACGTGTCAACAAAGGTTATTAACGCGCTTCAACGACCTTTGTTGTACAGCGTCAACAAGGGCCATTGGACGCGCATAATGACCCTTGTTGATGTGTGTCTATGGCCCTTGTTGATGCGCGTCAACGCCTCCTCGTATAAAGTCAACAAGGGCCATTGATGTGTGTCAACAAGGGTTCTGATGTGCTTCAATCGCTCTTGTTGACACACGTCAAGAGGATTCGTTGACACGCGTCAACAAGGGCCATTAAGGCACGTCAATAAGGGTCATTGACGTGCGTCAATAGCCCTTGTTGACATGCGTCAATGGCCCTTGTTGACGGCGTGTCAACACAACGTCAGTGAGCTCTTTTTGATGTGTGTCAATGAGAGGGTAAGTGTCTAAAAATATGTAGTCTCTATGGCTTGAAAAAATTGGCTAAAATTCAGTTTTGAAAAACTGTGAAATTCACCTTTTGCTGAAACCGGTTCCGGGGATATTCGCAGGTATTTTCCACCTCCAATTTTCTAGAGGTGTCTTAAAATGAACCCTGTTCAAAAGGAGGGACTCCTCCATTAATATTAATCTATATTCTCAATTGCATTCTTAGTTATAATACAACAAAACCAAAAATATTTTAACGAGTTATTAAAAGCGTATTTTAGTATAGGCCATACATAAGAAGATAGTAAACTGTATTTTTTTTTTATGGTTTAGAAGAAATTGCACAAATGTTTCTCTACAAAAATAATATTTCCCCATTTAGTTTTTGAGATTTTTACTATAAAATAATTACACCTAAGCATACAAGATATAATAATGGTAGAAACACAAAAATAAAACCACTCCAAGAAAAAGGGCTTTTTGTTGGCTATAAGAAAACCATTTAATTCTGTAGTGCTTGCTACCTTCAATCACAAATATCTTACAAAAAAACAAAAGTTGAAATTAATAAAACCAAATGTATGTGGTAATCAGTTGAGCCATGAAGGAAAGTGCATATCCCAGTGCCTTGCAATAACATTACTTATATATAACTCAAATACCTAGTCCCTTGCAATAGAGCCATGAAGGAAAGTGGATAACCTAGTGCCTTGCAATAACAAATCTATATTGGTTTCTTCATGGAAAATTAAGACAACACAATTAATCAACATAACTTAAAAAAAGTTAAAATAACACAGAGAGAATTTGGTTTTTTAAGAGATAGTACATTCATTGCCCTTCTTTGGGTATATAGGAATTCATAAAAAGACAACATTGGCTGATATGTCTTGCACGATATGAAAAAATTAATCACTTAACTATATTACGACTAACGGTGTATATCATAGCTGCAATATGAGAAGAGTTTAATAGCATACTGAACCACTGATAGGTAAAGCTCCCAAAAAAAATGATAAAAAACCATTTCGTTTGCCAAGTAAAACAATGGCAAATCAATTCAGACTTAGCATAAACAAAAGCATGTATGATCTAAAAAAATTCCTTATAGACATACATAGCAAAATGTAATGTAAACTATAACTTGAAAATGCAGTAACATTGGGAAAATATAAAAAATTCAATGAAATAGATAGGGAACATATAAAATATAAATGAAACACAAGAAAATAAAAACATGCAAATAACAAGCACATTGAGATTTTACACATTTTGATGTAAATTAAACAATACACAATTGGATTCAAGGCTACTTACCATATTTCTAAGCATTAAGCTGAAAAGGAAATGTTTTCCTTTCCTTTCTCTTTATTTAATTCTGATCTCCCAAGGGAAAAGCCCTAAACTCTAGGGCCTTGTAACAATTCTATAAATTCCATACACAACTCCAAAGTTCTGTGTATTTTTTACTAAAATCTGGCTCATTTTTACTTGAAATTTTGAATGCATGTAGAGTGTTAACAAGGGATGATGTTAGACTTGTGGTGAAAGGATTTATGCAAGTAGTTGATTACAAAGAAACACTCTCCCACATGGCTACAATTATCACAATAACCACAATTTTGTCTATTGCAGCACAGTGAAGATGGAAAGTCCATCAGCTAGACATGAAATGTGCCTTGAATAGATATTTAAAAGACTATATGGAGCAGCCAAAATGGTGTTCACTGTGGAATGAAAAGAAAGAATAGATTTCAGATTAATCAAAACTCACTATGGATTGAAATAAGCCCCCCAAACCTGGTATATGAAAATTGATCATACTTGAGATCGTCAGGTTTCTAGTGGAGTCAATCAGATACAAATATGTATGCAACAGTAAAGAACAAATATTATTGTTATCTCGGTATTTTATGTTGATGATTTCATCACTTTAGGTAACAAGTATATAAAAATTGATCATACTTAAGATCCTCAGGTTTCAAGTGGAGTGAATCAGACACAAATATGTGTGCAATAGTAAAGAACAAATATTATTGTTATCTCGGTAGTTTATGTTGACAATTTCATCACTTTAGGTACCAATTCCAAGCTTGTTGAAGAGGAAAAAGTGAATTTAAGTAAAACACAAAAAAAACCAATCAAGGTTTGTTGTAGAGCTTCTTTAAAAATTTAAAATGGAGGCCTGTGATCCTTTCGTTGAGACATGGAAGTTGGGATGATGTTGTTGACGGGAGAAAAATCAACGACATTCGAGGATAATTGAGTACAGGTAACTGTTATCCAAAATGAGCCCCCTGCTTATTTTGGCTAACTTTCCTTCATTTTTTCCTTCCTTTTGCTTCAATATCAAATTTTACACATTTCAATCTCTCAAGGGTTTCTGGAAATGGCTCCATTAGATACGATTTTTCTTCCCCTTTCTAGAAAGGTAAAATTTTCCTCCTAACTCCAAATATTGTTATGGCTCGATGGAGTTTTTTTGGGGAAAATTTCCCTAGACAGGCCCGCGGCCAATGAGAATGCGCCACGTGGCATTGGGGTTGGGACGGTGGAGCGAAGTTGAAGAAATTGCCAAAGAGTTGGTGGAGGGAGAAAGGGAAAAAACTAGCCCGCAGGCCCACCGAGGAGAAGGGAAGGAAATTTGCAAAGGCCCGCGGCTAATGTGGAAGCAACACGTGTCCCCGTGGTGGCGAAGTCGGGGCCGCGAGAGGAATTTTGGGTTTTTTGCCAAAATTGCAAAAAGGGTGAAAGGGAAAAAATAGCCCGCAGGCCTGCCATCGAGGAGAAGGAGAAGGGTTGGCGGAGGTGTGGGGGAGAAAGGAAATTTGAACCCGTAGATGAATAAGGGGCCAACATGTGGCAGTGAAGGAGTGGGGCGCGGGGTGTTTGGGGAATTTTTCCCAAAATGAAATCAAAAGAGAAAAAGGTAGGTTTATCCCATGTTCTAATCAGCGAATCAAAGGATGACACGTGTTTTAGAGTGGTGGAGGCTTTTGGGAAAATTTTCCAAAGGGGAAAATTTTAAAGTTTGACCCCGCCGACCTAATTTTGACCTCTGTTTTTTTGCCATTTTTGCCCTAAATCTTCATAGGGGCATATCTTTTGATCCAGAGCTCTGTTTTTTGCATTCTTTATATCATTGGAAATATGGTGAAATTATCTACATGATGGAGGGTTAAATTTTGAATTTTGATGGAGATTTTGTAGGATAAAAATGAGAAAACATCTCTGGCACGTAAAAAATATAGAAATGACATTCAACCACCAAATTTAATGAAGTATGGGTCATTTTTTTTGGATCTGCAGAGAAATGTAATTTGGTGTATGGGTTTTCCATGAAGCCCATAACTTTGCAGGCAAAATTAAATGGATTTGATTGGTGGTTGAGCTCATAAATCATTTTTCCTGCATTTTTTGCTTTCTCTTCTTTTACTTTGCCATTAAAAGCCAGATTTGGCTCATTTGTAAAAGGTTGGATGTTCTTGCTTCTACAAGCTCTTATTTCCTCCTTAGCAGGTGGATTTGAAGGAGTTTCAGACCTCCCATGGAGATTGTAACACATTTTTTGCCTCTTTGCTATTGCAACGTATTGTATCAAATTTGGGCATGATAATGTATGTTTTGTGATCAATTTTCAATCCTCTCATGCAGTTATTATTGTCTTTTGATCCTTCATTGCATTCTAGTAATTTGTGCATGTTTTATTGCCTCATCCTTCATGATTTGTGTCTAATTTTACAAAGCAAGGAGTTCAACACTCCTTTGGTGTATCACCTCTTTGTTTTTGCTTAGTTTTGTTTCCATTTCCTTGTTTTTCTCTCAACCTGTCTCCTTGGTAGTTTTAGAGTAGGAATTTTGAATCAGAACATCAAAAAAGTTGCATGCATATACCTAAATAGAGGAGTAAGAACCAGCTTCAATCTGGAGAGTTTTCTCAATTTGCAAGGTCCCACACCTTGGAGAAAACTCAATGTTGTGCATTCACACCAGATGAGTTTTCCTTAGAAAATTAGATCTATAACTCATTTGGGGGTGCTATGAATTTGCACTAACAATTTTGGCACACCTGGTGGGACCTTAGAGGTCTTCCACTTCATCTTTTGTAGGTTGATGTGTTCCTATGAAGATTTCAGCCTTTGGAGGCAATTACAAACACATCTGGTAACTCCATCTAGTCAATAACTCATTCTTTGAGTTGCAAACCTGTTTTCCATTCATTCTTCTTTCCATCTCTTCCATCTTCTTTCATTCCATGAAGTTGTGCAATCATGACTTCATTTCCCATGGAATTTACATTCACAACAACAACAATATATTCCACCTCCAACATGTTTCTCAAATCCTCTAGATCAATATTTTGATCATATTCAAAACCAGTATGCATACCCATATGAGCAATGCCAAAATTAGTTTGGATATGAAGCACATCAAGCACAAGGGTATGTAGATTGTGAGGGAAGTCATGAAGAAAATGCAAATCTCTGTTGGAGAAGATCCAAAAGATGGAGGCAAGCATGGTGTAATCAGGGCTCAAGCACAAATGAAAGCATTTGGAATCGGTTGTGGAGCACCTTGTCCATGGGTGGGACCTTTTCCAAGGCATTATAACCCTCAAGAGAAACTTGACTTCATTATTGCAACATTTGCCATTGCTTGCAAAGTGGACTAGAGAAATAGAGGTGTATGAGAGGAGTATACAACAACCTTGTCAATGGGTAAGCACACCATCTCATGCCTTTTCTTTCCCTCTTTCCCAATTTATTTTATCTTAGCAATGTCAAGTTTTAAACTCTCCATCTGCTATCCAAAAGTTGATTCCATTTCTCCATCCCCTAGTCTTCCACCCCATCTCAATTCTTCTGTCCTTTTCCCTTCCAAACAACCATTCCCTCCAAAGAAACAAGAGTTTCTACCTCCTCCAACACCACAAAAATTACAAAATCAATTGAGTCACAACCCACCCCTCCTCTTGCATTCCCAAATCCATGTTGGGAAGATAAAAATCAGAATGCCAGTCAAGGAAAACAACAACAAGAAGAAGAGCCAAACAAGGATGAAAAGATCAAAAGTTTGTTGAACTTGGCTCTCAAATTTGGGATAACAAAGATCCCCTTGATGGTTAAGCTTCAGAGGAGGTTGGAGTTGGGGAACAAGTGGTAAACAAGGCTGATTTTATAGAGAATAGTGAAGCAAGAAAAACAACAGTTTGTTTGTGATGAGTTGGGTGTCCATGTTGGCACTTTGCCCAAACAAAATGTTGATCCAATCTACACTACAAAATCAGTCATTGTGGAGGAAGAAAAACCAGCTCAAAATCCCATTTTTGAAGAGCAAATGGATGAGATCAAGTCAGTTTTTGCAACAACAAAAGAAGGAAGCATTATTGATACATTTTTGCTTTCATTTGAAGGGGCTGATTTGATTGATGAAGCCATTATGGAGGTGAACAAAATAGGTCCAAATTGTGAGCAAGAGGCACAAGAAATTTCATGTTTCTCTCCCACTTCATCTCTCCAAAAATCTGTTTTTTGGATGAGTTTGAATTGACAAGTTTCATGTTTGAAAATGAAGTTGCACATGGTGAAGAAAATGCAGATTTGGAGGTCACCATGCAAGAGGGAAAAACTTTGTTGTAGGGAAATGAAGAGTTTGATTGTTTATCAGACTTAGAGGAATGTCTTGAGGAGGAGCCAACTGAAATTACAACATTCTCTTCTCCACCATTCATTCTCCAACATCAAGAGCCTACTGCCACAAAGGAGAACATTGAAAAACAACAACCTGTGTTTTGTGACAGCTCATTGGAACCAAGATTGGAAGATTTAAATCTTCCATGTTCTTCATGGGAAGAGGAAAGAGCAAGAGATTTTTACCACTTCTTCCATGCCATTCATTCAAGGTCCACAAGAAGACTCCATTTTGGAGTTGAATTTCAGAGAAATGGGCACATCCAAAGGATCGAATCACCTTGCCCAATTAGGTATTTGGCTTCATTGAAGCCAAAGGAGAAACAAAACTAGTCATGCCTACTTTAGGGCATGAGGATGAGCATCAGTACCAAGGTCACCATCAATATCTCCAAGAGTCTAATGAAGGTCAACTTGAGGAGGTATGTTCCATTAATGTTGATACCTTTGATGATATGGGTAGAAGACCATATTTTTGTTGATTTTCACTCATCCAACCAGCCATGTTCAGCTCCAAATCATTTTCATGGCTGCCATTTTGAGGAAGGAAGCTATTTCTCCTTGCCGACCATGAGGCTTTATTTAAGCTCCCTTTGGTCTTGGTTAGAGTAGAGTAGGTAGGTTTTCTTTTCAACAAAAGAAGTACTTGTGCACACTCTACATGTTTCATTTGGAGCATGTATGATTTCCAATTTTGTACATAGTTTTGTGGTGCTGGTTTTTCTCTTGCACAGTCCATTGCAGTGGCATTTTGGTGAAAACAACTCCAAGTTTAGTAGGCTTCAAAGTGGCTCAGAGGGAAGTTTTCAAAGTTCAGATCAGTTTGCAGGCTACTACTCATGACTCCATGCCCAATGGATGCTTCAAGGTAGCTGATCACTTCATCTAGCAGAAGATGACCCCTCTGAAGAGCCAAAATTGTTATCCAAAATGAGCCCCTTGCTTATTTTGGCTAACTTGCCTTCATTTTTCCTTCCTTGTGCTTCAATATCAAATTTTACAAATTTCAAGCACTCAAGAGTTTCTGGAAATGGCTCCATCAGATAGGATTTTTCTTCCCCTTTCTAAAAAGGTAAAATTTTCCTCCTAACTCAAAATATTTCAAAAGTTATGGCCCGACGGAGTTTTTTGGGGAAAATTTCACTAGATGGCCGCTCGCAGAGGAGAAGGGAAGGACATTTACAAAGGCCCGCGGAGATAATGTGGAAGCAACACGCACCTCGTGGTGGCGGAAGTCGGGGCCATAGAGGAATTTTGGGTTTTTTGCCAAAATTGCAAAAAGGGCGAAAGGGAAAAAAGCCCGCATGGGCCCACCGAGGAGAAGGAGAAGGGTTGGCGGAGGTGTGGGGGAGAAAGGAAATTTGAGCCCGTGGATGAATAAGGGGCCGACACGTGGCAGCGAAGGAGCGGGGTGTAGGGGTGTTTGGGGATTTTTTCCCAAAATGAAATCAAAAGAGAAAAAGGTAGGTTTAGCTTTGTGCTCCATCAAATGAATAAGAGGTGACACGTGTCCCGGTGTGGTGGATGCTTTATTGGGAAAATTTTCCAAAGGGAAAATTTTAAAGTTTGACCCCACCGACCTAATTTTGACCCTGTTTTTGCCATTTTTTCCCTAAATCTTTAGAGGGGCATATCTTTTGATCCAGAGCTCGATTTTTACATTCTTTATATCATTGGAAATCTGGTGAAATTATATACATGATGGAGGGTTAAATTTTGAATTTTGATGGAGATTTGTAGGAGAAAAATGAGAAAACATCTCTGGCACACAAAAATATAGAAATGACATTCAACCACCAAATTTAATGAAGTATGGGTCATTTTTTGGATCTGCAGAAAGCAATGTACTTTGGTGTATGGGTTTTTCCATGAAGCCCATCACTTTACAAGGTGAGATTGAAGGGATTTGATTGGTGGTTGAGCTCATAAATCATTTTTCCTGCGTTTTTTGCTTTCTCTTCTTCTGCTTTGCCATTAAAAGCCAGATTTGGCTCATTTGTAAAAGGTTGGATGTTCTTGCTTCTGCAAGCTCTTATTTCCTCCTTAGCAGGTGGATTTGAAGGAGTTTCAGACCTCCCATGGAGATTGTAGCTCATTTTTTGCCTCTTTGCTATTGCAACGTATTGTATCAAATCTGGGCATGATAATGTATGTTTTGTGATCAATTTTCAATCCTCTCATGCAGTTATTATTGTCTTCTGATCCTTCATTGCATTCTGGTAATTTGTGCATGTTTTAGTGCCTCATCCTTCATGATCTGTGTCTATTTTTGCAAAGCAAGGAGTTCAACACTCCTTTGGTGTATCACCTCTCTGTTTTTGCTTAGTTTTTTTCCATTTCCTTGTTTTTCTCTCCACCTTGTCTCCTTGGTAGTTTTAGAGTAGAAATTTTGAATCAGAACATCTACAAAGATTGCATGTATATACCTAAATAGAGGAGTAAGAACCAACTTTAATTTGGAGATTTTCTCAATTTGCAAGGTACCACACCTGGAGAAAATTCAATGTTGTGCATTCACGCAGATGAGTTTTCCTTAGAAAAGAATATCTATAACTCATTTGGGGGTGTCTTTGTGAATTTGCACTAACAATAACTTGTTGGGGATTTATTTCACAAATACCAAGCTTGATATCAGCTTTGTTGTGGGTATGTTATCTAGGTTTCTAAATTCACCCAAGACAATACGTTGGAATGAAAAAATGAATTCTCAAGCATACATAAAGTACCTCAAATTATGGCATCTTGTTTGAGAGCTTTATGATCAATGGCCATATAGATGCAGATTGGGTAAGCTCACAGGATGACAAAAAATCAACTTCATGAATGCATTCATTTTGAGTTATGGAGTGGTTTTATGGATCAGAGAGAATCACTTTACAATAGCTTTATCTTCCACCAAGGCATACAAAGCAACTATGGATATCACAAATGAAGTAGTCTAACATAGGAGGGTTTTAGAGGATATGAATCTCAAACTCGTATACTAACATCAATGGGAGGTGATAATCAAAGTATAATAAAATTGACAAAGACTACAATTTATCAAATTGACAAAGTCTACAATTTATCATTGACAAAAAAGTGCATTTAAGCATGTCATCATTATATCACAAAACAGATTCCAAACAAAGAGATTGATTTATTTTAATTCCTGATAGAAGACCACTCACCAAGTATGTTTTGAAAGCACTCGGTAAAGATAAATTTTGGAACATGATTAAAATACACATTAAAGGGTACTGATATATTAATGTTCAATTCATGTGATAAGGTGGATTTTGGTTATAGTGGTTACATACGGCTCTAGGATGTGCGAGTGATAAAATTGTATGGGAATGGACAGAGCCGAATTCAAACTCGGATGCAAGGGTCATGGAACGTGACAATTTTGCAGATGTGACGGTCAATGAAGATTTAACAGGTATTTTTAAGGTGAGTGTGCTTACAGGAAATTTAGCCATGGCTGATCTCAGGCACTTGAAGCCCCATCAGTTTTGAGACAACATTGGCTGATATGTCTTGCACAATCCATATAGGAATTCATAAAAACGGAGAGGCGTTCAATAAATGGCTCCAAGGAGGACTGGTTCTGACCCGCTCCATCCATGTTTTGGGTATCCACAAATTTAGAGATTGAGATTTGGGTATGCACAAATTCAGAGATTGAGAATCAATTTGATGTTGCACAATATAAATTTTGAGAACAATCGATCTAACCTGAAAAGAGCCGCAGAGTTTTGATAAATCAAAGCACACTAAGAGCCACAAAAAAATTGCCCAGGGAATTGGTTCTTTTCTTACGCTTGTAATTTGTAATTGTAATTGGAAATATCTCTTAAAAATTTAGGAGCAGCGATTGTTGGAGGGAAGAAAATGAGTAGCTTTGCAGTGAGTGCAGAATTTAAAGGCTATTGCAAACCCCCATTCAGCATGCATGAAAAAGTAATGTTAAAAATAGCCCCCGCAAAAACAAAAACTCCTGTTAAAAATAGCCGTTGCATTCAAAGCATGCACCCAAAAAAACAACTATTAAAAATAGGTGAAAAAGAACAAAACAACTACTAAAAATAGGTGAAAAAGAACAAAACAACTAATTAAAAATAGGTGAAAAAGAATAAATGTCCGACGGCCGTCAAGGTGTCGAAATTAGGACAGGTTGTAGAAACGTCCGTAAGGAGCCTTTCCCATAGGGGGAATGCCTTCGGCGTAATTATCCTCGATATTCCACTCAAAACTAATAATAGAAAATATAAATTTATATTTTACTTTAGTTTTAGGGCTTTGTCAAATTATTAAGCCGAAAGGCGTGTTCTAAGTTAGAAATCCCGAGGGGCTCTGACAACTGATAACACGTTAGCGGCTATGATTGTATAAGTACATCGTCGACATAATATAATTTAATTACATCTAACGGTGGAGCAAGGTTGTTTCATGATAGCCATCGCTTAGCTAGTAGGCATTGAGTCACTTTGGTGTAAATGGTGGTATTGCCTCGACATTGTCAGCAACATTCCCTGAAGGAACCGACATCTTGCATGCCATGGCTTAACTTCGAACCTCCATATTGCTTTCCGCAGAAGCACATATCGCCCCAACAATAAAAACATAGGCAGAAGCCGAATAACATAAAAATTATTCAAATATTTGAATCAAACAAACTACATTCCCTCCAATGTGTTGGCCCATAACATAAACAAGGGAGCACCCCAGGTCTTGCATGTCTTCTTCCGGTATCACCTGAACATTGGAATTGCCTGAACACAATGAAGAAATCACCATCAGCAGAACATTGGAATTGCCTGAACTGAATGAAGAAATAGCCATCAGCAGAGATGCATGCTTTAAAAGGAGGTCGCTGCGTTGGAAGAGAAACATGCTTTGCCTTCATCATGGGCTTCTCGTGGATTTCTACTACTCGTACCCTGTTTCTGTCATCAACCAAGAGCAGCTCCAGTTTCCCAGAAATTAAATGCATCCATGTAAATGATCTTGCGCCTAGGCCTGAGTAGAGCCTGAGAGGATGTATATGCTTGATTAGAGGAGGCTTCTTTTGCATGTGTATCGCATGTCTCGAGACACCTGTCTATTGAAATATTTCTCTCCTCTAGCCATCGACATCTGTGTTTTTATTAACTATGTTATATTTGCAAAATATTGTATTAGTAATATGTTTTGAAAAGTAATGTTGAAGGTCACTTAAGAATTGTATAAAAAATATAGGGGACTATTTAATTTAAACTCTCGGTTTAATTTTTTTTAGTGACTACTATATTTTAATATTATTTTTTAAAATATATAGAATAATATAATATTAATTAAAAATGAAATTTTGTATTATTTTAACAATTTCTAATAAATATTTATGTTGATTAAATTTAAAAATAATGTTATATAAAATAATGGTCAGTTTTGAAATTTCAAATTACAAGAAATTCAGGTTTTGAATAATTGTTAAATATCTTTTTTTAATTTAATAATTTAAAAAATATATGATTTGTTTTTGATGTATTTATAAGTGACATGTGAGTTTAGGGATTATATGCTCGATATAAACACATTTTCAGCAAAATATGTTATTTAAATATCTATGTAATGTTACACTTATATTTATGTGTTCATAGTGATTATGGCAGTTTTACCAAGTTCTTTCATGTCAAATAGGGATGGGATGACAATTTTAAAAAGTGTAAAATACGATTAAAATAGGTAAAAAAATATCAAACACGTGCATTGAATCTCAACTCTATTCGGACGCATCTATATTTTTATTTTTCTCCATGATTTCATTATGGCGAAAGGCGTTGTCACCGGTAGAAAGCCCGACCTCTCTCTGACATGCATAGGGAAAATCAACAGTTGTGATTATAACTTGTACATGTCGTCGATCAAATAAATCCTGGTCGTCCACTTGAGCAATCAAACTTTAATTTTGTTGTTCTTACAATCAACCTTTTCATTTATCGCCAACTGATGGTCAATAAACATAATAGCATTTTAATAAAAGTTAATAAATTGTGAATTTCTGCCCTATTTACAAGATTGACTTAGATCAATAAAGGTTTTTTTCCCTGGTTTGGATTGAAGGATAAACATTTGAGCCTTACAATCCTTTGATTTCTCCGTTGTTATGTGAGTTCGGTAATATGATTCTTGTGTGCTTTCACAACATTTTCCCTCATGCCCAACCCATATTGCACCTCATGAGTCGTAAGGAGGATGTGCTCTTTCATGACCTTGCCTTTTCTTGCCAAATCCCCGTTGTTCGCATCAATCACCCTCGGACCTCCGCAACATCAATCCAAGCAATGGTTATTTTCTATCAAAATATTTTCATTCCCATTTTGTTTTCCTCAACTTGATAGTGTTTTTCTTCTTCTTCCTGATGGGGAGGACTAACCATCTTATTCTTCTCCCCCTGAACCAGTGCATCATGAGCAACTTTGGATTTAATAACATTATCAACATTGGCATTACCAACATTATCACCTTTGACTTGATCACTCTCAGACTTGTTATGAGAAGAATTTGTAGTGTTGGACCCTTCTTCCACTTCACATGTCTTACACCTCCTCTCACCAAACAGCCATGAACGACTCCTGCAACTTCTACTTTACTGATAAAAAAATGTTGTGTGGGCGTTGGGAAAAAGCGGCAGAGGTTTGGACAGAGGCAACCTTCCATACCCATTTAGAAACTGCTCGGTGGCCGCCATGCGTGGATATTGACCGTTAAATTATTTTTGTTTGTCGTCTCTCCACAAAAGCTCAAACTTTGCCATTATGCGGGGCATTTTTGAGTTTTTAATTTATTTCACTTTTTTCGAACTTCATTAAAACCAATGAGTATGTTTGATGTAACTATGCTTTAACAGTCCAATCTAGCTATTATACGTTGATTTTTTTAGAAAATAAATTGTAGAAAGGAATTTTCAATGATACTTTCTGTATTTCAAAACAACATTGAAAATCTTTGAAATGTGTGAAAATTTGGAGAAAAATATTTATTTCCGTATAGTCTACTATGTAAGTATAGAGGATATGACAACCATTCATGTGAAATGTTGGCATGTGCTGGAATTTGCAACATGTGTATATGTTTTTTTAGTCATTTTAGATGTCAAAATAATACTTGTAAAATATAAATTTCATGATTGTTTATTGTTAAAATACTGCTTTTAAAACACTACTTTTAGTTATATAATTAAATTTGTTTTTCCCGGCACTGGCGTCTACTTTTCGAGCTGAATTAATAGTATCTCCTGGCCAGTTGTAGTTAGGGTCAGATTTAAGTTTTTCTTAACTCGAAAACTTTTGTTGCACTTAGTGGCCGTCTATGTCTTTTATATTTATAAATAAAATTTGAATTATTATATATATAAACACACATATTGCACATGCACATGCAGATGTGTGATATACTCGTTAGAATAAAAAATCTAAATCTTATAAAAAACTCATTTGAAAACAATTTCTTGTGTAAAAACTTTGAAATCACCCACCGCTCTTCACCACACAGTAGCCAGAATCAATTGCAACTCACTCATAACAATTATTTTGAGATAGTCTACTTTCACTAACTCTTCCTTAATCATTAATTTGTTGTCCCTCCCCTCATAGAAATTGTTGCTTTCTATAATCAGTTGAAATCCTCCACCAATTCTGCGCAAGCTTCCTTCTCAATTATTTTCAGTATTGTAGTACACGTTTATTCTACACCTCCTATGTAACTAAATAATATACAAATAAGTAGTTTTTATACAATCAGTTAAAGTGGTATGGGACGTCGTATTTTCCCTTCTCCCTTAAAAGTCGTAATCTTTACCATTACTACTTTCTTTGCCTCTTCGCCAAAAGGTTTATATGATGGCAGCACGAGAATATCCCTTTCATAATAATTTCTTAAATTGTCTTTGTTCTCCAATCTTAGAAGCATGCTCATGAATGTGCTTCCATCATTTTCTCCTTCTACGAACCATTTCTACACTTGAAAAAATGTCATACACGCTTTGGTGTTACATGCACGACACTAAAATTTTCCTCCGTAATTTCTATTTCATTGATGTATGTATTAGGAATAGGATGTTGTTAAGTTTAATTAGTAGTAGCGTCGATAGAAGATAACGGTGCCGTCAAGATGTGCCGCCAATAATGTAGAGTACGGTAACAGTCAAAGTACAATAGGAATGTTGTAAAAAGTAAATAGTTGTCGTAAGTGGTCCAAAGAATGTTAAAATGTCAAAGTTGGGGTGAGAAGAGAAGTAGGGTCTACATGATTAGGAATTAGAAATATTATATTGGTAATAAGGACAAGGAGTGAGGTCATAAATATTTTGTGTATTTTATTTGTAAAAAGTCTAAAAATGTGGAACCCATGTGAAATGATAAGGTTTAACTTATCTTAAAAGATAAGCTTACATGTACTGAGATAAGAGTTAAGGAATGGAATATGATTCGTCGAGTGGATTTCTTATCCTATCTTAGAGATAAGATGGATAAGCCTGGAAGTTCTATAAATAAAGAGGCCACCCCCTCATTTAGCATAGAAGGAAGTAGTGAGAAATATTGTCGGAAGTGTGCAAAGGAAGCCATCGAGTTTAAGGTGTGTTGAAGAAGCCATTAAGAGGTGTAATTGTAAGTTTCTCCCATAGTCTTGATGAAAGGAAAGTGAAGTCAATAACACTTGAAGTACCTCATGGGTGAGATTGTAACAATTTCATGTTAATATTATAATTTACTCTGATATTTCAGATTTATCATCATTCCTTCTTATCATAGTCTATGGTATTCTTGTGTTATGTTTGTTGTTGTGTTTCTAGATTACATCCACCAAATCGAAGGTGTGCATTAGTAAATAATCATAGCACGAGGAGTTCGGTGAAGAATTATCATAGTGCCGGATTGGTGATGACATTTTGGTTCCGTTGCCAGGACCATTCCTCGTTGGTGGATTTTCTGGAGAGATATTCCCACTTAGTCAAAAATCAATTGGAGGGTAACCTTATTTTTACTGTGCATAGTAGTTACCATGGTAAAGTCATTTTTACCGTGAATAGTAGTTACCATGGTAAAGTCATTTTTCTTGTGAATAGTATTTATGACAAGAAAGTCATTTTTACCTGTGAATAGTATTTACCGCAAGAACTTCACTTTTTCATGAATAGTGTTTACCACAAGTAAAGTCGCTTTTACCACAAGTAAGTCAAGTTTTACCATAGTTACCGTGATCATTTCTATTTTTGTAGAAAGGTGTAAAGTCACTTTCTATTACGGTGATTCCAATTATTTGTGCACATAAGTCTTGTTGATTGTACTTGTGGGTTGGTATTTTACGGTGGTTACTTTTGAAAATGGGGAAGATTCCTGTTTTTTCAGCCCAATCTAATGAAGATGCTTCCTCTTTCATTCAAGAGTTTAAACGATCTTGTATTTGTAATGGCCTTATAAGAAGGAACAATGGACTGAATTTTTTCTACCTTTTTGGATGGTTCAATACTTAGGTGGTTTAAAACACTAGGTGAAAATGTGAAAAATTCATGGGATTTATTAATTGAAAGTTTTCTTGAAGAATTTGGTGAACAACAAAAATATGTAGATCTCATGATCGAGATCACAAAGCTATCCCAAGGAGAGAAGGAGAAGATAAGGGATTATCATGCTCGCTGTGTTCTAGAGCTAAGGAGGAAGCTCGATGCCCGAGATCTAAAAGGAAGGATTAGCGGATGGGTTGATGAATGGTGTGGATAATCTTCTATGTAAGCAATTCATAATTGGGATGAATCCAGAGATCAGACAACGAGTGAAGTATGACCGCCCAGCTACCATTGAACAAGCAAAGGAGATTGCAAGAAGGCAAGAAGAAAGCATGGAAGAGGAGCCCAAAGAAATTGTTGCTAAAGTAGAGCCTACACTAGCACCTTTGCTCCAGAATCCACAACCACTCTCGGTGAGCACAAATATTTCTCCTAGTACATCTACTGAGTATGAAGATCTGCTCAAAAAGATGGGTCAGTTAACTATTAATCTTCTTCAAGGAAAATAATTTAGTTCTCAGGGAGGAGATAGAGGTCCAAAAAGAAATATTTCTGAAGTTGTATGTTATGGTTGTTATAAAAAGGGTCATTATAAGTATAATTGTCAGATAGAGCTTCTACATCTAGTAAAGGAGATAATGATAAAGGAAAAGCACCTGTGAATTCTTTTGATGTAGTAGATAAGAGCAGAAATAATGAAGTAGATGTGTTTGTAATAAAAAGAAAGAAAGAAAAAGATAATCAAGATGGAAATGATCCTAAGAAGATGAAAGGAGAAACTAGTAAGAAACATAGGAGAAGAAAGTTGGGTGTGTAGGATTTTCGATTTCACTGAGGCAATGACAATACTCCATCTTGAAAGATCTCGTCAAAAGGCTGCAAATATTACATATGGTCAACTCTTGGCTATGTCTTCGAGAAGAGGTGGAGTTGCGAAGTGGACTCAATGCTCGACGAAGGAAGGAGGTTGAGGTCCCTATTTTGGAGGCAGAGGCGGATCCCTACATCTATGGTGAGTGCTCTGTAATGACAAGGCATGGGGCTCCCATTTTGAAATTAAAGAAACCCATACCACCATCAATTGCAATGGGATTTTCCTTGGGAGATGCGCAACATAAGTAATAGGTTTTGCTTCCTGTTTCCAGCGTAGAACTGTGCTCTTCTACTAGCTTTTCTATTTTTTAGATAATGTTCCTTCATTCAGATGCTTTTTTCCATGCTAGATGCTTCTGTCAGTGGCAAAGAGAGAAGAAATTGAGAGGGAAAGAATGGAGGGCAGTGAAGACAATGGTGCTGCACCACCTACTTCTGGAATAGGTGATGGGCTCTCTGAATCTACACCTACACCATAGGCTCCCCTTACTATCACACAAACTATTGTCATGACCATAAATACTTTTACTTTCCATTATGGAATTATATAAGTTTTTGTTGTTGTTGTGTTGTGTATATATGATTGTGATGGAGATGGATATATAGGTAAAGAGGAAGCAAGCTCTTGTGATGTGTTTGTATCAAGACTGTGAATGTAGGGGAGAATTATTAAGTAGCAGAGCCAACAGTCATGTGAGTCCCACTCCTCTTCATGCATGTACGTGTTCATGTGTTTTCCTATGCCGCGAGAAACTGATTTCGTGTTGCACTGGGGTGGATGTTGGGGAGAATGTGGTTGTATTGTTTGTTAAACATTAAATTTATCTTAATAGCCACAAACATGAAAAGACCTTTGAATTAGATTTGCGAATTTTAGAGTTTATTGTAATTATATTGTAATGTTTTTTATAGCATAAGCGTGGAGGGAAAACACAAAATGGTACACAAAAGTGGAAACATGATATATACTCTATTTAGGGGCACCGAATCAAGGGCTTGGACATCCATATGTCCAACGACAATGTTGATTTATTTTTTGATGCTATGTTGCCGCTTAACAGAAAGAATAAGCTAGATAATGAGGATGATCTAGAGAGCATGTCACAAAAGGGAAAAAACATGTTGGACTCAAACATATAAAAGATTCATTTCTACAAATGGTGGAGAAGTAAATTCTGTAAATCCTATCACAGTGGGGAGAATGTGGATGTCAAGTTCAATGGTATGAGGTGTGCCCGCTTGGTTTGCCTTTACTTCTCAACTTCAAATTCAATCAAAACACAGTGTTTTGTTCTCCATTTCAATTTCCTTTTCCGCTCAACAATATTTATGTTTCAGCGTTAACATCGACTATGTACTTTGAAAATCCTTACCGTACAGTTTGTCAATTTTATCTGCAATGTCCATCATGGCGGAAAAGAGAGGGAAGATTTATGCATGAAGGTTGTGGACCCCACGTTGGTCACAGTTCGCGTCAGTTTCATTATTATCTGCACTGAAATTTGAAACTATGCAGAGCCCTTAGCAAACCCACGAGTAACCAAGGTGATGACGAAGTTGATGTCCCATGTTCGAGTTGCAATATAAAGCTATCAGTCGATCTATCACTTGCCCTGAGTGCAAAACATGCTTGCTTTAATAAATTTTTGGGGGACTAAGAAATTGGGAAAAATATAAGCAAAGAGGGCTAGGCACCAATCTCATTTGAGATTATAGTCTAAATTGAGACAAGCATCTCATGAATTCTTCTGGATTCGAGAAAAGAGTGCAGCTATCATTATATAGATCATTCTCTTCTAAGGGAATCAAACCTATGGGCTGGTTAAGAGGCGTACAAGGAAGCTACAATAGTTGATTCCAGGTGGAAAGTCTATTGGGACTTTCTCCTCACTCGTAGACACAACATATCATATCACTTCACTTACAACACGGGTAGAGGTATCGAATTCTAATATATGGTTTTTGTTGTGAAATACCTTTTCTTGCCTTATGATTGACCATTGGAAGAGTGAACTGCATGTAAGAGCATTCATGTGAATTTTGTTATGAGATCTACATAGAGTTAGCCATTTAAATCATTTGGTATTTCACGCTTTATTGGACAAGGCCCAGGAGGAATATGGTTTCAATACTCGAATGCCACTCACTCTTCCCTGTAATCTTAAAATCTTAACAAAAAATTAAAAATAAAATGTATATAATCTAGTATATACATAATGTTCCGTTAGTGTCCTCCCTATCCAACCCTGGTTACATGTTTGCGTTAATGGTATTTGTAGGACTGATGTTGGTATCCATGGTTGTTATTTCTTGTGCCTCGTAGAAGAAGCAGAAAAATTAAGTAAAGTTTTCGATATGTTGGCCACAGTATAAATAAGAAGAAGAGAAAAGATGGGGAAACTGATATTTGGTTTCCAAAAGCAATCGCTGATGATGGTTGAGGTTCATAGAAGCTCCCCATCTTTTTGCTAACAACAACCTACTGGACAACCACAACCTCAACCCTTTCCATGTTCTAGTTCCACCTATGGCTTTGGCATTTTCCATCCACAAATCTCAAGGGCTTACTTTGTATAGAGCCTGTATTGACATTAAGGGCTCCAAATGAAAGGGGCTTATCTTCATAGCTATATCAAGAGTTCCTTGCTTGTCCGCCATTCAATTTTCACCACCCTTTTCATTCGGTCATTGAAAATCACACTTTTCTACAATTTTATCTGTTGAAATAGGTCTCGTAAATGATGTTACCGGTCCTTAACTTTCCCCTCTTTTCCTCGTTGCCCCTTCCTTTTCATGATTCACCTCTTCTTGTCGTATCCTAATCTTTTCCACTCCTCCCATTCCTTCCTCTTGCTTATGTTCTTCATTTTTAGGTATAAATATCATATTTATTTGTTATGTTTTTCAGTTACCTTTTCTCCTCTCCCGTAATTCACTTTCGGCGTTAACATCGCACACCTCAAGTGCGATTGCTAGTCCCTAATTTCAATGGTGTAGGGTAGACATGATTTTTATGTTGCAAAAAATAAAAAGTTTGTTAAAATATTGATGAAAAGATTATGGAAAAAATCTCTCCTACCACTTTTTGAAAATTAGAGTAAGTTTACGTCACATCTCTATATTTAATTGCTTCACACCATGACAAAGTTTTAAATGGATCTATTGTCTTCTTAATTTATAATATCATTATATCCATTTATTACGCCGAATGCCTCCTTCTCATTCGACGACAATTATTAATCAAGCCAACGGCCAAGATTGCGATTGGAGGGGAGACTTTGAAATCGAGATGGTAGCGATATGATTGCGGTTTGTTTTTCCTTATTTTACGTCGATGGCGAGTCTTGATTGAAAAATGAGTGGGAGTGCGAATTGAATTATTGGAAGATAGTGTGGGGTTGGAGTATTGAGAATGTTGATGCGGGTATGCTTGTGGGTTTGGGTATGGAATTTGGTATAACATAGCGGTGATTGTCCCTCCTGTGTTGTTTTTGATGTTTCTTTGGTTCGTTTCATTTCTCAATCTCCTCTGGTACCTCCTTCAGGTTCACCTTCTAACCCTTTTCTTGTTGTGTTTGGATTTTTTGGACTTCCAGATCCATATTTTTGTTTATCTATCATTTAATACAGGCATCGCAGGGTCTTCCTGCACAAACAACTGCATTTAATGTGTTGTCTTTCATAACAAGATCGGGATGCTACTCATGGAAGATGCAGCCAAACCTCTCAAAACTTGTGAAAAATCTATTACGATTCGATTATTAACCTCCTATCTTGTAAGATTATTTGATCAACAAATATTGGAAAATAACACAATCGTAACTTCACAAATACAAACACATAAGAAATACCCAACAAGGTGAACACAATATTTTCGGACAATTGTCCTGGAAAAACCCCGTAGGGAAAACCAAGATTACTACGGATGAGAAATATATTAAGCTTAAGCAAATCAAGAGATACAAATCGCTTGCCTCTTACCGCGAGCTCCGATAATCTCCTAATCCTCCCGCTGATATTCCTCCACCGCTATCTCCAACGCTATCACTCGCGCCTCTTGCTAACACTTGCAAGACTACTTGCTAACACGCAAGTTTCTCTCAAAACTTCCTTGTTACAAATGACCCCAATGACCCCCTTATATACTATCTTGTTGAAAATCAATGGCCGAGATTAATACAAATGAATGGATGAGATTAAGACAACTCGATAACCATAACAACCTTGGTTATGAGGTGTCACCTAAAAGGAGTCAATATTAGATAGCAATTGTTCTTATCCTAACAATATTTGTTTGACAAAAACAACTATTTCTCTAAATTCTAGGCTGTCAAACTACCCATAACAAATGGATGAGGAAAACAGTGTCCAAGCTACTAACTAACTACTAAGATTAACACTCCCTCTTAGCGAGGAAGTCATGCTCTTCTTGACACCCAACATCTCTCTGAAGAAGATAAATTTTGCCTTCCCCAATGCCTTTGTCAGAATGTCTGCTACCTGCTGATCTGTAGGTACAAACTGTAGCTTAACAACCCCGTGTTGTACACAATCTCTGATGAAGTGATACTTGATGTCTATATGTTTTGACCTATCATGAAACACCGGATTCTCAGTCAACTTGATGCAACTCTGATTGTCGCAGTGTATCACCGTAGTCTCAACCTTCTGACCAAACAAAGCTACTAGCAACTTCCAAAGCCATATAGCTTCACATGTTGCCATGCTAGCTGCTATGTACTCTGACTCTGCTGAACTCAGAGCCACAGACTTCTGCTTCCTGCTGAACCAAGATACAACTCCTGATCCCAGACTGAAACAACACCCTGAAGTGCTCCTCTTGTCCATTGTACTACCTACCCAATCTGCGTCAGTATAGCCCATCAACCTGATTCCTTCACCTCGAGCATATCTAATTCCATACTCGATTGTACCTCACAAATAACGTAGCACATGCTTTTCCGCAGTCCAATGCACTCTCTTTGGCTCAACCATGAACTGACTAAGAGAGTTAACTGCAAAAGCTATATCTGGCCTGGTATTGACCAAATACATGAGAGAACCAATCAACTGCCTGTATAAGGTGGGGTCTACATCCTTCTCCCTGGATGTGTCTACCTTCCTCCAATTCATGATCATGGGTGTAGACATGGCTTTGCAATCTTCCATCCTGAACCTTTTCAAGATTTCCATGCAATATTTCCCTTGCCCAAGGAAAATCTCTCCATCTTTCTGCCATACCTCCATGCCTAGAAAGTAGTGCATAAGTCCCAAATCCTTCATCTCGAACTCCGCTACAAGATCCCTCTTGCATTCTTCTATGATCCCTAGTGAACCTATAAGAAACAAGTTATCTACATATAGAACAAGAATGAGAATCTCACCTCCAACTACCAAGTAGTAGAGATTAGCATCTGCCTCACTCTTCATAAAGCCCATTTCCTGCAAGTAACTATCAATGCGCTCATACCACGCTCTGGGAGCCTGCTTGAGTCCGTACAATGCTCTCTTCAATCTACACACGTGGGTCTCTTTATTTGTGTGCTACAAAGCCTTCTAGTTGTTCTATGTATACCTCCTCTTTCAACTCACCATTAAGAAATGCTGTCTTGACATCCATTTGATGGATCTGCCATCCCATCTGTGCTGAAATTGAGATTACAGCTCGTATAGAAGTATACCTGGCAACTAGAGAAAATGTCTCCTCGTAGTCTATTCCCTCTTTCTGAGAGAACCCCTTTGCCACGAACCTTGCCTTATATTTCTCGATGCTACCATCTGCACCGTGCTTGATCTTATAGATCCAGCGTGATCCAACCACTGCCCTATCTGTTGGTCTAGGCACTACCTCCCACACATCATTTTGCATAATTGAAGTATACTCCTCAACCATTGCTTCTTGCCACACTTGATGTTGTGCAGCCTCCTGATAGCTAGAAGGTTCACTATCTACCAACATACTAACTAATGCAACATAGTCATCATACCTGGCTGGTGGTTTCCGTTGTCTATCACTCCTCCTAGGAGTACCCACTAACTCCCGAGTATTCTTCAGGTTGTGTGCATTGAACCTCACGGTTCTTTATCGCAAATGTAGAGGATGAAATATCAACCTCCATGTCTTCTTGATGCATCTCTTCTTGCACCTATTGCTCCATACTTTGAAAACTCTCTCCTCCTGAGTCTATGCTTGTACTAGTAACTGTACTCGAGCTTTGCTGCCCTTGACTCGATTGAGTGATTCTTGGAGCTTCTGTTGGCTGCTTATTCTGATCATCTACTGGCAAATCTCTAGACCTTCTAAATACCTTTTCCTCCATGAACTTGACATCACGTCGAACAATAATCCTTCTGGTCCTCGGAATGAATATCCGATATGCCTTAGAGGTTTCACTGTACCCCACAAAGTACCCTCTCTCTGCAGTCTGATCTAACTTGGTACGTGTATCCTTAGGAATGTGACAATATGCCAAACTCCCAAAGATATTAAAGTGGTGACATCTGGATTCTTCCCAATGAATGCTTCCTCTGGTGTCATCTTCCCTAGTACCTTATGTGGAACTCTATTCTATATGTATACTGCTGTATTGCATGCCTCTGCCCACAGATAACGGGGTAAATCTTGGTCATGCAACATAGCCCTTGATGCCTCCGTTATAGACCGATTCTTCCTCTCAGCAACTCCATTCTATTGCGGATTGTAAGGAACAGTCCACTCTCTCTTGATTCCTTCTCTGGTACAGAACTCCTGGAACTCATTGCTTTTGTACTCGCCTCCATTGTCTGATCAAGAAATTTTATCTTCCTTCCTGTCGAATTCTCCACAAGAGCTTTGAACTCTTGGAAGTGACTGAAAACCTCATCCTTGGTCTTCAAGAAGTATATCCATGTCTTCCTGGAGAAATCATCAATAAAAGTAACAAAGTACTCATACCCTCTGAGAGACTTTATCGACATTGGTCCACATACATTTGAATGTACTAGATCAAGAATGCCCTTGGATCTCGGTGTCACTCCTTGGAAAAGATGCTTTAGCAAACTTCCCTAACACGCATCCCTTACATACATCATCGTGCTCTGTGCTCACCTCAGGAACACCTGTCACTGTCTCATGAAGTAATTTAAGGGCTCCATGATGGATATGGCCCATCCTTCTATGCCATAGCTCTCCCGATCTCTAAGATTACTTGTTGCTCATGAGTGCCTTAGGAATATCAAAGCGCAGCCTATAAAGCCGACCGCTCCTAACTCCAATAGCTATGGGTGATTTCAATCCTTATGCTTGATCAACACATGTGCCCCTTTAAAGAGTACATTGTACCCTTTGTCCGAAGGATGAGATACATAAATCAAATTCATCCCTAAGCCTGGAACATGCAACACATCATGAAGGGAATCATCTTACCACTCTTCCTCTCAAACCCAGAGCAGTCCCTTTCCCAATTGAGTTGAGTTTGGACATGTTCCCATAGAGATCTGGATTCTGGTGCTCTCTTCCTTATAACTGGAGAAGTATTCTCTAACTCCTGTCATATGATATGACGCCCCACTATCTATGTACCAAACACTCTGTGAGGTTGAGCTAACCATACATGCTATGAGTGCAAACTCATCTTCCATTCTACTAGAGAGCTCATCTCGCACTTTGTCAAGCCATGACTTGCTTCTTGACTTTATTTTCATTCTTCTTCCTTTCTGGGCAATCGCTGACATAGTGGCCAAACTCGTGACAGCCATAGCACTTGATCTTCGAAGAATCTTTCTTCTTCTTTTCACCTTGTGAATTTGATCCTTTACTAGACCCCTTCTTTGCTTTCCCTTTACCCGCTAGGGAAACATTTTCTTGTTCCACCTCACTTTTATGACTCTTATTGTTGGCTCCATTGACAAGACTTAGTCTAAGCTCCTCCTGAGTGAAATCACTCCATAGTTGATCCCAACTCGGTAAGGTGTCTCGTCCATTGATGACTTGAACAAAGACATCCCACTGCTTAGTAAACCCATTTAGGGCTATTCTCACTAGCTCGTCATCACTTGGTTTGTCTCCAACAGCTGCCAATTCATCCTTGACAAGTCTAAGTCTGGTGAGGTAACTTGTGACGTCTTCTCCCTTATTCATCCGGGTATTCCTCAACTTTTCTCTGAGAATCAGCTTCCGATTAGTGGTAGCATTCTGGTACAGATTCATAATGGCATCCCACATCGTCTTCGCTGTATCTAACTCTGCAATATGCGGAACAATATGATCCTTGACACCGTCAAGAATCAGCCTCCTCACCTTGGCATCTTCCTTCTTATATGCTAAGAGTTGTGTTGCATCTGTAGGTACAGGTACAACAGTGGTCACATATTCCTTGATACCATTCTCTTCCAGCAATAGAGAAATTCTGGCTTTCCAGACACCAAAATTCGAGGCTCCATCCAATCTGTCCTGATCTCTTAAACCTGTTGAGGCCATCTTAAAAGAAAATAATAATAATAATTTTGAAGAGGTTAAACTGGGTTTTATAAACCCTCACTTTCTTTCACCTAGGGTAAATCTCTTCTACCCGAACTTAGCTCTGATACCATGTGAAAAATCTATTACAGTTACTGATTATTAACCTCCTATCTTGTAAGATTATTTGATCAACAAATATTGGAAAATAACACAACTATAACTTCACAAATACAAACACATAAGAAATACCCAACAAGGTGAACACAATATTTTCGGACAATTGTCCCTGGAAAACCCCGTAGGGAAAACTAGTACTACAGATGAGAAATATATTAAACTTCAGCAAATCAAGAGATACAAATACTACTTGCCTCTTCGGCGAGCTCCGACAATCTCCTAATCCTCCCGCCTGATATTCCTCCACCGTTATCTCCAACGCTATCATCGCGCCTGCTAACACTGCAAGACTACTTGCTAACACCTGCAAGTTTCTCTCAAAACTTCCTTGTTACAAATGACCCAAATGATCCCCTTATATACTACTCTCGCTGAAAATCAACGGCGGCTGAGATTAATACAAATGAATGGATGAGATTAAGAAAACTCGATAACCATAACAACCTTGGTTATGAGGTGTCACCTAAAAGGAGTCAATATTAGATAGCAATTGTTCTTATCCTAACAATATTTGTTTGACAAAAACAACTATTTCTTTAAATTCTAGGCTATCCAAACTACCCATAACAAATGGATGAGGACAAACATTTGTCTAATCTACAAACTACCAAGATTAACAAAACTTACACCGACATCTACGGAGAGGTGGAGAACGATGAGGTCACGAGGAAGGATAAGAAGGCGACGCGGGAAGAAAAGTATTATTACCACGATCTCATCTCCATTAAAAGGTCGGGCCTCCACAAATTTGCTGAAAAACCTGAGGTATTCCACTGTAAGGACTTGTTTAAGAGCTGCTTTGCAAACTGTATTATGAAAGATGACATTTTGGCTTCTCCGGCCGATCGTATTGTTGTTATTATAGCGGGCACCATGTTTAATGAGCTTTATAAGACTACAAAGACCACTTAACTTTACAATAAAGATTCGGCAAAAGTATGGATGAATGAAACAAATGTATATGGGACCCTGAAGAATTGGAGCTGATACCCGGAAAAATTCAAGAAGAAGCAGAATATGAACTATCCTATATCTCATTTCAGGCGGGGAATCAAGGTGGGCATGGTGCTATTGAATTGGCTGTATGGGAATCCTAAGACTGATCATATCAATGAGAACTGGATCCCAACCATCAAGCTGTCTTGTGCTCTGCGTTGTAAAATGGGGATTCTTGCATGGGTATATTGGTCTTCACCACTATTATGGAATGAATAAGTTCAAGAACATGGTCATTGTCATTCAGATCTTGTTTATGTAGTTAGGTGGGAGCAACATTTGTTGGAGGTGGGAGATGATAGTGGAGATCCTTAAACAACATGCACAAAGCTGTGTGGGGCCCTGTGGTTTAAACCAATAACAAAATGTTGTTTACGCCCATTAGACGACAATAGTCTATTTTTCAACGTCGACCAAGTGTTTCCACATGCAGGATTTCTAGATGAGGTGCATTGTTGAGCTGCAAGAACAGTCAAGAGCCCCATTATTTCCCAAAAACAAAAAGGATACAAAATCTTGCACTCAAATTGTGATGGAATCACTGAGACTGCACCATTGTTTCCTTAAAACTGTTAGCTTTTTTGGCAGAGAGTTTTGGTTTTCATGAGCATGGTATGCCGGATTTTTTTGAGTTGTCATTTTTTTGAGTTTTAGGTGTGAGTAAATTATCATTTTTTGTAGTTTTTATTGAATGTTGAAGCTTTACATTTACGTTGAAGAACTACTAAAATAATATAAAGGGGAGGGCAACCATAAAGTTGTGACACCGATCATGTTGTCTAGGTAAATTATTGCATCGCAAAGTCGTAGCTCCCTATACCCACAATCATAGCCCAATCTCAAAATATAGGCTCCATAAGGTCCTAACCTTAACCTTCCCAAACTGACAAATTTTATAACAATGATCCTTGCCCCACTTCCCATGAATTAATTGTATTGTTTTCTCCACCCCAGGAGTTCTTCTCCATACAACCCTACACCCTAAATGTATGATCCATAAAACCTCAAATCCCAGATGATGAAGCCACAACAATTTCATCGGTGACCTCCTTTATTTTCATCAGAAAATCGCCCACTATATATAGATCGTCCACTATTTACAATCCTACTATGAGTGGGAAACTCGAGGATTTACGTTTCCTTTATATTGTGCACCATCCTCTAGGATTCACAATGAAACTTGAACTAATAGGCTATCTTGCAACTTCTTCATCCTTTATAATGACACATATTTGAAGTTTCTGAAGAAACCCTCATTCTAGGAATTATAGGTTGTAACTCGTAATCTCACTTAAATTTATGTTCAATTTAAACATAACAAGCTCTACAATTTAATGTCTTCGATGAAATTCTAAGTTATTCCTTCACCTTGTTTACTTTTTCTCCCCAAAGTTTTTAAGATTGCTAATTCCAAAAATACAACATAAATCTCATAAAATCATTAACGCTTTCAGGTGAAGTTGAATCTAACAAAGCTATTCTATATTTTTTTGCAATTTTTTCAAAATTGCAAAAGCATATGGTTGTGTATTAGCTTTCTATTTTATTTTTACCTCATGTCATTGATAGTATTTATCTCCTCTTCATCCTCAGTTGGTCTTCTGATTCTGTAGTGGGACATATAGATTTTATATGATTTGCAATATATAGATTGTATGTGAAATCCAATGCAATTCAAAATGATGTGATGCTGATGGAAAAAGATAGAGATAAGATCTATTAATATAGACAATTTTTGTGTGAGAATTAAATGTTGGATTTCAAATCCTTGACGTCAAGATTTCTAAACACGTGCACAAAAGGTTTCCACGAATAAATTTAACCAAATTAAACAAAGACTTGCAAGAATTTTTAAATAAGTATAACGTAAAATCCTTGACCTTTATATGCATTTGAACCTCCATTTTTACAAATAAAGTAATGAAAAGTCTCCTCTCTATGTATTTCAACCTCTATCTTCACAATAACAATGTTCAAATACTCAAAAATGATCAAATCCTTCAAAATATTATCGTAGTTTAATAATCATAATCAAGCTCGCCCCTCCGCTCCACTACCACTGATTATTTCCCCCTTCCCATGGATTCTATGCATTGTTTTCTCCACCCCAGGAGTAATTCAAAGGGTGGCGCTACATGTTCCATGTTGATGATTACTTTCCTCTGTACAATCAAAATCCTCAACAAACCACACCTGTGCTTTTTTGTTGGCAATTTTTGAATGAAGATGTCATCACTGTTGTTAATGAGTAGAAACTTACATGGGTCACCACCTTCAGATGCTACTTCTACTCCACATCATCCTGTCCATATTTATGCAAGGGCTAAAACTACAAACATATTTTCACTTTTGGAATTTTTTTCTACTACTCCTTATGTTGATAAATATCTCTTTACGTTGTTTATGCATCGTCTAAGACAACATCCCAAGTCCCCTACAAGTATTGACATAAATGTCATGCCATTTTTAATGTAGATTTTCACATTGTTTCTCCTTTGTGCATTCTCCACCCAAACACTTGTCCACCCTCTAACACCTTCTACTTCACCCTTCTTCATCTCCTATTATTTTCTCCCTCTAATATGACTCCTCTAAAATATCCCCTTCGGCGTTTCCATCGCACATTTCACATATGATTGCTAGTAGTAAGGGAGGTTTTGTAAGTGCTTTTACATATATCGAAAGAGGCTAACAATATTTGTGGTTAATGTTTTTTAGGTTGAATGTTTGGTGTCAACAATGGAGTTGATATTGCAACCATTAGAGGTGGAGTCGATGTAAGTGTGTACAAAGTCAATAAATGTATTGAAACTGTAGTTGATAGAGCACACAAAGATGTTAAGTCCTCAGAGGATCATGTTTCATTTCTTGGTCGCATTTTTTATGAATTAGGTGGAGTGTACCACATTTAGTAAATATAGAAGTCATTTATAAAGTCTTAACATTTGTCTACATTACTTCGACATCAATTCAGAATTTTCCACTAGAAAGATTGAAAAATAATAATAATTGTAGAGGCACGAAATATAATATCTAGATGATCATTTCTAATGCCAACATTCTATTTAATCTGAACTAATTGTAAAATTATTGAAATTAAAATATATTTAACACATTATGCCAAAATAATTTATAAAACAACCCTCTTCATTTTGGAGGAGGTTTCAAATATGTAAATATGCTCATTGCCTCTTCTTGGCTACAAATATTGTGTGTTTTTCTCTTCTTTTACAAAATTTCTTTTGGGTTTTGAAATTTTACCTCATTATCCCTCCTAGACATCTCTCTAACACATATTAATCTCAATGGAAACTTTTTAAGGTGTTAAACACAAATTCATATTTTGTGAAAACCAATGTCAATATCGTCTTTGTAAAATAGGAAAATGATCATTTCATTTGTACAAATTGTTATCTAATAATTTCCATCATCATGTTTGTGTCAGTAAGGTGACTAGAAGAATATCGATTATTAATATTAGGGTAAATTTTAATGGAGAATATTCATTAGTTCAAGAATATTCTGGTTTTTAAAAGTTGCATTTGGAAAAGTTTTAGGGTAAGAATTAGGACTAGGTCACTTAAATTTCTAGGTACAAGTTAATTTTAGGGGTCGGTTTGCCTAGCGTTTACACTAATAGCCAATTGTTTTAATTCAAATCGCCTTTAGCATGAAATTGAAATTTTCCATATTCACCTTCATATATATACTAATTATGTATTTACAATTTTGTATGCAAATTCTAAATATCAAGTACAAATCAAATATTCCTCATAATTCCTTTGGGATTTAAAGATCGAGATTGATTGCATATTGCACAACCTGTGCATTAAGGTATTTTTAATTGTTATGGTATCTTATTGCATTTGTTTCAAAAAGGCACAAATCAAAATGACATATTTACGAACATGTTATTGGCTAGTAACATGTTGGATTCTACTATTTAGTAGCATGTGCCATGTTACTAGGTGATGACATCCAACATGCCATCGATCGGTAACATGGTACATGCCACAGGTTAGTAGCATGTTGGGTGTTATCACCGTAGCATGTTGGATGTTACCATTCGGTAGTATGTGCCATGTTACCGGTTGCTAGCATTCAACATGTATCAACTGATTGCATCCAATATACTACCATTCAGTTGCATTCATCATGTTACCTGCATGCTGCACCTACCATGCTATCGACTGGAAACATACAACATGCTACCTACCCGTAGCATCCAACATGCTACCGAATGGTAGTATTCCTTCTCTTGAAATGACTTCTTTCGGGTTCCCTTAATGTTGGAAAAAATTTCCAACCTTGGGAAATTTTTTTTTCTGTGATTCATCCTCCTTTTGAAAATTCACCAAATAGTTTTTAAGGTTCTTTTAGGGCCCTTAAAATTTACCCCGATTAATACATATATAGCCATATATATAGATTGTAGTTCAATGTGCACATTGACATATATGAATAATACCATTTTGACCTCTTTAGAACATAAGTTACTTTGGTCAAACATTACATAATTGGCTAATGAATGTAATAATTCATTATTATTCTAATTAGTTAGACGTTTTATGTGGCCTCACACTCATAGTTGGCATCGATATATTCCTAATCACATATTTGCATTGAATTGTTGGTTTTAATTCTATCTTCTTAATAAGAGCATGTAATTTAGTTTTTATTGGGATATTAGGAACCATGATTTGGCCATCATTGGTCATTATTTATCACACTTAGGAAACATTATTTCATTTCGTATCACTTAGCCTTAATTAATGATGAAAATAAAAATTGTTTATATCATTTCTTTACAATCACATTACATATAACATATACATCATGAAGACAAAGGTGTATACAAGCCACAATATTACATAACAATGAGTTACAAAAATATAACAAATACTAGGATATTAAATTCACACACACACACACACACACACACACACACACACACACACACACACACACACACACACACACACACACACACACACACACACACACACACACACACACACACACACACACACACACACACACACACACACACACACACACACACGCACACACACACACACACACACACACACACACGCACGCACACACGCACGCGCACGCACGCACGCACACGCACGCACGCACACGCACGCACACGCACACACACACGCACACACACACACACACGCACGCACACACACACACACACACATTGAATTTATAAATTAGAAATTATTATCTTCATGATGAAATATCTCTCCAACCTTCTCTTCCATAGTTTCTCCAACTACATGGTTCTCATTGAAATAATGTATTTCTTTTGATATTCTAGTATACCCACGTATGTACCCATTCTCGCATGACTACAACAACCTCTGTGTGTTATTTTACACCTACCCTCCGTGCTGGCCTATCGTGTCATAATGAAACTAAAGCGCACTCACCCAAAGTGCGAGAGGTATCCATGTCCCTTCAATGTTAACAAAGGTGAAGTGGAATGCTATTTTAGGAAATAAACTTATATTCCTAGCCCATTAACTTGTATCATTGCCATTTAGTAACAAGAGCTAAGTACAAATCATTCATACATCACTCCTCTAGCTCTCCCTGATCTATCCCATAAAAATACATCCGTTCTAGACCCCTCCATGGGTATTTATACTAGTGGGAACTTGCCCTTCACTAGTATTACAAGAGCTAATAATAGCCATTGAGTTTACAATTGCAATTAACTAATACATTTAGGCAATAGAAAAATTAGCCACTCATTGCCTTAATCATGTTCTGCATGTTGATCCTCCTCACAAAACCTTGCTTATATTTAGCCTTATCCAACCTTCTATCAACTTCATGTGAGTGTCCGAATTGAAGCTTTAGTCTATTTTTGAACTTGAGGTTTATTCTTGACCCCTAATCTTTTGTATGTCCTTTTGGTGATCTTATCTTTCTTGCATAATCCTCTTTGTGGATACTATCTCTTCCTGCACAAATTTTGGTATCATTCTCATGCGCATACTTTCTATCCTTTTCTTGTGTGGTTACCTCTGCACACTCCCCTTCTCATATTTTGTGCATTCCTTGTGAAATTCTTACGCACACCTCTAAAGAATAATGGGTCATGAATAAATAATATCAAGTCCTTAAGGACTTAAAGAATAAATAATACAAAACTTGGTTCCAACATTACCCTGGACTAAATTGGTTTTCTATCCTCGGGCAATGTGTTATTGGGTTTCTTCAAAAAGTTTTGTACACTTCTTCCTTCAATAAATCTTTATGTACTTGCTAGTTATTGACTGCTTCAAGAATCAATTGGTTTAGACTATCCAACTGTGGTGCCATCTGGTTGAAAATGATGGTGCCTTTTACCCATGTTATAACTGTCGTACACATGTGAAAAATCTTTTGGTTAAGCTCTTTTATTGCTACTTGGAGCTCTGAATTTCAGTATGGTCAGTGATATTTCATAGTTTTATTAATTTCTACTTGACCTTGTCCTTTTTCACGGTGACCTTTTCACTAAGTTTCTCATACTCCTCCATGAGTGCAATTTTTTAGCCTTATTGAGAGAGTCGTTTTCCATCTAAACTTCCATCTTAGCTAGCTTTTTAACCATCTCCTCGATGCACCCGCTTATGATCATTGACTCCTATAGATTCCTTTGAGAAATTTATCTACCTTTTTTGCCTTGGCCTATAGCATTCTAGTGCTCTCCTCGTATATCTCCAAATTTTTGGTGTGAATGACACATATATTTTAACTTTCTCCCAGTTTTCATTTTTCTTTGTCTCTCTGCTTTTGCATTTTATTGAATAATGATTCACCAATTGCTTGAGCTCATCTATTGTTTCTCCTAGTATGAGCAAATAATCTTTTATGAGCTTAGGATCATTGCATACTATTTCCTCCTTCACAATCTCTACCTTTGACTCTACGCACATATTTTTATCGGAGAATTTTATTCTTGTGTTGGACTTTGTACAATTGTCACTTTTTCTCCCTTAGTTCCTCCTCTAACTTCCTTTCCAGAGCCCCATATACTCTTGCTTCATTGTTGTTTTGTAAATCTTGTTGTACTACCTCCCCAACAATCTTTAGCAAGGCTTCTCCCGCTTGTGTTTTTGACAAGTTGTAGCGAGTAGCACATGATCCCCATCCTTTGTGGGGATGCTCATAATGCTCTCACTCAAAAGATCGACTATGGGCTCTTACGTACACGTGTCTAAGGAGAATTATAGAGGCCTTTTTGTGCACTATGTTTCCACATTATTCTTCAAACTTTCCCATTATAACAATTCATGAACGATGTTTCCCACCTGAAATTTTTCGCGCATTGATTTCTTAGCCATATGTTTGTATGGGTGGGTATTCTTCTCCTACTATTCCAACTTATTGCTCTTGAAGTGGTCCTTTACCCCTCTTCTGCCCCATTTCTTCATCGATTGCGTGGCTCACTTCCTCAAGGTTGTCTTCGACCTCTTCCTACACTGACCTGTGTCTTGATATATCATAAGCACCAATTTTCAACCGATCCATGTTTCCACTCTTTTCCTTTTCAGAACTAACTTGAATCAGAGAGTATTACATGTCAATATTTTGTGCTCTCGGGCATTTTGGTGACCTCCTAGTTTGGCGGGTTTTGTTGTTTCGCCCGCTCTATGGGTTTACGCTCTATTTTCCTCCCTCTCCTTCCTTAATAGACTCGTACGGGTTAAACTGGAATTTTTGTGTCTAGGTTGGTTGTGTGTAGTGTTGGATTTTGACGTTCAATGTTACATGTCACAATAAAATTGTTTGACGGTCTAGAAAATTATATGGATGTCATTTGACGTTTAAAATTTAATATGCACGTCAAATTTGTTTTTATAATAACTATTACAAAATACATAAATTGAGTTAAATTTTATATGGATATTGGTGTTCTTTGTAATATTCTCATAGTTATGTGACATTTATTTAATTATGGATAATAGATTAGACTAATCAAATATATTTACCTTTCAATCATAGCAGTCATGTTTCAAAAGTGGTTGTATTTTAAAATTTAAAATAACTAAACATGTCTAAACCCCTTACAAAATTCAACACTGGTTCAACTTGTGTGCTTGTGGCCTGTTTTTCTCTTTGTAGCCTTTTTAGCGCTGTTATCTCGAAAACCAGAGCATCCAAATTTTTAGAATTTATTCTCTGTTTTATTCGCTGGGGTTACGAGTTATTGTAAACGTAATAAGTTATGCACACCAGTTCTAGCTATCCCAAAAGACATTTCTAAAACGGGCTTGTAGTCTTCACAAATATATTACTATGAGATAAATGAATCAGTCTTTGTCGTATCTCGTGCCAACAAGAGAAAAGTTTGCCTTGAACCAAAAATCATAAATGCATATGGAACTATGAAACCGTTTACTAATGAGTGACTAATCGCTTCATCAGCCGACATTTGGAACTATGAAACCGTTCCATGGTTCCTTTAGGTCCCCGGTTTAGCGATAAATCCAATTTTGCTCACAATCGCCACATCACCAAATGGACAGAACTTCAAATTATTTTGAAGGCCCTCCAATTATGTACACAACTACATACTGATCCTTACCAAAATCGATCATCACTTTCTTAATGGAATAGCAAGGAGGTTTCTTCCGTTTCATTACTCCAGAAAATGTAACAACCCAAAGCTTAAGGATTCACTGGAAATAATTGCAAACAGTTCTTGACCTGTGCCCTGGGCGAGCGTGGATCGCATATGCCATAGGAATGAGTAATATGCACACAAAATATTTGATGAAAATGTTTAAGGGGAGAGTAGCATTAAAAAGAGATGTATTATTAAACAGTTCCTATTTTGATGTTATGAATTTGCAGGGATAGGATCAAAATCACCACTTATTCAAAATGATAGAAGGCGAATAGAATATGATAGTATATGCTCATCAAAAAGAGGACCCAGAGCGTTTTTTTGTTGATGGAACATTTTACAGCTCTCCGCAGACCTTGCAGGATCTCAAGATGGTATTTTTCCCAAGATGGATTATTTGTTAGTGGTTAATTTCAACTAAACACACTTCAGTTCAGTTAAGACACATTTCTGCTGCTCAATCAAGGTTGTTAACTTCAGTCTTCACCGTATTTGTTGTTCTTCATACGGTGCCTTCTTTCTAATATATAGTATATTGTAATTTCTAATCTGTGAGAAAGTTAATATGATGAGTATCTGTTTCTTTTTTTTATCTGCAAAGTTCTGTGTTTTTCTTTCTGGTTGATCTATGAAGCTATAGCTGCAAATTTGTTCTTCTGTGCTTGATAAAATTTATCTTCCTAGATCTGCAAGGAATTCTACATGGTATCAGAGCTTTGTTGGAGATAGTTTCAGGCCAGGATGGTGAACAATTTTTTTAATAAATTGCATGTTGCTGTTTATATTTGACAGGTCTATGCTTTAAAATTGCAGGCAGAGAGCTCTCATATAGCCTTATATCCTATGCATGCTGGTGGCATATAGAGACGTGATTTGGAGTTTTTAGACTCTATTTGAAGTGCATCTATCATCCACTATGTTTTGCATGTGAAGGATAGGTTTCTTTTTATGCTTTTTGCATTCATTATTGGGGGATTATACATGCTTTGTAATCTTGAACTGAGATAAAGTTCCATTTACAGGGGTTAATCATGTCTCTTAAACACAATTTTCATCATTTTGTTGTTAGGCTAGCTTCAGAGAACTATTTGTCTTGGAAACAAGGGATAAAGAATCACTGCCTTGAGCAGGATCTACTGCCCTATCTCCTCAGACTCGTTCCTGAGCCAAGTGACCTTGATGAAAAGAATGCATGGCTTAATAATAATGACATTGTCTATGGACTAATATGTCTTACTATTTCTGAGGATACTCTACATCACATAGAGCACACTGAGTGCCCTTTCACTGCTTGGATCACCATCCGACAATTGTATGGAGACATTGAATCTTCATCTGAAAGTGATGTTTCTTTAGAGAACAGGTCATTGATGATATTGAGACTTATGTTGCCTCATCTAATGTGGACACATCTTGTATGGATGATCAATTCATTGATTCCTCATCAACAACACCTGTTGCAGATCTAGATTCTAGAGATGCTTCTTCAAGAGCCTCTAGTGATTCTTTACAATGAGATCATTTATGTCTTTTGGATTCAGTCGATTGGGAACAATTTCTACCAGACATTTCTTTTTTGTTTGTAGAATCCCTAATTTCGGATCTAGATGACACTATTGAAGACATATGTCTTCTCTTTAAGGACCACTCTTTTGTCCTTGCATCTGTTGCTACTTCTGAGCTTTGTGTTGCTTCTTCAAAAGCTTCCAATGGCTTCTTGCAGCAGGGCATCCATAGTCTTCCTGATTCATCTTTTTGGGATGATCTCTTGACAGGAGTTTCACACTTGTTTATGGAGACTCGTATTCCAGATTTGGAGGACACATTTGAGGGGTTATCTCTCCTCTTTGATGACAACCACATCAACGTTGTTGGCCCACCATCTTCTTCGCCTTTGCAGCTTGCTCTAGATCAATCTTCACAAGATCTTGGATCACCATCATTGCTTTCCGACATGTGGACATGTGAGCAGTTTTTTGAGGCACACATCATCTGGATTTGGATTCCAGTATCACCCATCTTTTTGGATTGGCTTCTCCAATCACCAAAGTGGATCCTTTTCTTCCTAAGGGGAGAAATGTTGTTTGTAGGTAATGGATCATATTTTGTCTTCAGGTATTCATCATTGGCACAGATCTCTTTCACTATGGGGAGATTCATATCTTCCTTTCTTATATTCTCTCTATATTTGTGAGGGAATTTTATATGTAAATGGGTACCTAAAATGGCCTTGATACCAGAACCCATCTTTGTTGCCTCTATAGGCCTTTTTCTCCTTAGTTAGGTTTAAGGGGGGTTTTGTTCCCACAGGGTTTTTCCTCTTTCCTCATTATTTTCTTTAGGATTTTCTTTTCTCCTTAGTTAGAATTAAGGGGGGGTGTTAGTGGTTAATTCCAACTAACCACACTTCAGTTCACCTAGCGCAGATTGTGGATCACTTTGCTTTCAGCTCAGTTAAGATCCATTCCTTCTGCTCAATCAAGGTTGTTAACTTCAGTCTTCATCGTATTTGTTGTTCTTCATACGGTGCCTTCTTTCTAATATATAGTATATTGTAAATTCTAATATGTGAGAAAGTTAATATGATGAGTATATGTTGAATGCTTTGTTTTTCTCGCAGTTGCTCTATTTTTTTTTTTGGAATTAAGGGGGTATTAGTGTTTAATTCAAACTAACCACACTTCAGTTCACCTAGTGCAGATTGTGGATCACTGCTTTCAGCCCAGTTAAGATCCATTCCTTCTGCTCAATCAAGGCAGTTAACTTCAGTCTTCACCATTTTTGTTGTTCTTCATACAATGTCTTCTTTCTAATATATAGCATATTGAAATTTCTAATATGTGAGAAATTTAATATGCTTTGAGTAGTTGTTGAATGCTCCTTTTTCTCCAAATTTACTCCATTTTTTTTTTTATTTGCAAAGTTCCATGTTTTTCTTTCTGGTTGATCTATGAAGCTATAACTGCAAATTTCTTCTTTTGTGCTTGATAAAATTTATCTTCCTAGATCTGCAAGGAATTCTACATGGTATCAACAAGGAATTATACATTATTGGGGTATGATGACAACACGATTCATATATTATACCAAGTAAAATGACGTTTGAAGAATAATGATGACTATAAAATTTACAATGGAAAAGCAAACATCTTGTTACTGTATTAGTAACTTTGTACCTATAAAACATCTGTTCCATTGCTAGTGAAACAATCAATGGCTATCGATCTTGTTGAAGCTTGTAGACATAATGAAAAATAAATTATTTTCCAAAATAAATGCTCCCACCATGTAGAGCTGGACTAAATTGTTATGTCTCAAAGATAGTGGTGTTTGTGTGGCAACAAATATGAGGAAACCATCTCATTTAAAAAAAGAGGGAATTTGGAAAATTAAATGAAATCTCTTCGTGTAGACATCTTGGCAGAGGTTGATACCATATTGGGTCTAGAATAAGTGAAATATAGTAAAACTTACTTCCCGACAAGATAGTGAGTGCCAAATATATTATCATTACCACATGATCATTCCTTATGTCCCTCTAGAATCGAAATTGATCACAAGATGTATCTACTAGTGATCATATCCTAAAGTTGGAGTAGACAATGGTTATATTGGGCTTGATTCGGCGATGTGTACACAAACCTTGGGAGAAGGGTAACATTTTGTTGAAGATTTGAATCAACTCATGATTGGTATATGACGATAAGAGACAACAAAATTGCATCGAATCTTGATGCAAATGATAAGAAGAAGATTGAGGGTGCATTTGAGTAAGATACCAATGGTCAACTTGCGAAAGGCCGATGAATTCGATGACAAAATGATTTGTTCATAGATCAAGTCATTATTGTATTACAAAGGTTTATCTAGTAAATATGGTACACAATGTAATTAATTAATTAATTTATCAAATTAATTAAAATATTTGTAAAATTTTGTGTAACCAAAGTTGAGTCAACTTGAGGTTAGAGGTGAGTCAGGTTAAAAGTAGTTTTATAACTACTTTTTAAACCATGTGCCTATAAAAGTTTGAAATAAAATTGTTACGGCACTCTTTCTTATGCATTCCCCCTCTCTACATCTTTCTCGAGTGTTGGAGAATTTATTTTGACTATGTGTACATGGTTTTCCACAAATTCATGAATACAATATCTATATCTTTTATACAATATTAATGCTCTTTGATTATGAACTTCATCTTTATATTCATGATTAGATGATGCCATTAATGTTAATTTTTCTCTTACTGTATATGATGCCCCAATAAACTAGACTTTGTACTGAATAATGGTGTATGTGAACTTTGTGTTATATCTATACAGGTCGAGGGATTATGAAGACTTTGTGCTTCATGTTCTACATTCATCATTATATTCTATTTTCTATCTGAGGGAGAGGGATTTTACATTGTGTTTATGTTTGGGATAATCTCGGTAGGTTTTTACATTTATTTTGCTGTAAATTTCTTGCCTTCTATATCTTGTTTCCCTTTTCTTTCTCCTTTCCAAGTTTGCTTCCCTTTTTTGCTTTCCGATAAAAATAACCAAAAATACAAAAAAGCCCATCATACAAGGGAGATGCCCCTCTCAAATGCAAAGGAATGTCACCTTGTCGATAGGTGAAATTCTCTAACTATTTTTGAGTTTATAGTGTTTCCACTAGGAAAATAATGAATATACACAATGACATAAAATACAACCAACAAGCACGCTCCATTTGTTCTTGTGCACTTCATTTTAGCTTTGGCATTACTAATTCTTCATCTAGTTCCTTGAGCTCTTCTTCATTTTCTCTTCTCTTCTTTAGTAGCAGATAGAATAATAGTTTTTGCACTTCATTTTTCACAACAATGGTTTCCCATTGACTAAGCTTGTAGATATCGGTTGTTTGCTTCTCCTATTATACTTCCCTGTTGGGGTGCTTGTAAGTGACATGGAGTGTATGCATATCTTCATCTACTTTTTGTGTGTCAATGTTAAAAAATTGGATTCTTTAATCTTTTTAAAGAAGCACACAAAATATTCCACTCAAAAGGCATATGGTAACTTAGCTCTTTTGATAATTGGCATGGGATTCCCCAATCCTATTCAAATACTTCACACAAGTTCTTCAACCAGTTCACGAATCTTGCATTGTACGCATTATTTAGTGTTATGGGTGCCATAAAATTTTTGTACATTATTGCTGGTGATGGATCCTCATGCGGGAATATCCATTTTGGGTCCTTATCCCCTTCTGGCACTGTAATTTCATCAAAAACTATCAAAAGTAATATCGCTCCCCCAAAAAATTGATTCCTTGTTTTTCCTATTCCAAGTGGGATCTTCCGCTATACTCCGCACGATGAATTAGAAGTTGAAAATTGTCACTTGTGCTACACTATGCACTACGTTTAGGAGTAATTAGTCTTACACTAAGCACTATGCTACACTATGCACTATCTTCCGCTATCTCTTTCTACCTCCCAGTCCCTTCCAATTTAGCAGTAATTAGTCACTTAGTGACTCTTGTACTAGGGTCTTTAAGTTCATTGATGGATGTGAACTTCTTTCCTCATTTATATTTCGGGTGGTCTCCAATGTTGTCTACTATTGCATCATCTTGCAGAGATTGCGCTAAATCTTACCTTATATTGTTTATCCTTGTTGCTTTGTTGATTAGGTGGCATGAAAACTTTATGCTCCTTCCTGCCAAATAGAATACCCTTTCCTAATGCACAAGATAAGATATTGATGTAATTCAGTTGGTTTATTGAAGAAGGGAAAGTCGAGTAGTAGTAATACTCCCGTATTTTCCAATTTTTTCTGACACTATTATCGTAGGCATCATTACCTTGGCTTTCATTTTGTCCTTTAGGGTGCACCATTTCTTTTTCAATAATTCCATCAAGCCCATGTATGAGATAGTTGTAGTTTGATATTTTCATCAAAGCCACATTTCTATGCTACTATCTAATCCTTTCCATCTCCTCGGGGTATTGCATTTCAAAACTGAGGTTTAATGCACTGGAGCTTGACTCATTTTAATTTTTGACTCCTCCTCCCTTTTTCCTTCTTAGGTGTCAATGAACTTGTGCATATTGTTTTTTCCCTTACTTCTTCCATAATTTGTACTTCATCATCTGAAGCTTGCTTGATGAAGGTACCTTCATATTTGGATGTTGACAAGGAGCTAGACATACTTGCAGCTTTTGAAACTTCTTTTCGTGTCACCTCCTTCTCTTGTCTTAGTTAGTTATGGGTTTTTTTCCTGGTCCTAAAGCCACTCTGTTTTACCTTATGGCGGTTAATTGCCCCAAAATTTGTCATCTTGCGACATGATACTCAACCTCCACGTTAATGGCGATCGAAGTTGTAGTTTTCCCTTGTTATTGTGACTTTCCTTCCTTCCTAAGATCTTGAATATTCATCAATGGTGGTTGCTATTTACAGAAATTTCATGCATTGAATCATTGTTCATCGTTGGAGCTCCTATTTTAACCAGGAAAATTTTAAGGGTCCCTCCGAAAAAAGCCTTAGAAAATATTTGGCAAATATTGGTAAAACCACTTTCGCATGTATGGTGAATTGTAGGAAAATTTGTTTTGTGTGGAAGGTGATTTTTAACATCATTCAGGGCAAGGTAGGCGCGAAAAAATTAACTTAATAACAAATGGAACAATTTTTTATGCTATCGACTTCCAGTAGCATACAAAATACTACTAGTCTGGTAGCATTCTCGCATGTTGCCGACTGGTAGCATTTTCCATGCTCACCGCGATAACATGTAAAATGCTACCAATTGGTAGCATGTAGAATGCTTACTGGCCGGTAGCATACATGATGCTACCGGATGATAGCATACAAACTGTAATTGGTGGCATGTATAATGCTATCGGCTAGTAGCATTTGTCATGGTACCAACCGGTAGCATTCTACATGTTACCAGTTGGTGGCATTCTACATGCTACCAATTGGTAACATATATAATGTTGCCATCCGGTGGCATGTAAAGTGCTACCGGTGGGTGTCATAAAGGGTGTTGTTTTCTATGTAGCCAGCTAGTAGCTGTATTAAAAAGTCCTATATATACATGAAGGCCAGTCATTTTCACTCTACACAAATGAGAGAAGCTAGAGTAGATGAGAAAAAACCTTCAGTAAACAAGGTGATCTATAGAATCTAGATGGAGCGAGAGAAACTAGAATGCCAAAGGACATCTACAAACATGAATTTTATAACAAATTGAAAATTCCAAGAAGAAAGACAATTTCCATAGTCACACAATCCAAGATCACAGCTGCGTCAATAAAAAATATAAAGAAGTTTTAGTTCAAGAGTCTAGTCTTTCCTCAACTATACACATTTCTAGAGGATCCTAATATGTTTTCCCAATGATTGAAGTGGCAGTTTCACAGGGCTAGTGTATATGCCCCAATTTCACACAAACCAAAAGACACTCAAAAATATTAAACTCAACTACGACACTTCCACTTTCACTTTTCATTATCAATTCCCATCTCATGCACAATCATTTAGAACTTCACCCGAGGACATTGAGCATATGACAACATACTATGTCGATGCGTAATCACAAAACCCATGAATGGTTTTTAATTCGAAGGATTTTTAACGATTAATGTGATTGCATAACATGGAGCTTTTCCCAAAGTGTGGGACTTTGCAATCGGGAAATATCTCCGGATGAAGGTCGGTTCCTATTCCTCTATTTTGATGCACACATCCAAATTGTAGAGGATCTACTCTAAAATCTATTCTAACTTGCCAAGGAGATAGGGTTAAGAATATTACAGGAAATTAAACCTAAACTAACAGAGGTGATGCACCAAAAGGAATGTTGAACACCTGCTTTGCATGGAGATGGAAACCACAATCAAATTAAGAAGGATGAAAACACACCACAGATCAATCCATTGATTAGAATCCACTAACCATTAAACACAAACCATTAAAAATGTAATACAACCACCATGCACAGATAACCAGGATTGCAATGAGAGACTAGAGGAAGATGCAATGAACATAAGAGAGGGTTGAAATTCATCCACAGACTTCTATTATTGCTCCACATATTTGATACATTGCATTACAATGGCCAAGAGGCAAGATTGCATTTACAATTGAGATGGGAGGTTTGAACTCCAAAAATTCACTTACGAGATAAGAGAAGAAGGGAGGGTGCAAAGAAAAATTATCCCAACCTTAGAACAATGACCCTCCTTATAATATATATGAAGAATGAGATAAGGGGGAGAGAAGAATTCAAAATCTTGCTACAACCACCCAAAAATACATTGAATTCACCTGTAATAATGATGGGTGCCATTGTAAAACCCATACCTCATTGTACTTTTCCTTGTTGGGCAAGAAAGGAAGCCCATACCTCATCATTGTGGTAGGTGAGAAACCTAGAACATTCCTCTAAAATGGCGGAATGTATTTATTCATTTTGAATAACTTAGTCTCACTTAAATTAAGATAACTAATTGTAGTTGTGTAGAGGACATTGAGAGCTTTCCAAAAAGTCCTTTCTTGTGCAAATATGAGCTCCTAGTCAAAAGTTATGGCCATATGAAGATTGGGGTGCCATATTGTATTAAATGCGAGTGGTTGGCTTTGTTTCTTCGGACTCTGAGATGCCTTGCAACCTTCGAAATAATTTTTTTGGAATTTTGGGGATCTTGACTTCAAAGGTTGATGTTCTTTGTTCATCACTCAATAGCTCGTGAAACTTCCGAAAGCTCGAAACCCCAAAGTCCAAAATTCGGACTTCGGGTTTTGACCTCGAGTTACGCTTTTCATGCTAGGGATTAAAGGTTCCAAAATTATGAAACCTTGAAGTCTAAAATTCAGACTTTGGGTTTCAGACCTTTACATTTTTCAGGGGTCACTATCATTATTAATTCGCCTAACCTCTGAACCCCAAACCTCTCAAAATCTAAAGTCCGAAATTCATAACTTTGCTCCTTTTAGACCTTTCATTGTTTTAATCCCGAAACAAACCTCTCGAAACCGCCCAACTCTGAATCCCGAAATTAGAATGTCCAAAAGCCTTAAAATCCCTCAAGCTTGAACCCAAAAATACCGAACCCTTTCGAACTTCGGCATTTCTGGATTTCAGGCATTGGTTCGTACTTTTGCATTTTGTTTGGTGAAGACCTTTAAACCTCCAAACCTCCGAAGTCTAGAGTTGGACTCTAAAATTCCTGATCCATGGTGGAGTTGATCCTGAAAGGGGAGTTGACCCCAAATTCCCGAACATTTTGGACTTCAGATTTCGGGTTTTCAGCATTTTTCTTATTTTTACCTGCTTCTCCGCCAAAACTCCAAATTGTAAAACCTTCAAATCTGAAAACTTTGAACTTTGGAGCCCCATTTTTGCTTAGCTCAACCCCGAGCTTCCTTCAATTTCTTGCCTCCGACATTATTTCCATTTCCGAGCCCGCCTACAACCTGTTTGGCTAATTTCAAAATGCAAGCTCCCATGACTGAATCAATCCCTCCATTTTCTCTATGTGCAAGGTTGTGTTTGTCCAATTTTGCCTGAGGGAAAAAATTGGATACCAACTACCTCACAAGGATGTGGATCCTATCACAACGAAGGCTGTTTTATCAGATGAAGATTGTAAGTATTTGGAGTCTCATTTTTAGTTATCTATTGATGTAATTACAATGCTATGCTCGTAAGTTTATTTTCAGTTTTACATTTTATTTTTATTATTTTCAATTTTACATTTCATTTCAGTATTAACAAAATGTGTCTCCTTGTATTTACACTTACAACTTCCCAAAACCCTTCAAAAAGAGGAATTCAACTCAAGGATTTTAGTCACCCATTTCTTCAGGCCATGGTGTAGTTCGTCAAGGTCAATATACAAATATTCCATGGTGGGATTTGGCTTATATCGTTTGCACCCTAAGTGGGAAGAAATTTGATTGGTGCAATTACTTATCCTCCAAGATAAGAGGTGATTTGGCCAATGTTCATTTGAATGACATGTTACCATCAATTGCACAAATTTTATTCTTGGTTTATATTATGAATCCCTCTATAATTTACGTGGCACCACTCCACCGACAACAATGCATGCAAAGTTATCGGCTTTGTCGTTAACACTTCAAGAGAAGGAGGTGAGTCCCAATTTTTGATTATTTTGTTTTTAATTATTATTATTATTTTTGTATAATATATCTAGTATAATTTTTATTTGGGATTAATAAACAATTTATTGTTTCATTATAACAAAAATAGCGCATGCTGAAATGCATCACGAAGGGATGCTACTATCAGAGGTCATTTCCCATTAGGTTTAGGAGATTCAGTTACTTTATCGTACGATAAACATGAGGTGGAAACCACTCCACAATCTGTTAAATGGATGAGGAGTTCCTTAAACCCTCAAACTGACACATCCACCATACCACATGCATTAATCGTAGGTATTTTTATTTATGATGTATATATGACATATTTCAATATTTTTGAAAATAAATGTAATTAATTATTTATAACTTGTATATGTTTCAATATTTCTTGTAACTTATATTCCTTTGTTGTAGAAACCTCTAGTAGCACAAGATTATATCGTCGGGCTCATGGTAGCCCAAAAAAATGTATTTGAATTTGATCAAACACAACATGATGTAGAAACATATTCAAGTACTCACTCTTTGATCGAACACAACAGGATGTAGAAACATCTTCGATACCTCACTCTTTGGCTCCAGGTATGAATTTCATTTTTTTGTTTATTTTATTTAATTTTTTAAAACAAAAATTGACAAGCTCATCAATCATTGATGCTTAATAATGTTTTAGACCACACTTGCGTCAAGATAACTCCGAGAAATTTCAGTTTACTTCTCTATAACCACATCAATTACAACAGGCCCAATTTGCACCTTAGATGGAATCCTTTCAACAAAGTAATATTTATAATCATATATGATATAATGTTACATTTATTATTATTTCAATCCTATTATGTTTGTCATTTGACTTTTCTTATATTATTTACAAAATTACATTTGATTATTATAGGCCCTCCTCCACATCTAATTCAAAATCCATCTACTATGAAGAGGAATATGCCACCTCCTCCACCTCCACCACAAAATATCAGGACCATGTTCAAGTGGAAAACATATTTCATTTGTTTGTCTAGATTCAAGAAGGGGCACCCTTAATTTTACAAAAGTGACTTTCTAACATTTTTGTTGGAAAATGTTCCTAGTGGACAAGGTGTTTCTGTTTTGAACAAAATTGATTTGGATGAGGAATATATAGGGATTGAAAGTGGGGTTTAGGCCCATGGAACTTTTAATCCCCAAGTAGGGAAACATTTAGTGGAAAATTTTTGTAAACTCGCGAATATTGGGTTTTTGGAAATTGGAAATGGAAAATTTTTAGTGATCGACAATCACTGATTTGCCAAAAATTTCGGCTAATAGGTCCTTAGTATGGGTCATTTCACCCAACATTTACACATATAAATGAACTTATGCATGTATTTCACCAACATTTTTGAATCAATCTGTGCACATATTCGCTAAAGTATACATAGACAACCATGAACTGTCCAACCTCTTTTGCAAGGTTTTCCTTTGAAGCCGAATATCAACCCGTCCAACCTCTACCAGCCTGACTACAAGTTTTTTTCCAAACCCTACAACTACAAGCCGATCGACTGTAACAATGTTATCCATCTAAGGTGATCCATCCAACTACCCAGAGAACTACAAAATTTCCAACAAGGTGTCAATCGATCGTCGTCAACTAGACGTAGTCCAACCATTTTTCATCCAACAGTTTCCATCTAACATGTTGTCATCCAAAGCTACCAACCATCCAACCATTCGACATCCAACTTCAAGACTCCAAAATCCTCACCGTCCAACTACAATAGTGAGTAGTCCTGTAGCTATAGTCCAACATCTGGTCATCCACCTTGATGCCCAACTATTTTCCTCCTTCCTCAAAATGATCAAAAGTAGGTCGTTCAACTTGTTTCTCAAACTCCATAGTCTAGCCCCGTTTGTCCCTATTTAGTGACATATCCATGGATTCTGGAAAGCAGGGTAAGAAGGTTACAAATACAACCAGTTCAAAAAAGGGTGCCAAGACATTGTTTGGCTATTTTGGAGACTCACAAAAATGAAGGTTGTGTCTGGATCTGCTGAAAATATATCGTATGTACTATTTACAGTTTACTAATTTACAGTCTTGCAAAATTTTATAATTATATTTTTCATATTGTTTTTCAAACTCTTTGCACTCTTGTTTTATGTTTAGTGGGTGGTATTAATAATATAAATAATTAATACTATTTCGTAATAATTTTATAAAATTATATGTAGACATTTCTCAAATACCTTCACAAACTAATCCATTTCTAGATATCGATGATCCTTTATATGTTGAGGAAAACATTCCTTCCCTTGATGACATCGATCTACAAGAAGATTCATCAAATTCTCATCCAACACCAACAACAAAGGAAGCTTATACTCCAATGTCTATTTCTAGAAAAAGGATACATGAGGATCAAGATATTCCGCGTTGAGAGCTCAGATGCACAAGTTGAAGGCCAAGAACATAAAACAAAATGTATCAGAAGAAAGAGGAAAACTAAACTAGAGGAAGGACTTTCAAGTTTGACTGGGTAGCCAGATATCCTTTTATTGAACTAGTGGAGCCGAAAAATGGTAATGATGTTCAAACTCAATGTCGATGAAAAATATATAGTTGGAAATAAGGGAAGGATCACACAATGCAACTCAAACTAGACACCATTGAAAAACAATACGAGAAGAAAAATATATTTCCCAAAAACAAAAGGATTGGAGCATAGCCAAATCTCATAAATGGAAAAATGCAAAAGACTGTTTACATGTAAGATATACGAAGAATATGAAAAAGAACAAAAACATTTGAAAAATCTAAATGAAAAAGGTGGAAAAATTGTAGCAAAATTGAGCAAAGCTATGGAGACTGAAATACATGCAAAAGGTATTCAATTATCTAATGTATTCCATATATTGAAAAAAGGAAGACCAATTTCAGATTTTTCAGAAAATAAAATTTTGTATTAGGTTATTGGTGTACAAAACGTTCCTCAATCACATTGGTCAGATACCAGTGGCTGGGAAATTGCAAAATGTCTTTCTCTGGTAGAAAAGGAGGATATGAAAGAGTCTATTCAAAAGACAAACTTTATTTCCCTTTCAATTGATGAGGTTACAATAGTGGACAATACTACCTGGGTTTGTATTCATGTATACACATTTGCAAATGATTTCAGAACTCCCCATCTCTTAGCAGTTCATAAAATGAGTGAAAATTGTAATTATGAAAAACATTTACAAATTAATGGTGTCAAGTCTGAATGTTATTGCAGATATGGATGATTTTTCTATGCAACTAAGTTAGTTTGTGTTGGAACTGACGATGCAATCAGAATGCAGGGGGCATAAATGGTCTCTATGTACAACTATAGACAATTTTTTCCCCCTATATGATTGTAATTCATTGCATGCCTCACAGAATGAATCTGGCATACAAAATTGTGAGCACATTTGAAAATGTTTCTAAAGTGGAGGAGTTGATCCATAATTTGCATGTTTATTATTTTAGCAGTCTAAAGAGATTTTTATAATTTCATAAATTTGCAATTGGACTGACAGATAGGAAAAATATTCTCAAAGATATAGATACTAGATGCATCTCAATGTATGAACCAGCCTATAGAATATTTGAAGAATATTATGTTATCCATATTTCACCCGGGCCAAATATTAGATCAACCACGACCCCGCATAGAAGGAACCGAGAAAACTTGCTCGAAATTGTAAATGGTTCCATAAGAACTCAAAAAATGAGGGGGGCAGGGGCCAAGAGAGACTAAGGGACCTTGTACGATGATGAAACGACTCTATCGGGCCATTTCCATGTCTTAAATATGTTCCCCAAGTTACAGGTAGACTCAACTATGAGATTAACAGTGGTCGAAAGAAGGGGCGATACCGTAGGGGAACTAGAAACAAGAAGGGGAAGAAAAGGCAAAGATCCAAAGTCCTCAGGCTCGAAACAGTTTAGGAAAAAGTCTAAAAAATGACTAAGTATGGAGGAGGCAAGTGAAAGGAGCCACATGTCCTAACAGCGCTTCTCCAAAGGTGAATCCAAAAGTGGGAACCCAAACTTGTGCCAGGATTCCACACGTCCATAGCCCTAAAGAAGTTGTGGGGCGTTGAAAATTCTTCAAATAAAAGAAGGTGCAGTGACGACTTAGCACAAATTTGGAAAGGAATCCCGGGCGGAGACTCAAACTTGTGCCAGCCCTCCACGTAGAAAATGGTCAAAACAGAGTCAAAAGGTGGGCTTCAAAATTGGATAAGTATAGATGTATCAGTGGAGAATGCCAAGTGTCAGTGTGGCACATCTCCAAGAGTTGATCTCAAGGTGGAAACCCAAATGAGCGTGAGCTCGCCACATAGCCCAAAGTATAAAAAATAAGAGGGACCATTGAAAATTCCATAGATCAGTGGAGGCCAACAAGTGTCAACTCGATGCTCCTCCAAGGGAAACTTTGGGCCGGGTTATCAAGTGAGCACGGTGCCTCCACGTGTTATTCCATAGGGCAAATTCAGTTGAATAGTCAATGCATGAGCCTGGTAGGTGGAGGCTGCCAAGTGTCTTAATGGCGCTAATTCAAGGGTTGAATAGAGAAAAGGTTTCCAAATGAGCGCCTAGATTACCACGTGTCCTAGGGGAAAGTGGGCCGTTGGGGAAAAGTTGGTTCTTTTCCCCTTGTTATCTCAAAAGGGGTAAAAGTTGCAAATGGCCCGTAACTCCGCCAAAAGAAAAATTCAACATTTGAGCCCGAGTCAAAGCCAAAGCAGGGAGTGGAGGAAAAATTGAAAATTTTCCTTTTTTCAAAAGGCACAAAGATAAAGATAGAAGCACATTCCCTAGCCAACCAAAAGGAGCCATGTGTCTAGGTGGAGCTTCGGGGCTACGGGAGTTTTTTTGAGTTTTGCATTTTTGTACAAAAGGGCAAAAAGATAGATTGCGGACCCGTAGACCCGATTTTTGCTCTAATCTAGTTGCCACATGTCCCATATCAAAAGGGGACCCATTTTTCAAATTATTTTCCCACCCATTTGTATGGAATCGATACAAACTTTGAAGGGGCATATCTTTCAACTCAGGGCTCGAAATATTGTGAATTTGACACCATTGGAAAGATCTCGACCTCGCTCACACCATGGAGGCCTGAAAATTTAATTTTGAGGAGGTTAGGTGAAGAAAATGGTGGAAACATCTTCAGGATTTCAATGCAGCATCTCTTACCTCAACAACTAGATTAGATCGGATCTATTTCTTATTTCCTCTTCCTTCAAGGCACCGAACCAAGGATTGATGCAGTAAAGATGGATTTGGGGGCATATTTTATCGAAACATTAACATCGAGTGGTTGAGCTTCGACCTTCTTTTCCCACTTCTCTCCCTCTCTTTCTTCTCTCTGATCAAATCTATAAATATGGGGGCATGATTCATTGTAAAGGGTTGGACATTCTTTGTTTTGTAGGCTCCCTTCTCCTTCTAGCAAAGGGATTGTGGGGTTCAAGCCTTCCATTAAAATTGTAATATGTTTTTTCCTTTTGGCTATTTTGTAATGAACTGTACTCAATCCACAAAGCAATAAAACACGTCTATGATCGATCTTAGATCCTTTCTTGTCTCTTTTTCTTTCATTTGGTCTCCCATTATAGATTTGGCTATCTGTGCTTGTTTATTGTATGCATTTTGTTGGTTTGTGTCTATTAGCAAAATAAGTGTTCATCATTCCTTTGGTGCATCACCTGGTAGTTTAGTTATTTCTTATTCCTTATACTCTTTTATCCCTATCTCCTTGGAAAGTTTTAGATTAGGTATAGAGATATATCCTCTACAAATCCTAATGTATGCACCTAAACAAAGGAATAAGGAACCAACCTTCAATCTGGAGAACTTTTCCATTTTTGCAAGGTCCCACACCTTGGGGAAAGTTCAATGTTATGCAATCACACCAAATGACCCTGCCTTAGAAAAGTAGACTTGTATAACTCATTTGGGGGTGCTTTGATTTCACACTAATAGTTTTGGCACACTTGGTGGGACTAAGAAGTATCCATCTTATTATTGTAGGAATTGAGGTACACTTGTTGTGGTTATGGCTTTTAAGAAGCCTTAAAATTGTACATTTGACGAATCCAAAAGAAACAAATCTACTGGTTTCAGTAGTCCAAGCAAGTTCATGAGAAGAATACAAACATGGTCAAGAACCAGAGAAGAGGGACTATTTTTCTATCTAGACTTATCCCCAGAGACAAGGGAGAAGAGGAAGAAGAACCCAGAGGTCTCTATCTCCACCAAGCAGAGCTTTATCAAAACCTCCTCCTCGATCGATTGTTCATTCAATCAAGAGGGGTGCTCAGACCGATCAAGATGGCTCAACCAAATCCTTATGTTAACTTCACCGGCAATAGTCCACTTGCCTTGAATGCACAAAATCTAGTTCCTATTATAGCATTAAAGAGTATCCCATATTTCACTTGGGGAAAATCAAACTTCTCCTGGTGATCATGTCCAAGATATTGCAAATGTCTGTACAATCCATGAGATTCATGAGATGGACATTGTAGTCAAGCTACTCACCTCTTCACTCAAAGGGAAAGCTTCACAATGGTTTAGGAGTCTTGAGGAAGGCTCTATCCAGAATTGGAATCAGCTATGCACAGCTCTTCACAACCAGTTTGGAGAGAAAGGTGATAACTTGTCTTTGTTGTGTTATCTTGTAAAATTAACAAGGGAAATTTTGTAGATAACCATACCAAAATTTCATTTTGGTCCCTTGAGAAGGTCTCTTAATGTTCAAAATGACTTAAAATTCCCTTCCGAAAATCAAGTTTTAAGAACTTAGTCATTTTTTAGCTTTTGAACTAGGTGCAAGAAATGTTGTGTCAACACAGAGAAATGTGTACCCCTTTGAAAATCCTTTGGTGCCCTAAATGACATGTCAGCATAATCAAACATGTGATCGAAAAGTGTGCACTAAGGTGCCAAAAAAATGATGTCAACACATTAAAAATGTGCTTAAGGCGCTAGAAACTTCATGTCGACATCATGAAATATGCGCTTAAGGTGCTAAAAGCTTTATGTTGATGTTAAAGAACTTGCGCTAAGGCGCATCCAAACCCATGTCGACACTTTAAAAAGTGTGCCAAAGAAAAGTTGGTGGGGAAATAAATGCTATATTTTCCTATAAATATGCGGTTAACACCTGTCATTTTCATGATTTGAAAATTGTGAAAAGTATTTCTCTATGCCTATCAGCTATCCCTGTCACGCCCACATTCCGCTTTTTGAGTTTGTGGACCCCAACATCGTCCTTCATCCTTTGTTAAACCGGGTAAGTGGATTTTATCACTCTTATTGTTGTTTATGGTTTTGTTTCTTGGTTGTTGGTGGTTTTAGGTTTGTTATAAAAAGTTAAAACTAAAAATGAATAAACTTAACAATCCATAAATTATCTGAAACACCTTATCCCTCCTTCCAGATCTGCATATCTAGAAGGCTCTAGCCTCTGAAAGAAATGAAAACCCGTCTTCCCTACTTGTTGCCTTGCTCCTTTTTCTCTCTCATATCATCTAAAATCCAAATGCAAGATGAGAGAGAAATCTAATCAATAAATCAGCCAAAACACCCAATTGTTTTCCCTTAGGTGCAATCTACATTTATGCTGCTACATCACACGTAGTCACGCCTTAGCGCATTTCAAACCTATGTAGCATAAGCCCTTCCCTGTAATTCAAAAAAAAAACTTAGTAAATCCTTGAAAAGCGTAGGTGCAAATGCAATGACAATGACATTATTTGTTGTGTAAACCAAACCCACACCGCGCAAGTAAAACCCTTGGTGCACCGGCTCTTCATGCTACATTTCCCATACATGTGCTTTGGCACACTTCCCCCACATGCAACATATCCAAATCGCACCAAAGTATAACACTTAACAAATCTTGTAAAGATGCAGGCGCATCCCAAGCAACATCAACTTTTGATTTTGTGTCCCCCAAATCCACGCCAAGCACTTTTCCTTTGGTGCATTGAGCTCATTTGCAACACATTCCAAAATTGCACTTTGGGCGCACTGAAAAGCCATACAACACCATCTTTTGTAGTGTCTAGTTAAAGCATTTCTCCAAAAACACTGGTGCATGATCCTTAACACCAACACTGCATGTTGTGTGTTGCTTACCCACACCCTACGCCTTTCTCCTTGGCGCTTGCCTTCTGTTGTGCAACACTCTTCAAAAGTGTGCCCTCTATAACCCTTTGGTGCAACTTTTCCCCTCTCAACATAGGCACATCTTTTTGCATGTTGACATCCCCAAAAGTGTGCCCAACCTTTTTAAGCCTCTGCAACATGCTATGAACTTGCGCCTTGCGCCCTAAGCCTCATAATTGCTCATTCTTCTTTTTGTAAGCTTTCATTATGAAAAACATGATGGTTGACATGGCCCTTCTGTGTTGGACTTATTTGATGCTCCTTGCAGAACAACAACAACTATCCTCGAGCTCACACATGTCTTCGTCGAGCAAGAAGCCCACTAAGTCTAAAGGTAAAGCTAAGTTGACAGAGAAAGAGATGAAGTATAGATATCAAAAAGTCAAGATGCCTGACTCATACGCAGAGAGTGATCTCGATATTAGAGACTCCGAGCTTGGCCACATTGATATGGAGGACTTTTGGGCAAGAACCAACCAGGCCACTAGTGGTCCCTGGATGAACAAACTGGTAGGCAGTGGATTGCACTTTATAGCTAGGCTGCCAGTAAGTGCTATTAATAACGAGTTCATCATGTTGGTGGCTCGATGTTATAACAAGGACACAAGATGTGTCGAGGATAAAGAAGGAAAGATAGTCATTGACCTAACTGCTCGTCACTTGAAATAACTCTAGGCATCCTCATCATAGTAGTATGTCACCATCAGCCTTGAAGACTGCAAGAAGGCATGGGATGATAATGAGGATAAGTGTATGCAAATGATGAATGAGTTATATCTTAAGAACAAAAAGCCGGTGAGCCGGTGGCCTCAGACCATCCACCGCAGTGACTTTGACGAGGAACCGAGTGATGTAATCACCTTCCTAGAAGTAGAGTGTATGGGATTCCCGATGCCCATCATTTCCATAAATGGATCCGAGGTACTTAGAGACAATGAGTAAGGATGTGCACGAATAACATTTTGGTGGAGAGAAATCATCAACGGCACCATCTCCTAGCAACTTCAACAGGTCATGACAACTGGGAAGTTCTACATGAATTCTTACGTTGTGTATACTGCAGCATCAACGAGAGACTTCACTGGGCCTGGCACGAAATGGGGTATGGCCTTAGGTCAAAATATATGAATACTACCTAGAGCTAAGGCTCGAGAACAACATCCCTCAGTTCTCAAAATCAATGATGCCTTCTTTACGAGGTGCTCGCTGTTGAGGCCAAATATGAGACATGGTTAAACTAGCCCTAGTGTGGTCACTGTCATGAAGAAGTGGGGGCATTGTTCACTTAGTTTCCCACATTCACCTATCTTAGAGCAGTGAATTTTGAGGGTGAACCGACCAAGCTACCAAGGTATGCGGGCCCAAGCTGATTCTCTTAGAGTTGTCAAGGCAACTAATCACATATCATGAGAGATGCATGAAAAGAAAGAAGGGAGGAACTCCATTCCCCCTTACAGTGGGCCGATACACTTGCACCACACTGGCCAAAGCATGGGAAATGTATGCCAAGCTTGAATTGCTAAATCTAAAGCACAACTTCTGCCAGGCCTACTTTTGATTGCGAGGTTGCCTCCCAAAGGAAAAAATTGATCCTATTCATGTCCCTGAGATCGAGGACATCTACATCGACCTGACACATGAAATAGATCTCAGGTGGAAGGATCACTCCAGGCTGGCCCTGGAAGAAATCAAACATTATGGCGTGGCCATCATTCCAAAAGGATTCCAAGAACCTGATCAAGAAATTGATCAAGTTTACCTAGACACGGATGGGGATGATTGGCCATTCGCAGAAATTGACAGAGCCAAGGCACCAAAGACCATCCAAGAAAGGGTCAAGCACACGTTGTAATGCATCGAACATTGGTGCAAATAGAATGGTCTTACCTACCTTGGGGTAGATTTCACTACTTTCCCTTGGGTAGAGCGCCTCCAAGGCCGACCCAAGTGCCAAAAGGAAAAGGAAAAGATAAAGAGGAGGAAGGACCAAAAACAAGAAGAAGCTCCTGAAATCCCTCCTACTACTTTCGAGAAGCAAGTGGTCGACCTGGTCTCCCAGGTAAAGAAGAAGAGACCACCAAAGTTTTGATGGACACATCCACTCAGGATGTGGTCACAACTACAACCACTGAGGTACCCACCATTCCTTCTTCCACTCCTTCTCCTCCCCCTGTTGTTGAAACATCTACCCCAATGGATGTTTCTTCTTCTCTCCCTTCCTCCCTTCCATCTCCCACCTCTTCCATCTTCTCCTCTCTTATGGATCTGTTGCCTAGTGTTCCCTCCATCCCATTATAGATCCCTTCCACCTCCATGTCCTTTTCTTCTCCCGTAGTAACTCCAGGCCCCATAAGTAGCAACGCGTTAGACTACTTATCGATGCCACCACCAAGTGTCTCAATGTTCTTCCCTGCGGCCCCTTCGCTTGCTTCTTCCCCATTTCACTCTTCTTCTTCTTCCATTCCCTCTACTCCCTCTCCCTTAAGTCCAAGATGGATCTTTGACCATCTGGGTCAACTCAAGAGAAAGGTTCCCATAGCACCCATGGAATTCTCTGTTATTCCGAAGAAGGGACCGAAGAAGCAAAAAGCTATAACCCGCTTCTCTAAGAGCATCTCAGGAGAGAGGGTCATGGAGATTGCATATCCTGATCCCACCAAAGAGAAGAAATATCTGTCTCCTATAGACTTTACAATGACTCAGTCACCATGGGAACCTCATCTGAGAGCTGCAAGGAGAGGATTTGTTTACAGTAGATGCCCTCTGCAAGAAACTTCAAGAAGCAAAGGAGGAGAAGAGGACACTAAAACTAAAAAAATAAACATCTTCTAAGCTTTGTAGAGAATGGGAACTGTCCCTCCTATAACTACCGCTGAGCCTACCGAGGTTCTCAACCAAGACAAGATAAATGAATACACCAAGATTGTGCAAACAAGGCGTGGCCATGTCCTCTTGGATAGAGTGAGTCCTCGAGACAAGTGAGGAAATAATCACAAAATCACAAAACTCTACTAGAGTATAGATCAGGAAAATAAGGAGCTGCAAGAAGTAGTAGGATCCCTCTTCAAGAGTTAGAAAATGCCAGTTGCAACATGAAAATTTTTCAGAAATGGTCGACTACTCAATCGATGACCTATTAAAGGTCGGCATCATTGATCACCCACGGGCACACAATAAAGCTCTCATCGCTTTAGATTATTGGGTTGATCAAATGGAATTTATCCTGGAGAGGATAGATAAAATCAAGGAGGAAGCCCTGGATGTAAAACATCAAATGGAGCAGATGGTCACGAAGATGTCTCCAGGGATGCTTAGTAAAGCATTCACCTTGAGGGAAGCAGATGAGACAATCCAGCTCTTCAAGGATATCGCAACTCAAGGTTTGGCACCAGAGGTCACTTTTGACCGAGAGTCTATCAATAACCTTCTGGCTTGCGTGATTTCATTGGATACTTGATTGAGGCATGTGACGAGTACGTCGGGCTACCAAATAAGCTCAAAAATGAAAAGGAAACTTGTGAAGTCATTGGTGACCATTTCAAGGGTCTTGATCATAATCAACTTCAGATAATGATCAGCAAGTTTATGGAATACCGAGCTCAGTATCACATCGCCTCCTAATCGAAGCAAGACACTGCTCAAGAAAAGAGATGACGATGAATAGTTTCTCTTCTTATGTACGCTTCGATATTTTTGTAAAAATATTTAAAAGTATGTTGGCATTTATGATGACATCATCCATGTTGCACCATGGGATGTTGCCATCCACAAACTTGCCCAAAGTCAACTTTTGACTTTTTAGATATTTTGTAAATAGTGGTTGGTTTCTTTTTGTCTTCTTTCTCCTTCTCCTTCTATAAATACTGGAATACTTGTTGTATTCCAGGTGGACATTTTTGTATGAAAAAGAGGTGAAGAGAGAAAGACTTTGTGCCTTCTTGTAACATAAGAGATATTAATATATATGTTAAGACTTTGTGCTCAATATATGTGTTATCTGCATTAGATCTCTCTTAAGTTAGATCTGTGTTTCTATTCTGTTGGATTCATTCTTATTATCATCATATGTTCATTAGTATTTCTTTGTTTGTTTATGCAAGTAAGTTTGGCTCTATTTACTACCAGCCCAAAGCATAAACCCTCCGACCCTTCTATTTTGGAATTAATTTATTTTCTCCCTTTAGATCTACCTTCCTCCATTCCTTCCCTCTTACATTTCTATTCACGGTTAGAACTACCTCTACTAGGATGAGATCCCAAACCCCTAGAATAGTGTAGATTTGCACAGATTCCTACTTGATAGAATAACAATAAACTAGTTTCACTTTGTTGTCTCAAAGAGGAGCTATGCCCTGCACACTGTTGGCCTATTTCCACATGATCTCGCCTAACGGCATATTTTCAAACCAACATGTCGGAACAACTAACAATGATTAAGAGATCCCACAAACAAGTAGCTAACATACTTCAACCTCAGATTCCAGTGGACTTGGGATATAATTCCAATAGCGATAAATCACACTAATGAAGGTGCCTTCTTATACTTTCTTAGGGCTTTAAATTCTGATATTTCTCTGATGATTTAGTCAATGGGGGCACTACATTACCTACAACCTATAGCCTTTCCATAGGGGCTGAGAACCATTTGATTTAGGCTGGTAAAATCACTCCTAGGCCATCCATGCCTCTATACCCTAAGTTAGGAAGCCCAGATGCTAGCCAAACACCTACATTAGCTCCTATACCCACCCCCAGGAGTCAAAGTTCAGTTGAAGCTTCCACTTCATCATTTAACACCTCTAAGGAACTCCAGGAAGTCATGAAACAACTTCAAAACCTGGGGAATGAGCTAGTAACTATCAAAAGACAACAAGCTTAGAGTTCTAGGCCATATCAATCTTAGGCTCAATCTCAGGGTCAATATCAAGCTAGACCCTAGTATCAATAGAATAGGCTACCATCTTAGACTACAAATTGGAGAAAGAACCGAGGAAAACCCCAAGTTGCTAGACCTTTCGGTCTTTTTATCTAAACATAGCTTCAACATCAAGGGCATTGGTTCCAGCACAGAAAAATATGACACAAGAATATGATTGGTGTTTTCCATGTAATCAAGCACATAACCAATCAATGTGCTTTAATGGTGCTCTAAATCAAGCCTTGATGGTGCAAACCAGTATGGTGCCACAAGAACCTAGCCAAGAGGGAGATCAACAGCAAGAATCTCAACAAGGTGGACCTCCAGGAGAGACTATGCTTGTCAATTGGCAGGCTGAAGACTTCTATGGAATGAATCAATTCCCTTCTCAAGGTGTGGCTGCCAATACCCGGTCCAAAAGAGGAATATTGGAGAGGGCCAACCACTAAAATTAGGTGACCCTCAATCTTCCATCACTCCACAAGGTCCTGGTGCTCCAAGTACAACTCCCAATATGTAGAACCAATCCAAGCCACCTCCCAAACCTAGTCAGGCACTGGTTGTAACAACCCATGTGCAAGAAAGAAATGTGTCTGGGAAGGGGCAACAAAAAGATAGCTCATTCAATATTATTGAGCAAATGAAAAGGACAAGTGTGAACATTTCACTATGGGAGTCACTGGCCATTCCAGGGTAGAGGGATCTGTTGTAGATTGCCATGCATAATTGGTCAAGTTCAAATCACCCCCCTAACCAGCAAGAGAGAGTGCTTACCAATACAACTCAACTAGGAGGAACCATGAGGAATGACAAGGTAAGAACCTGAGACCTCCTCCCTTCTATGTCTCATTAATTATTGGAGACAAATTGGTGCACAATTATATGATTGATTCTGGGGCTAGTAGTTTTGTGATGCCCAAACAAATAGCTGATCAATTGGGTCTCCAATATGAAGTCATCTCTAGAGGAGTAGTCCAATTAGATGGGACAATAGTGACCACTGTGGGAATCATCAAGGATTTGAGCCTCACTCTGCATGCCTACCCCAATGTGATTGTTTTACAAAACATGTCAATCATAGATTTGCCACCACTTTTTGATTTGTGTTTGTCCGAGGATTTCTTGCCAAAATTGGAGGCTACATGTTGCTGATTGGTCACATATGCTCTTTATGAAAAGGTATGGGTGAAGGCCACAATCAGATATGAACCTATTTCTGATTATCATATTGAATCCTATGTGCCTAGCCTAATCAATGCCAATTGCTCAGCTTTTGATCAAGAAGACCTCCTAAGCACTTCTGAAGCAAATACCAAGGTGGGATGTATCCCATACTTGACTCTCGATGATTGGGCCAACAAAAGTCATGATTTTGACCCCTATAAGGAGATGGAAGAATTTGAGCTAGGTGTCTACTACCTACATGAAGAGAATCATCCTCTTCCTGATCTAATTAAGCCAGAATACAAGGATGACAATGAGGTATGACAATTGTTCTTTGATGGCTCAAGGAGTAGACAAGGAGCTGGAGGAGGAGCCATGATTATGTCCCCTAGAGGTATGAGATATTATTTAGCCTTTAGATTCTAGTTTGCTTGCTCAAATAATATTGCTGAATATGAGGCTTTAGTCCAAGGTCTTCATTGGGCAAGGAAGTTGGGGATCAAGAACTTGCAAGTGTTTGGTGATAGTGAACTAGTTGCCAATCAGGTCAGAGGACTTAATGCTATCAAAAATGACCTACTCAAGAACTACAAGAGTAGGATATGGGATCTCATGGAGGATTTTGAGGCCTTCAGTATTGTGTCCATACCCAAGAAGGAGAATGAAGCTGTTGATAGACTTGCAGCAGTGGGAGCAACGTTTGATGTGGTTGACAACATCAAGAGGGACAAAGAACAACCACATATCCATGTGTTTGTAAGGCCAATAACGCCAGATAATAACATATCTTTGGTAAGTGTTCAAAAATTCTCAGCAGATCATTAATGTTTTACAAGAAGAAGATGAATTCTTAGTTAGAAACCAAAGTAGACTAGAGCGAAGCAATACGGGAATCAGATAGTACAGCTGCATATGAACAAGCTTCCCAAAGGGTTAGTGACACTAGAATCTATTTTCAATCCCAATGATCAGTTCAAAAAGGATAAGGCTAACATACATATCAAAGGAGAAGATTCAGAGTCAATCCTAGTTGGAGAAGACAAAACACTTCAAATTGGCAAAGTGGCCACCGAGCAAGAAAGGTATGAATTTATACAACTTTGCCAAGAATTTCCATATGTGTTTACTTAGAGTTATGAAGACCTAAGAGGGTTCAATCCAAAGCTAGCACAACACACAATCAAACTAGATCTAGCTACTCAGCCCATCGGGTGAAGCAGAGACCATTCAACCCACATATTGAGCCTTTGATGAAGAAAGAGTTGAATAAGCTGATAGAGGCAAGTATCATATTTCCAATCAAACACTCAAGTTGGGTTTACAAATTTGGTCCCGGTCAGAAAGAAAAATGGAGAAATTAGGCTATGTGTTGACTTCAGAGATTTGAATAGAGCCTCCCTCAAAGATCACTACCCACTCCCTTCAATGGAGTAAATCTTACAAGTAGTGTCTAGGTCAGAAAGGTTCTCCCTCCTAGATGGCTACTCAGGGTACAACCAGATCATGGTGAAAGAAGATGATCAATTCAAAACAACTTTCACCACCAAATGGGGCACCTATGCCTACAAGAAAATGCCATTTGGATTATCCAACACCGGAGCCACTTTTCAAAGGGCAATGAATATGGCATTCAAAGGAATGATAAAAAAAATAGTACTTGATCTATCTAGATGACATTACAATGTTTTCCAAAAATGTAGCAGACCATCTTTTCCATCTAAGGCAGGTGTTCCAAAGGTGCAAAAGTTTTGGGGTGTCATTGAACCCCAAGAAATGTATATTCTTGGCCCATGAAGGCAAGCTTCTAGGCCATATTGTATCAAAGAAAGGATTGGCAATTGACCTGGAGAGAGTTCAAGCAATAAGAGCATTACCATTGCCAAGTCACAAGAAGGATCTTCAAAGCTTCTGGGAAAAATCAATTTTGTTCGCAGGTTTGTTCCAAACTTTGCTACCCTTGTTAAGCCAATAACATTGATGCTGAAGAAGAGATTAGCATTCAGGTGGATAGTTGAAGGAAAGCAAGTTTTGAGGCTATCAAAGAAGCCATATCACAAGCCCCAACTCTTGTGAATCTAGATTTTTCCAAAGACTTCGTACTGTATGAATTTGGTGGCAGTGACACGATTTCTACAATCTTGGTTCAACAAAACAAAGAAATTACATAATAACCAATTGCTTTCTTCAACCAAAGTTTGGAAGATTATGAGGTGAGGTAATCCTTCATTGAGAAGCGAGTCCCTGGTGGTGATAAGAGGATTGAAGAAGTTTAGGAATTTGGTTTCAAATAACAAGATCTAACTATTGGTCTCCCTTGGGAGTTAAAGAGTTCATTATCAAAAAGGACCGAATGAGAAGCGTGTAGGATGGATCACTCATGTCATGGAATATGACATTGAGATCAAGGTCACCAAGCTGGTCCATGGGAAGGGTTTGTGTGAGCAACTAGCCTCAAGTCAACAAGATGAAACAAACAAGTGAAAGGGAGGCTATTTTTTTCTACAAGATGATCAAGAAGAAGGGAGAGATGATGTACCTGCTCCTTGTTGGACCCAAGACATGGTGCACTTCCTTGAAATAGGCATGTGTCCTCATGGGATGAGTAAAACAAAAAGGAGACATTTCAGGTTACAAGCCATCCCATATGTTCTTATTGATGGTGTCTTGTTCAAAAGAGACATCAATGGCATTCTACTAAGATGCATTGGGACAAATTAGGTGGAGAGAGTCTTTGTAAGAATTCCATGTTGAAGCAATTTGGAGGCCATTTTTCTCCAAGAGTGATAGCACTCAAAATCATGAAAGTGGGATATTATTGGCCTAGAGTGTTTAGTGACTGCTACACATGGATCAAAAGGTGTAGGAATTGTGCATTCTTCAAGGACAAGTAAAATTTGGCAGCACTTCCATTGCACCCAATCTTAATCGACCAACCTTTCATGCAATGGGGATTGGAATTCATTGGAGTCATCAACCCAAATTCCATCCAAGGCCACAAATGGATTTTGACAACGATATATTATTTCACCAAGTGGACCGAGGCAGTGGCACTCAAGGAAGCCAATGAGTGTAGTATCCTAGATTTCTATGAAGGGATAGTGGCTAGATTTGGAGTGCCAGCCACCATCATATCGAGAGAATGCATTAGCATTCTTAGGTCCCAAGATCACATGATCGGTTGTTAAGAATGGGACTTATTTGAGCACTTCATCAAACTATTACCCTTAAGGTAATGGCCAGGATGAGTCCACAAATAAGAACCTGCTAAGGATCATCAGAAGAAATCTTGATGAGAATCAGAGGACTTGGCACACAAAGCTCAAAATGACCTTATGGGCTGATAGAATAACACCCAAGAGATCTACATGTAACTCTCCATTCAAGCTTTTCTATGGGAAAGAGGTAGTGTTTCCTATTTAACTTGAGTTACTAGCATTGGAGCTCGTGAAGCAACTAGAGATGTCTGAATTTGAACCAATGGAGGCCAGGTATGTGGAGCTGATAGAATTAGAAGAAGCTAGAGAACAAGAACTCCAAGCAATAGAAAATAATCAGGCCTCAATCAAGAAATGCTTTGACAAAAAAAAGCAAGGACCTTCTAGGAAGGAGACCTGGTTTTGAAATGGGATGCAAATCAAGTGAAACCAGGAAGGCATTCCAAGTTTGATGCTATTTGGAGTGGCCCCTACATGGTCACAAAATGTAAGAGTAGCAATGCATTCTAATTGTCTACATTGGAGGGTGAAGAGTTACAGATTCCAGTGAATGGAATCTATCTTAAGCACTGCTACTAAAAGGGAAGTCTCACCTTGTATATATTAGCTTAGTCTCTCTTTCCTCTAAGTGCTTATGCACATCGCATTATTGTAGTTTAGGTTGTTTTTCTCCTAAGTGCTTTGACGCTCTGCATGTTCCATTTGGGGCACGTATGATTTCAATTTTGTATATAGTGTGGTGTTGTTTTGTGGCTCTTATGTAGTCCATTCGAAAAGATAGATGAAGCCCTGGGTCAAAACAATTTTCTACTCTCAGAAACCTTCATTTCAAAGATTTCTTATGAAAATTGAGAGTGTAAACAATGTTGGGCTCGTGAATCAGAGGAAAAATTAGTACTAGACAATCTTTCTTGACTCCATACCCAACGGACACAATAAGGCATTTGGTCTTTTCATCTAGCAGGTAGATACCCCTGTGAGTCGCCAAATTGTTATCCATATTTTGCACTGGGCCAAATATTGGATCAGCCACAACCCCGCATAGAAGGAACCTGAGAAAACTTGCACAAAATTGTAAATGGGTGCAGAGGAACTCGACAAATGAGGGGGGAAGGGGCCAAGAGAGACTAAGGTACCCTGTATAATGGAAACGACTCTGTTAGGCCATTTCCACGTCTTAAATCCGTTCTCAAGTTACAGTGTAAGCTATGAAAAATACACTACTAATAAGGAAACAAAATACCAATAATCATACCTCCTCCTTCGCGTCCGTAGCAAACCTCGAGAATGGGCTAGAAAACTTAGATTGAGCCCCGATTTTGTGATATGTAGGTGCTCTTCTTCAAGATGGAGCAAGACCTTCCTATAACAACGATCTTCTTACTTTGCACTAGATGGGAAAAAGGATTATGAGGCTATTTTGGCATTAGGACGAGGAAAAATGACAATCTTTGCTCAAAGGATGTAAGAACTTAGATATGGCATGAAAGCTTATTCTCCGTGTGTTTAGAGGGGAGGGGTAAGGTTGTATTTATAGCCTGAGGGAGTGATTAGCTTAGATTAATTTAAGTAATCATGGTTTGAAAATGTGGGCAAGATTAAGTGAGTGGTTTGAAAATGTGGGCAAGATTAAGTGGGTGGTTTGAAAATGTAGGCAAGATTAGGTGAGTGGTTTGAAAATGTGGAGGATTTTAGGTGAGTGGGGACCACAAAGAATGGGTGAGGATTTGAATTATTTTTTAATTCATAAGTGGAGGATTTTAGGTGAGTGGGGACCACGAATGGTGGGTGAGGATTTGAATTTGAATTTTTAATTCAATAGTGGAAAAACATGGAGAATAATGACATGTGGTGAGGATTAGATTATTTTTAGATTTTGAAATGGATAATTAATTAAATTATATTTGATTAATTCGAAGTGTATTTTTGTGGGAAATGAGGAAGGGGAATTAATTGATTTAGGATAGATGTGAAATTGGGGTGTCTACATTTGCCCCTCTTTGGAAGGGTACTATGAAAGTAATGTCCTTTCAAAGAAAGTAGATTTGTATGGGGAAGAATTCAATCTACTTTTTAAAAGGTAGAGCGAATGTTTGTTGGGTAGAATGGAAAGTGGTGAGTGACGGATGTTATAGTATCCTCCAAGACAAAAATGTCATGAGAAGATGTGATTATGGATTCACAAACTGGAGAATGCATTAGTATGGGTGAATGGATAGGGTGCAAAGTAAGATGTTGATCATGCAGAAGATACTCACATGACGAAAAGCATCTTAATTTTAATATAACACATAACAGGATGCATCGTGATATAAAGATCGGGATGACTAGATCGTAATATGCGTGATAGCATAGGCAGGGGCCATCAAAAAGATTTGATGCCCCGATCACGATATGCAAATGGAAGAGAGCATAGGCAGAGGCCATCAAAAAGTATGATGCCCCAAAGACGACATGCAATCAGATAACATAAGAATATTACAGAGAACACCAGGATACATAAAATCAAGATGCCCCCTGTAATATATCAAGATACAAGAAAGCAATTAATAATTTGCCACTAATAATGCAACACAAGAACTAGTAAACATGTCCCTAACGTGTTCCACAGTGATGATTGATTAGATGTGCCCCCAAGTAGGGGTACAAGGGATTGGGTTAGTCTCCTCAAACAAGGAAACAATGAGAGCCAGATTTTCCCCAAGCGAGGATTCACGCGAGGAGAAGTGGTTTGAAATTGGTAGTCATAAGGTGGTTGGACCATTTGTTTGGGATAATAGTTCAAAGGATGAATTGTGTTGCTTATTGAGTTTTTACGATTTTGTGGATGTTTTTGGTCTTTTGAAATTTTTGCAAATGTTTTTGTATTTTGGATATTTTCTAATGTTTTTGTTTTTGGATTTTTGGATTTTCTAATGTTTGTTTTTGAATTTTATAATTTTTTTAGATTTTTTGGAGATTTTTGAATGTTTTTTTTTTTTTGGAGGGATTTTTATACTTGGGAATTTGATGATTTTCAAATGTTTTTGGATTTTGAGATTTTTACACTTGTTTTTGGATTTTTGACGATTTTCAAATGTTTTGGATTTTTAGATTTTTACACTGTTTTTTGGATTTTTGACGATTTTCAAATGTTTTTGGATTTTGAGATTTTTACACTGTTTTTAGATTTTTTTACACTGTGAGTGGCAATTTATGGCCCAGAGTGCAGACTTATTTTTGAGAGGCGATAAACCAGGATATTATTTGTATGTAGCGTGTTTAGTGTGGTAACTTATGCTCAGAATAACACAAATTCTCTTTCTATTGGCAGGATATGGTGGTGATGATATGATGAAAAGAATTCCAGCTCCATTCTTGACTCCACACAACTAGTAAGATGTGTGGACTCATCACCGAGAATCAAGAAGGACGCGGGGAGGTGGATAATGAATATAGAGACAAATGCTAACAACAATCCCTTTAGGAAATTGTGACTCCATTCTTCATAATGGTACTGAACCGGTTTCAAAAATGGCTTTCACTTTATGAGTCACATGCTAGACTTAGCAGGTTATGTGGCATCTTTGATTGATAAGATATGAGGTTAAGGGATAGTTCTCTCTTCACTTAGGCATCTAAATTACGTGTTTGGGGATTCTATAATTTGTAAGCATTGTAAGATTTTGTATTTTTGAAATGACTCCTATTCCTTGCCCCATGCTACTAGTGAGAAGAAGGGCTTATCACCAAAGGAAAAATATAGGCGAGTGAATTTCCTTTTTTTTTGTTTTGTTTTGTTTTTTTTTTTGTGAATATTTTGCAATGTTTTTAGGCTTGTATGAGAATGACCCTCTACGCTTTGCCCCATGCCACTTGTAAGAGGCAAAGGTTTATCACCGAAGACAAGACGTAGATGAGTAAGGGCACCTTCCTCCATTCCCAGTCTCACACTACCAGTAAGAAGTGTGGGCTCAACACCAAAGACTATGAAGGATGAAAGATGTGTCAATGAATTATTCATAATTTATTGAATAGATGTATTTTTTTACAATAGTGCTTTGTATTTGGGAAGAAATGTCGCCCCCAATCTCAAATTACACACGACTAGTAGGACGCGAGGGTTCAACACCGAAGACTCGACCGAGATGGATGACCAAACGAAGTTTAGAGCTTTGTTATGAAAGAGAAAATGTATTTGAAGGGAATATATTACCATTAATAAGCTTCTAGGTATGACCATAAAGGAAAGCGATTGAAAATGGAAGAAGTATGATGCTCACAAACTTAATAGGATTTATATTAGCACTTGTCTCATGATGATAAATATGAAGATGTGATTTTGATAATGAAAATGTCTGCCAATGGAAATGAATAAATTTGAATTATTCAGAGATAAGCAAGACAGAAGGAACAATGTACACGTTGTTGTTTCCCGGAATAGAGAGTGCTTTCAAGAATAGAATTTCTTTGAATGGAATGTATTCATGGGTTTTTCAAGGACTTGGCCTATGTCAATGGCCAATTTATAAGCTCCAAACCCAAAATTATTCTTGTTTGTCTCGTTCTTTGGGTGTATTCTTTTGATTTTCTTTGAGAATGAAATCATTGACCTTAAATTTTCTAGGTTTTAATTTTTTATGGTAGCTATGCCATAGACGATTTTGATAGAATGGAAGATGATCTAGGGCATTAAGTTGTTTTTCATCAAGAAGCTCGAGTTCATTAAGGCGTGAGTGTCGATAATAATCTTGATTGATTACATCTTTGAAGGATATTATGAAGGATGGAAGTTCAACCTTGACATGTAAAATAGCTTCCCAACCATTAACAAAGGAGAAGGGAGTGGCTCCAGTAGGTGTGTGATAAGATGTGCGGTAAGCCCAAAGAGTGGGATAGATTTGGTTAAGCCAATAGCTTCCATGTGTGTTGACAATGATGGTTTGTGTTATTTGGTTTTTTACTTCTATTTGTCCATTAATTGATTGTTTTGAGGATAGATTCACAATTAAAGATGGAAAAGGTTGTGTAAAGATATTCCTGGGTATAAGTACCTCGTAGAATGGATGCACGTAGAAGTCTTGACAGGTGAGACTAATTAGTGATGAGATGCCTGCAAGATCGATAGTTGAAAGCATGATGGACACGACAGGTTGCATTGTCGCAAGTGTCCAAACTCGATGTGGTTGTGTTTTGACAAAAGGGATAGAGATGTTAGGCATAAGAGCCAATATTGGAAGAATAGAATCAAACTTAATGGTACCTGTTGATGGAACCTCGTCTGTAGTGTCTACAGTAATATCAAGGTTTGAAAGGGAGTCTTGAAATGAGATCAAGGTCTCGTTAGATGTTGGAAGAATGTTGTCGTCCAAAACAGGTTCAATATATGTGTGGGCTGAAAGAGAGTCTTGAAATAAGTTCAAGTGCTCAGTAGATGTGGGAAGAATGTTGTTGTCCAAAACAGGTTCAATGTATGTTTCTGTTGAAAGAGTGTATTGAAATAAGTTCAAGTGCTCAGTAGATGTTGGAAGAATCTTGTCGTCCAAAATAGGTTCAATGTATGTTTGGGTCGAAAGAGAGTCTTGAAATAAGTTCAAGTGCTCAGTAGATGTTGGAAGAATGTTGTTGTCCAAAATAGGTTCAATGTATGTTTGAACTAATGGAAGGAAATTTGAAGAAGATATGGATTGGTTTGGAATTAGAGAGGCTTGACTGTTGTCATCATGATCTTGTGGAATTTTAGTATATATAGGAGTTTCGACAGTAGTCAGCTCTTCATGGAAAGTTGTGGTATTGGATGTGTCATTGGTTGCAAGAGCATTGTCATCAAGTTCTACAGAGATGACATCGTCGTCAATTAAGTCTTGGACGTAATTCTTAAATCACACACATTTATCTGTGTGATGACCATCAATGCGATGAAAGTCACAGTATGTGTTAGGTTTGTACCAACATGGCTTAGCTTCCCCTTTGACAAAGGGTTTTGTAATTGGATATCTTATCAGTTTAGCCTCTTTTAGCTGATGAAAAACACTAGAGAGACTTTCTCCAAGGGGGGTAAACTGATGTTGGACTTTACGTGAACTGATTTCTTCGTGAGGTTGTATGATCAGATTTTTGGGTGATCGCTCATTGATTTGGGTAGCCATATGAGAGAGTTGTGTTGTCATCTTATTAATTTGTTCTAATAGCTCATTGTGTGATGTTTTTCGTGAATTCTTCATGTTTGAAAGAGAGGGAAAACGAAGAAAGGTGCGATGAAGAAATCAACCTATTGATTATGATCTTTGTTTTCGCTCAATCAAGTTTTAACAAGGCTATAAGGAGTAAGCTCAAACAAGCTACTCGGGATACAAGTGGGATATAACTTAAACAAGCTATGACGAATATGTTGATTGGTTTGGATTAAACAAGCTTAGCAGACAAAAATGTAAGGAGTACACTCAAACAAGGTACTCAATACAAGTGGGATGTAGCTCAAACAAGCTATGATGAATATGTTGATTGGTTTGACTTTAACAAGCTCTGGATTTTTGATAGGAAGAGTAACTCAAACAAGTGACTCAACACAGTTGTGAACTCAAAATGAGTTGTGTCGGATGGGATTTTGTTAAACTCGACAGCTGATGAAATAATGAGTGAACTCAAACAATTCACCCAATGTCATTTTGATATAGCTTGAAACAAGCTAGAAAGAATGTTCTGACAATTGATGAGATAAGGAGTGAACGCAAGTCACTCAATATCTATTGGATATAGCTGAAGACAAGCTATGACAGATGTATTATTGGCTAAAGTGAGCTAATGAAATTGGTGTGATGTTTTGGTCTGTGTTGTTGGATTGTTTGGATGTTTTCGCTTGGTATTGAATTGGTCGAGAACTGATTTTTTTGTGGAACACAACTAGGGTTTGAACTTTTATAATGAACACATTGATATCAGCCAAGTTTTATGATAAAAAAATGCTAAACTATTGTGTTTTCAAACAGCAAGCAGTCATGTGGATTCAATTGTTTTGGCTTATGAGGTAACTTCTTCAGGAATGATCATTGTTTCATGCAATCATACAAGTATGCTGTGAAATGGTGGATGCAGGCTCTTATTACTCCAAGAAGATGCGTCCTTCGATATACCCTAGTCTGATATACCTAATTTGCAGACGGGGACAAAATTGGTACGGGAACCCTTAGAAACCTTTGGAGGAAGCACTAGAGGAAGCCTTTGGAGGATTCTTACTTGCTGTTTCGGAGTGAATCACCACGCCGAACAAGTTTTGTGAAAAGGTGGAAGGTGATGGAGGGATGAATGTGTATGGTGTCCTTATAAATCCCCAAAGATTTACAGGACGATACCAGACTTCGTTGTTATAGCTATTTAGGCGTGACTCGCATGCGCTGCATGACAAAAGATATTACTTGTAAGTGAAGAGCAGCGGCGGCAGGTAAATACCGAACGTTGTGTTGAGACTAGGTCTCAAAGTGCAATGCAGATGTAAATCTTTGTTGGTGCATGGTAGTCAAGTCCACGTCACCAGTGTAGCTTTGGTGGTGATGAAATCCACCTCGTCTATGTGCAAAAACAATATGATAAAGTGATTAAATGCAGGGTTCTTTCCAACTTGAAATAAATCACTAGCAGAAAATAATTGTGTACCTGAGCGTACTTTTTTTTTTGTTTCAACAATTGTCTTTGAATGGTGGTATTTTTGCGGGATTTTTGTTGTTTTTGTTTTGTTTTTGTTTTTGACAATATTCCAGCAATGCGGTTCTACAGAAAACAAATTAGTAGTTATCCTGCAAATGAAATGTTAGAAAAGTGATCGTGGTTGTTTTTGATTTGCCAGATCGCTCAAAGGCGTAGGAAAAGAGCATACACAACCAACGACCAAACAAATATTAAGAATATGACAAAGGAAAATAATTATTAAAATGACAGTTGGAAAACAAAGCTAGAGGATCCTGCAATGTTAGAACAAGAAACTAAAAAATCATGGATTGCTTCGATTTTCTAGATCGCTCAAGGCGCAAGAAAAGAGCATACGCGGATAAAATTGAAATAGATTTTTTTAAATTTTTTTAAATGTTAATAATTATTTCAATTAATCATGATTGTGAAATAGCGATAATGATTATTTTCACAAAAAGAAAAATGATGAAAGAAGAGGGTGGCGTTACTTAGAAGTGTTGTCGTGGAAAATTGAAATGTAAGGCAAAAAATTAAAAATTAAAAAAATGGTTGTGCAAAGCTCGAGCGGCCTCACGTTTCTGATTTCTAAGATCACTTTTGAAGTGCAAGGAAATAACATACGTGTGAGGTTGTTACGTGAAATAAAAAAAAAAATAAAAAAAAATAATAAAAAAAAATAAAACTATAATTTTGTTGCTTTTTTGTTAAAAAGACAGGTGTTAGAAGAAATGAAACCAAATTTTTTCTGTAAATCTAAATCTAAAAATTATTTTTCCATTGCATAGATATTTTCAATACCTTTCCGTTTAAAAAAAAATGAAGTCATTCCGAGTTCGGGAGCAAAAGTTATGGCTTCACGGAAGATTGGTTATAAGAACACTCGAATGAAAATTTTAAACATGAGAAAAAGGGAGCTGGTTTTTTTATTTTCTGACTTCTATACTTCACCTGAGAAGCTAAAATTTTGACAGCAAGGTTAAAAAAGAACAATAAACAGAAAGAAAGAGTTAGATCGCAAAATGATTGATTAAAATAAAAGAAAATAAAAATGATTAACTTCCTACAAAGCAATTATTTTAGCAAAAGTAAATAAATAAATGCATTTTCCGGATTGGTTGTCCCATGACAGTAAGATGATAAACTAATGGCTAGTTCATGTGTTTCTACAGATGATGAGTAAATAGCAAAATCAAAACTGGGAACTAAACACCAAGCACCGAGGAGATCAAAGACAAAATGAGCTTTGAGTTTCATTGTTGCTTATAACCTCCTCTTTTGCTATGAAAAATACACTACTAACAAGGAAATAAAATACCAATAATCATACCTCCTCCTTTGCGTTCCGTAGCAAACCTCGGAATGGGCTAGAAAACTTGGATTGAGCCCTGATTTTGTGATATGTAGGTGCTTTTCTTCAAGACGGAGCAAGACCTTCCTGCAACAACGATCTTCTTACTTTGCACTAGATGGGAAAAAGGATTATGAGGCTATTTTGGCATTAGGACGAGGCAAAATGACATTCTTTTCTCAAAGGATGCAAGAACTTAGATATGGCATGAAAGCTTATTCTTCGTGTGTTTAGAGGGGAGGGGTAAGGTTGTATTTATAGCCTGAGGGAGTGATTAGCTTAGATTAATTTAAGTAATCATGGTTTGAAAATGTGGGCAAGATTAAGTGGGTGGTTTGAAAATGTGGGCAAGATTAGGTGAGTGGGGGCCACGAAGAATGGGTGAGGATTTGAATTATTTTTAATTCAAAAGTGGAGAATTTTAGGTGAGTGGGGACCACGAATGGTGGGTGAGGATTTGAATTTGAATTTTTAATTCAATAGTGGAAAAACATGGAGAATAATGACATGTGGTGAGGATTAGATTATTTTTAGATTTTGAAATGGATAATTAATAAAATTATATTTGATTAATTGAAGTGTATTTTGTGGGAAATGAGGAAGGGGAATTAATTGATTTAGGATAGATGTGAAATTGGGGTGTCTCCATGGTAGACTCAACTATGAGATAGTAGGGTCAGATAAGAAGGGGCAATGCCGCAGAGGAACCAGAAACAAGAAGGGGAAGAAACAGTGAAGATCTGAAGTCCTCGGGCTTGAAATGGTTCAAGAAAAATCCCAAAAATGACTAAGTATGGAGGAGGCAGCGGAAGGAGCCACGTGTCCTAACGACACTTCTCCAAAGGTGAATCCAAAAGGGGGAACCCAAACTTGCGCTAGGATTCCACACATCCAGAGCCCCAAAGAAGTTGCGGGGCATTGAAAAGTCTTCAACTAAAAATAAGGTGTCAGGTGTCGACTTGGCGCAAATTCGGAAAGGAAGCCCAGGGCGGAGACTCAAACTTGCGCCAACCCTCCATATAGCAAATGGTCAAAACAGAGTCAAAAGGCGGGCTTCAAAATTGGCTAAGTATAGATGTATCAGCGGAGAATGCCAAGTGTCAGTGTGGCACATCTCCAAGAGTTGATCTCAAGGCGGAAACCCAAATGAGCGTGAGCTCGCCACGTAGCCCAAAGTCTAAAAAGTAAGAGGGACCGTTGAAAAGTCCATGATCAGTGAAAGTTGACAAGTTTCAACTCGATGCTCCTCCATGGGCAAACCTTGGGCCGGATTATCAAGTGAGCACGGTGCCTCCATGTGTTATTCCATAGGGGTAGATTCGGTTGAATAGTCAATGCATGAGCCTGGTAGGTGGAGGTTGCCAAGTGTCTTAATGGCACTGATTCAAGGGTTGAATAGAGAAAAGGTTTCCAAACGAGTGCCAAACTTCCGAGTGTTCTAGGGGAAAGTGGGTCGTTGGGGAAAAGTTGATTCTTTCCCCTTGTTATCTCAAAAGGGGTAAAAGTTGCAAATGGCCCGCAACTCCACCTAAAGAAAAAGTTAGCATTTGAGCCCGAGTCAAAGCCAAAGCGGGGAGTTGGAGGAAAAAGTGAAAATTTTCCTTTTGTTCAAAAGGCACAAAGATAAATATAGAAGTGCATTCCCTAGCCAACCAAAAGGAGCCACGTGTCTAGGCAGAGCTTTGGGGTTGTGGGAGTTTTTTGAGTTTTTTTTTTTGCACAAAAGGGCAAAAAGATGGATTACAGACTCATAGACCCAATTTTTGCTCTAATCTAGCTGCCACATGTCCCATATCAAAAGGGGACCCATTTTTCAAATTGTTTTCCCACCCATTTGTATGGACTCGATACAAACTTTGAAGGGGCATATCTTTTGACTCAGGGCTTGAAATATTACGAATCTGACACCATTGGAAAGATCTCGACCTCGCCCATGCCATGGAGGCCTAAAAATTTAATTTTGATGTGAAGAAAATGGAGGAAACATCTTCAAGATTTCAATGTAAGATCTCTTGCCTCAAAAACTAGATTAGATCTGATCTATTTCGTTGTTTCCTCTTCCTTCAAGGTGCCGAACCAAGGATTGATTCAATAAAGATGAATTTGGGCAGATTTTATTAGAAGCATTAACAACAGTGGTTGAGCATCGACCTACTTTTTCAAATTCTCTCCCTCTCTTTCTTCTCTCTGATCAAATCTATAAATACGGGGGTAGGATTCATTGTAAAGGGTTGGACATTCTTTTTTTTAGGATCCCTTCTCCTTCTAGTAGAGGGATTGTGGGTTTCGTGCCTTCCATTAAAATTGTAATATGTTTTTGCCTTTTGGCTAGTTCATAATGAATTATACCAATCCACAGAGTAATAAAACATGTATGTGATCAATCTTAGATCCTTTCTTGTCTCTTTTGCTTTCATTTGGTCTCCCATTACAGATCTGGCTATCTGTGCTTGTTTATTGTATGCATTTTTTTGGTTTGTGTCTATTAGCAAAATAAGTGTTCATCATTCCTTTGGTGCATCACCTAGTAGTTTAGTTATTTCTTATTCCTTATATTCTTTTATCCCTGTCTCCTTGGAAATTTTTAGATTAGGTATAGAGATAGATCCTCTGCAAATCCTAACGTATGCACCTAAACAGAGGAATAAGGAACCAACCTTCAATCTAGAGAACTTTTCCATTTTTGCAAGGTCCCACACCTTGGGGAAAGTTCAATGTTATGCAATCACACCAAATGACCCTACCTTAGAAAATCGACCTGTATAACTCATTTGGGGGTGTTGTGATTTCACACTAACATATCCTTCATTGACAGGTTTTATGTATAAATACCAAAGGGATGTAGATAAAGCTAAAGATTTGTTGTACCATCTAACAGACATTGAAACTTTACTCACACTATGTGGTATTTTTCCTATGTTTAAGGAGCTAAATTTTTGACGAAGCATGCACAAGAGCATTGTATCTACATAACAGACTTCATAAAACTAAGAAAACATGTGTGCTTGAGTCTAGATGATTTATATTTTTCAGATGGAAGTTTTCAGGGTCATGTTTTTGAAAGCTGGAATGCATTAACATACCTTAAGAATTCTAGTTTCTTCTTAAAATTCAATACACATGATCATATCTGTATAATAGAAAATGGGAAAGAAATACCACTTCATAATTTTTAGAAAAGAGTAGATTTGGCTAGGTCATAAATGGAAGAAGTAAGAGTGACACACAATTTATTTGAAACAATATTATCTGACACTCGAAATAAATTTTCTCAATCTTTATCTACAAATATCCGTGAAAGATTCAAAAAGGATAAATTACTTGAAGCAATGGGAGTTTTCAATCCATAGTTTTGGAATACAATGGAGGCATACCTCATACATCCATCAGTAATTTATTTATCAAATACATGACTAGTCTAACTGACCATTTATGTAAGCGTGAAGACATAAACAAAGTTGTTGTCGAAGGTATTTTACAAAAAATTACTTAGTTCTCAGTCAATTGATTTTTCTACCACTATGCTAGAGCAATATTGGTTTCTGGAAGAGCCAAATGAAAATGGTTCCATTAGAAGACTTTGGAAGAAGATTTATTCTAGTAGTATTTTGTGAGAGGATTTGAGCGAGTATATACAGTTGTATGAAATTTTTCAAACAATGATTTTGGGTTCTATCAAAGATGAGAGGGTATTCAGTGCATTGTCCTTTGTAAAGTCAAAAGTCTAAAATATATTGGATAGAAATTTAGAAAGCTATCTGAGATTGTATGTATCACGTTACTTTGCTGGAAACATTTCCTTATGAGAGAGCACTTGCATTATGGAATTCACTCGTAGAAAGAAGAGGAGTTGGTAACATTCTGACTGATCCAGGGATCCAAACACATCCACAGAACATGTTTCAATTTAGTTGAATTCCATGACACGAATGAACATGTTGCTACAAGACTGTTCCAATTGCTAGAGTTGTAATTTCATGTATACATTGTTGACGTTATTGACAATGATTTGATATATTGACATATATTTCATATTCATGAATGATAATCAACTGGTCCTAATAGAATTTTTTTACTTGTATCAAATTCATTTTTATATTTTGTTTTATGACTGAAATAAAGACTGATTTATTTGGATCCATCTATGTGATTATTGATTAATTTTTTACATTTGCATGAAACGTAAATAATTTTTAAACAAACACAAAATAAGTGTCTTAAACCATGATTTATCTGTTTACATATCCAAATAGTAACATAAAAATAATTCACAGTAAGTAGAAATCCAATTACAAGTTTGCATATTAAATTGTTGAAAAATGAAAACTTTCAATAAATGCAATACAACAATAAATATAGTTCAAAATCAAAATTAGTCTTGTATTCATTCTATCAAGTGGCGGATTACTTTATGAAGACATGCATCTTTTCATAAAGCATTGTCGGCCAATACAATTACAAAATGGTGGGTTGTAAATAACTTTTCAAAGCTTTTGGGAAAGTTTTGTCATATAAGAACACATTACAAGGAATCCTCTTTTCTACCTATGATTATGAATCATAATTGTCCTTACCTTTGTCACACGGAATAAAAAAATTGGTTGGCCATTATCTTTTAATTCCTACACCAGTGTTGGAATTGTGAGAACACACTTGTCACATGGTGAAACTAAATTTTTCAAATTTTCTGTTATAGTGGAGGCCTTGTCTTTTTTTTCAACAGGTGGATTTTGCTAGGTGACGGTCTCACAAAGTGATCATCGTGCTATAAATCCTAATGGCTATAAATCCTGCTGTGGTGATGATATTTTGTAGAATATTATGCTCCTCTCTCGCAACATCTCCCGATGACAAAAGTGATGGATCCACATTTGTCTTTTCCTTGATAAGATTTCTGGATCCATCTTATGCTCCTTGATTATCCTTTTCAATGTATTATTTTGTTTATTTAATAATACAAGTTTTTATTTCAACTATATAAATGTATTTAAGATTTTTTTTCATTCTTCAAATGTGCATCAAATACAACTTCTTCTTTCTTTAAATTTTCATATTTTTCCCTACAAAACATAAATACAAATGTATTAGTAGTCTATTAGATAACTCATAAAAACAATAATTTATTGCAAAGTTCATAATATCACTATTCTGCATGTAAAAGATGACATACCACAACTTTCTCTTTCTTTGCATTTGTAATTAAAACATTATTTTTTTCCTTATCCCATTTATTATAGTAGGCTTGGGCTTTTGCATTAAGATTTTCCAACCTATTCAACATTATGTCCATAATATCATCATCATACTCATTATCATAAAAATTGTTCCTGACTAAGCTTTGTTTAGCAAAATGTCAAGCCTTGTTGGTTGGATCTCACATGTAGTGAACAATGAATTCCTTTGAGCATGATTATGGTATTTGGTATTTATTTCTTTGATCAAAATTTTTCCCTTCTCTCCCAAGTGTGCATTGTTTCCACATCATATGACATGAAAACATCTAGGATGTGGCCCCCATTGTAGACGAAACCATATTTTTAAAGGTGAAATACTTCTTCGATCATCTGTGAGTGGAGTTTTACTTAGAGGAGGAGAGTCTAGAATCTGGTGCACATCTCTCGTGCTTGTGGCTGAGGAGGTGGGGTAGACTATATCATATTATGCATGTCAAAGTAGCTACCCTTCTCTCTGTGTCACCACTATCAACACCCAAAAACTCATCATCAAGGTTGATATGGTTTAAAACCTAGGTGCAGTCATGCTGATGACACCACCTAGTGAAAAATTGAGAAATTCAGTGGTTACAGGATAATGTGTTCCCACAGTCTGCTAAAAATCTTATATTCTTTCCTGGAAATTTTCTTGTTGTTTGAACAGTACATGTCGGTGGTACTAGAGGCCTTTTTGGAATATGCTGTGAGGGTCTCACTGTAAGAAGCAAACTACAATGTATTAGAAAAATAATCAATAAATATTTGTAAATAAACAAAAGATGATAAATATTATTAATTATATAATACCTTGCATGTTTGGAGACACGACGACTCGATATTGTCACTAAGAATGAGTTTGATCGATATTCATATCGTCAAACTCAAAACTTTCTGAAAACAAAATGCAGTAATATTAAAATATTGTACCACTTACTATTAAGTTAATTAATTATTATAAAGAGTAAACAATAATGTTTATACCTATAAAGAAGTGTGATGGCATAGAAATTCGTTGTAGTGGATCTATTTCCCCCTTTGTCTTTTTGACGAGTAAATCATATAGGGGTTGATTCCATGAATCCATATCGAAATCGGCAGAGACATTGGGAGGGGCTTTACCCCGAGCAATAGATTCCTTATGAGAGTTTACAAGCATAATTATTCTCTGTAAAAGATAACATTACTATAAGTATTGCATTAAAAAATAAGTAATCGATATAATGTGAAAATTAATTGTTACATGTTGTTCTTCAAGAGATAGACCAATCATTTTTTCATTAACTGATCCAGGAACTTGATTGTTTTGCAATTGGAGGAAAGCTTCTTGATAGAAAGAAAGTAGATAATTGGTATAAGAGAAAACAATTTGGATTTATCGGATGTATTCGTACTGGCAAGGGCATTGTTGACATCTATTTTAATTTGATTGGACAAATATGTACACCAATCAAATTGTTGGCCCGCAAGTGTACACAATATATATTGAACCGCCCAAAGAGGAATGTCTGCAGATCTTCCCTGCAACACAATCCTCACTTGAAATAGAGATATCATTACATAAAAGAATTTGTTTGTAATGCCTTGTATAACAAGGCCTCTTTTGGAATGATTAACAGGAGCTGCAACAAGAAACAAGTAATGTTAGAAAAATAATGAGTCAAGTAAAATTAGGAAAACAAACAATTGAAAATACTTTTGAACTTACCATCAACCTACACATTGTAATGAGAATCCAAATTTTTTTGTCTTCATCTGTAAGAACAACCTTTGTAGTGACAGTGACTGGTTTAGGAAAGGTAACACAATTAACCGATGGACATCTATGGGCTCCATGGTAAAAGATACTTTATGATCGAACAGGGAATGGAAAACTATGTATCCTTATGGCTGTAAAAGTCAACATGTAATCGAGGACAAGTGTATTTGTTTTGAATTGGGGCATGTGAACAAGCCCCGTGAATTGTGTTGTTTGCATCCTCTCCTTAGGTGTATCTTGTATTTTAACTAGCGCTATGACCTAAGGGAAAATAATATTTTTATATTAGAATTTATAGGGAGTGTTAGGAGTGACAATGGAGCTAGCCACTGTAGAAAGATTTGGAAAATATAGCAGTGAAGTGGTAGGAGTAAGTGTAGGTATGTGAGTCCATATGCATGTTGGTCTGGGAGAAAAATGGTGATCTCAGAGCACTTTGGATTTGTGAAAGTGAAGAAATGAACCTCTTATGGGTATATATAGGGCTTGTGCTAACATCACTGGACACATGGTGAAAAATGGTTGGTGACGAAGTTTGAGGCACACGTTTAGGGATGTGTGGAAAATTTGTCCATCTAATCGCTAGTGGATGTCCAAACAACTCGTCGTCTAACCTAGATGAGACGGTCATTCATCTGCGCTAGATGCTCACTCAACATGAGAAGTTGTGAGAGCTCCCAAAGTTGACCATGCAACCTAGATGAGATGGCCATCTAACATAGATTAGATGGCCATCCAACCCATATGAGATGGATGACCTTTCTATTAGATGGCCATCTAACTATAGTAGGTCTGCCATCCAACCATATTGGATGGTCACCAACCCAAAAATTTGTACGAAGATAGTTGGATGGCCGACCAACACCTGTCTAATGTTGCGAAACTACTTTGAACAAAGAATAGTTGATTTTCCCATTCCACGAAACACTTTTTCGGTTATTCGCCATCATTTGAAAGTTCATTTTGAGATTCGCAAACCATTCTATAATAAATTTTTTTTTTGTTGGGGGTCTTAAAATGAACCTTGTCCCCAAGAAATGATTCATGGGGAAGGCATCCTTCTCCAATAAGGGTGGATGGATTATGCACACCTTCTCCAGACAAACTACCTTAAGCGATGAAAAAAACTAGTTTTTCAATTAATGATCTTTTGGCTGACAATTGTGAAGCCAATGTTGATGTTTATTGAAAAATTAAAATTGTGGGATTTTAGGGCTAAAGTTATGATTAAAGAAATAAATTCATGATTTAAAAATCACCACCAAAGACATATATTGTATTCTTCAGTTCAAAAAGAGCCATCTAAGTGTGATATTTTGTTGAATCAAGCTATTTTTGGTTCTATATCTTTTGAAAATAATTATGATGATGAAGTGTTGGACATTATGTTGAATAGAATTGAGAATTTAAATGTAGAAGCACAAGCCTACCACAATATGTGGTTGAGAGACAAGGGCCTTGTAGTTATTGCAAATGCGGAATGAGATAAGACATTGGTAAGTCTTACTAAATTTACAATTTTTGAAACTCTATTAATTATTTTTCTATTTTGAAATGTAGTCAAAGTATGAAAATTTGAAAAATGAGGCTACAATGCTTGATGTGCATTTAAAAAGTGCCAAAAAATTTTAAATATAATAATTGAATGGAAGCAAAAGCTTGTTATATTAAATAAGAAAACTAATACCTTGAGAAGGATCATAAAGGCACATGGAATGGATCCAAATATACTGTTGAAGAAATAAATAAAACATGATCCCACATTACTTTCTGCCTGGTATGCGACAAATCTAAAATGAGAAATTCTTTTGAATATTGAAGCTGTAACAAAGGATCTTCTTCAGTTAGGTGTTGTAAAAAGAAATTTTTGTTGCGTAGGAGACATAAAATGAAACACACAGAGGAGAATATTCTCAAGGATGATGCTATAAAAATAAATTGTGAAATTGTAATTGTTGTTTGTAGAATCTTTTTGTAAAACTGTTTCAAATTCAACGTATAAATATATAAACTTTTTAATGAAAAATATTGAAAGTTTCAAATTTCAATCAATGTGGCATTTTACTTTTAATTATGTTATATTAGTGCATAAGTTATTCAAGTGGATTCTTAATGTGATTATTATTCTCAATTGTGTTTGATATTACTATTACATATTACATTACTAATTATTATCATTTTCAAATACTTTCTGTGGATAGAACTACAAGTTTCACAAACAAGTTTATTTTCCAAACACTCAAATTATCTAAAAATATTGGCAATTAAAAATTATATGTTGTTGTATTTGTACTATATTCATGCGTAAGAATGAAAAATCTACCATAAATGGAATGATATTATTATCATTTAAAAAAAATAAAAAAAAATAAGTATGACATTTCTCATTTAAAAACTCTAAACAAATTACAACATTGAAAATATTATTCAATAATGAACATGTATAACAAAAATAAAAATATACATACTTATATTATGATATGAGATTTTCTTTCCGAATAAAAATGTACATTCATTCTTCTTTACTCAATATCAACTAGCTCAATCTGAAACATATCTTTTTGGTTCACAACACTATTATCTAATCTTTTGTTGTGATTTTCAGTCATGTGATTTCATTGTTATCCATAGTCCCTGTATTAGAATTATTGATCCCTCTCCTCTCTGCAAGATAATTCCATACTTTGCCATTACCCATTCATAAGGAAATGTATCCACATCATATCGTGAAACATATAATCTCAAGAAAGTCTCAAGATTTTTATCCAATCTGTTTCGATATTTTGATTTTATAAATGTTAGTGTCGTTGAAAACTCTTTCGTCTTCAACTGATCCCAATATCATTGTTTGACATAACTCATACAATCAGAAATATTCACTAATACTTTCATGAAGGATGGTACTAGGATACAAATTTTTTCCATAGAAGTGTAATTGCTCCTTTCTTTGTTGGCTCACTCAAGTAATTCAAATTGTTGCTCATTACTTGGCCGAAATCAGCTGATTGCAATGCAAGTGATTCCTTTTGAATAACACCATTAATATAAAATCTATTACATTTAATTGATTGTCCAAAATGCTTAATGATAGTACCCATGTGTCTTTTAAATGAATCAGCTACAACTCTGCCTCCTACAGGATTCCAAAAGTTAGGATTGACCACTCCCATGGCCTCAAGAATCTCACCTTTTTAAAAATGATCTCTGATCTCATTGGATAAACATTGTGAAATTTTCTACAATTTTTTTCTTATTTCAGATATGAGAGCATCATATAAATTACATGTAATATGCACTTCTTCAAGTTCTGATCAATAATATCCACATGTTTTTTAATGTGTGCATTTGAATCTCCTTCCCATTAACAAAGATACAAATATGGCCACATATATTGAATCTGAAGTAGAGATTTAAATCTTTTAGAGTTTTCCAGTTACTGAATACATGTCCTTGAAATCTTTCATCAGAGTTATATAACATATCTAGAGTTTGACACACCATTTTCTGAACCTAATGAAGTCCGCTATATAGATAGATCTTTCTTGAGAAAGATTTGTTATGTAATTCATTTCATGCAACATTGGAAGAATCCCACAAAGTATAAACAATGTTTCCAAATTTGTAAGGCGGTAAAGAAAATCTTTTTCCCTGTCAACTTGCCTATGGTTCTTAAACATGAAACCAATTAATGATGGATATTCCTCAAAAAATTTGCGTGCAGGCTCATACATAGAAATCCATCTTGTATCAACATCTTTAAGAAGTTTCTTACCATTTGTGACCCCAAATGAAAACTTATGAAACTCTAGAAATATTTTCAAACTGCTTAACATATAGGCATGTAGTTCATGGATAAGCTCTTTAACTTTTTCAACACATTCAAATGTGCTTACTATCCTGTATGCAAGATTCATCCTGTGAGCCATGCAATGAATAAGAATCATGTAAGGAGTAATAGATGTTTTGAGACACAAACATAGACCATTTCTATGACCCTGCATCACTGATACACCATTAACACCAATACAAATAAGATTTTTAGCTATAGAATAATTATCCATTCTGTTATGTCCTTCAAATTAGATATAACCAATTTGAAAAGATTTTTAGCATTGCAATTTTCTTGCATTTTATGAATAGATAGTAGATGAGGTGTCCTTGTGTGGTTCTAAAAGTATATACATGCATACACACCCAAGATGTGTTGTCAACATTTGTAACCTCATCAATGGAAAGGGAGATGAAACTTGCATTCTTGACATTTTCTTTTAGATCTTCTTGTTCGACCATCGCAAGACATCTCGTCATCTCCCAAGCACTACTCTCTGACTAATGTGAATGTAGAAGGTTTGGAAATCCATTTAACTTGAATAATTTTTATATTATGAAAAATCTTAAATTGGTCTGCCCATTTTAAGAATAAAGAATATGGTTGAAAATTGTGAAGTTTTTTCCTTCATATTTTCATTTGCATCTTTTCAAAATTTACATTAATGGTTCCTCCTTTCTCCTAAAGTTTTTGAGAGTGTTTCATCTTATTTTCATACTCCTCCTTTATATCTTACATGCATGCACTCTTTTGCAGTTTTCCATCTATGAGTTTTTGTTATTTTTCCATCATTTTCAGTGACTGTGTAATATACTTTGCCACAATGTTTCTCAATAGTGTCCAATTTAAGTTGCATTCTATGTTATTTACCCAATTTCCAAGTACAAATAATACATCTACATTCTTTGGGAGTATCACTACCATTATTTGTCTCTACAGGTTCAATGAATGGGTATTTTGTAGCCCAAATCTACCTGAAAAGACCTTCCAATTGTCAGGATGTTTTCTTCTTTCTCCTAGACTTATTTTTTTGAAGGGTTGTTTCATTATCATCACTTTTTGAAGGGTTGTGTCATTATCATCTTCTGCTAGAATCTTTTCATTGAACATTCATGTATTGAATGCATTTGGCAATCGGGACAATCTTCTAGCTCTGGCATGTTTGGATTAATTATATCTTCATCTAATGAAATAATTGTTTCTTTAGGGTTTATGTTTTAGTTTATTGTTTCATGTTGAATACAATTAACAGTAGGGGTTTATGTATTCAAAAACAAAAATGTTTCAATTATTACAAAGATATTGAAAAAATTAAACTGAACTGACGAAAAAGAGGAAAAATGTTATGATAATCTACTACAACTTACTAGTATCCGTGTTAATGTTTCCAGTGCAAGCAACTTGGGTCTTAATTTTTTTGGTTGGCTGAAAAAATTTAATACTCTACCTTTTATTTTTATTTTATCTACCTTTTGTTGATTTTTCAAAGAAGCCATTGTACCTAGCCATGATAATCAAAATCTAAACAATTCTAAAATTTGTAAACATAACAAAATGCGGGAATGAGCAAATGTAGAATAAGAGCATTAGGTGATATCATATAGTATGCTCTTTGGCCGGTAAGCATATCAAGTATGCTCTTGAGTTACATAAACCATAAAAATAGTAGAATCTTGAATGCTATACTAACATAAATTTTACTATCGGAACATACATCTTTCAGGCCGGTGATTGCATACTCCAAAAACTATAGCATACATTATGCTACCAACCGCTAACATGTTGTCTATTGTCATATGGTAGGAAATTGCATGTTGCTGGCTGGAAGCATGTAGGATTCTACTAGTCGATAGCATCTTGCATGTTATCGACCATCAACATAAAGATGCCGATAGATGTACTCCGGTAGCATCTTGGCGGGGTTCATTTTAAGAGACCTCCTGGAAATCGGAGGTGGAGAATACCTAGTGAATATCCCGGAACCGGTTTCACGGGAAGGTGAATTTTTTGGGGGTTGTATGAAAAAATTTGCTTTGATTATAACATGTTGCAGGCAGAAGCGCGGGAGATTTTCTTTGTCGCAGCGTGAAAAATGCTGATGCGCGTCAATAGACCTTAGTGACGCGAGTCAAAGACCATGCGGCGTCACTAAGGTCTACTGATGGCGTCGTCGATTTACAATGCGTGGATGCGCAAAAGCATACCTCCGACCTCTGCTTTCTCATCAAAAAATCTCCGTCGCACATCAATGAAAAAGATGCGTTTTCTATGCGTCAATATTGTTGTACCTCCTTTCGCGCGCTAAGGCCCAGTGATGATGCGTCAGCAAAGCCTTAGTGACACGCGTCATAGGCCTTAGTGGCCGTGGCGTCACTCTTAGGTCTATTGCCATACCAATGAAATATATCAAACTACAACCTTTGCTTCTTGCTCATCGAAAAAAACTCATAGAAAATGTCAACAAAATCTTTTTCATGCGTCTACTATCGTCAATATCTACGATATCTCCTTACCTGCAAGAAGAAAGGAAATACTTACCCTCCCTATAATACTGGGATATATCATATTGTTGAAAAATGTGAAGTAGAAGTGTTCTACCTGGTGAATAATCTAGGTTTATATAGGGGATATTTTTCAAGGGTAGGAAGAAGCCGACCCTAAAAAAAAATTAAAGTGTAATTTTTAGGCGAAGCAGGTCAGCCGGGCAAAAATTCGCCTTTTCAAAATTTTCAAAAATGGAATATTCGCCATATTACGATATTCGCCACTAAAATTTTCCTGCATCTTGGATGATGCCACAGAAGTATGCTACCCGACAAATAACATACCTCATGCTATAAAACACTAGTATGCATATGACAGAAAAATATGTTACATCCTACCAAACAAAATAAATTACCTTGTAAGAAGAAAGGAAATATCCGGTGATCGTTCCTCGAAAAGGAAATATTTGATAATCACAAGTTTAGAAGGGGAAGTTCCGAAGTTGGATGTTTGGAACTATGAATAATGAATTATAAATACTTAAATAGTATATATATATGGTAAATATGGTATATTTTAATTTTTCTATAAGGGTGATTTGAATGATAACAGTTGGCTATCGGTGGAAACTCCTTGGCAAATTGACCCCTAAAATTAACTTATACCCAAAAAAATTTGGTATCCAGTCCTATTCATACTTGAAAAATTTGCCAATTTCAAATTTTGAAAACTAGAATATTCATGAATTAATGAATATTCGCCACTAAAATTTTCCCTGGTTATCGGTGTATGGTAAAAAAAATTACTCGACCTCCTTTTTATACCCTCTTCCTTTGGTAATAAATGCTCCTTCCATTTACTTGCTCACACACATGAACCTTTACTTTCCCCATAATTACCTTAATGCATAATGAATGATAGTTATTCCTACCCTTCTTTTCCTTTCTTGGTAATTAATTCCCATTTAAGTGTTCTTATTGGATTTCCTTTTTACTAATTTTTATTCTATGCTTCTTGCATTTGGTAGCTTATGTTCATGAGTCGTGTTAGTTTCCCTTATATATTATATTTCTTTTACGTGCTTCCTTTCCTGTATGCCCTTTAAATCTCACCCCTTAAGGAATCTTCCCTTCTTCTAGTCGATCCTTTTTATGAAATGTTTGTGACTCTCCTTTTACGAAATGTCCGGTAGTGGTATTTCTATGCCTATACTAGTTATTATTTTTCCTCCAACACAAAATGTTGCGTAGTCCTCCATACATTGCTATAGAATAGTGTTAGTATGTAATGCTTTGGCCTAAAAACACCACAACATGGTAAATAAAAATGTGATTGTCTGCGCTTATTACAATGCATATACAAAAATATAATATATGAAATGAAATAACATTTAATCTAATGGAATCTTACTTATTCATTACATTCCAATGTTACTATAAATATGGTTTCAGCCTACTTCCATTGAAGTATCTGGAAGAAATTTTATGCTAAGGTTTATCACTTTACATGCCCTAGTTGACACTATATCTACTATCTCATATGGCCTCTTTAGCTTTCTGGATGTTGTTAAAATATGGAGCCATACTGATAAAAACTTGGCGCCATCCTAAGAGTTTTGATTTGAGGTTCCGATCACACCATGCCTTCTGTCACACTTTTCAATATTTTATGACCACCTTTCTTATAATCTTGTTTCATCCAAATGTAACAACCTCATTAGCCTTTCTTATATTAAATCCTCATCTTCTAGATTTATAACACGTAAAATTCTCAATGACGATTCTAAAAATTCAATTGGGAGTACTGTCGTCACGTAGACAAGTCGAAAGGAGTGAATTTATTTAAATGCTTGAATGTTATCCAATATTCCCAAAGTATTATTGATACCTTGTCATCCTAGTCCTTCCTTTTGACGTTGCAAATATTTGTCAATGTATGGTTTAAAATATTGTTGAAGGAATCCATGGTACCATTAGCCTATGCGTGATAGGCTTTTTTAGGATGTGCTGACCATAAATTCTTGCAACATAATGCAAATTGTGTTATTCAAGAAATGTGTTCCTTTATCACTTGTACTCAATGGGAAATTGAATATGGTTATAACGTTTTCCCAAATGAATCTTGTTATTGTGGATGTCATAAAATATTTCATTGGTGTGGATTTTATCCATCATGTGAGATAATTTATTGCTATAATAATGTACCTTGCGCTCGTTCTACATATTGAAGGATTTATTAGTCCAAAATAAATCAATTTCCCATTTTCGAATGGTTCATGAGAGAGGTCACTAGAATTAAAGGCATACTATCATGTATTCTATGTTTTTCGACACTTTAGAAGTGGCTCCATGCCTTGGAATATTCTTTTGCGTCTTTAAATAAAATTTTCCACTAGTTTCCTATGTGTAGGATTTTACGAGTAGTAGCATCACCCGCACATAGTTCCCCTTGAAATCCTTCATGCACTTCACTTAGGATATCCCACCTTTCATGTTGTAGGACACATCGTCATTAAATTTTTTTCGTACTCCATTTTATAGAGTTGATTTTCAATTTGCTAGTATGACATGGCTTTAACATCTACTTGTTTACGTCTATTGACCTTGTAATTTTCAGGTGCCACCCCATTTTTAGAAAGAAAATCACATCTTCCAATTCACCAAATCCACTCTATATGCTCAAAATTGAGCATCTTACATTTTTTCCTCTATTGGGTATGCCTTTTCACCTATTTTGATGCGTGATAAATGATTAGTTTGAACATTATTTTTCCCGGGTTTAACAATTATCGAGAATTGAATTCCTAGAATATGATGATCCATTTACATATTCACCCATACGCAACACCGCATTATTAACAAGGTGTTTTAGTGTCATATGGTCAATATAGAATAAAAATAGCATTGTGAGAATATAGTGTCAAAACTTTAGAAGCACATAGATGATTGATATTCCTTCCCTTTATGTTGTTACAATATAATTAATTTCAATGTGCATCAATTTTTAACTCCCAAATTAGATAGGATGATTGATCATTCCTTTCCTTGGTTGTGCTAAAATTACACCAATAGTTGTCCTGATGCACCTACATGCACATGGAATGGTGTATTCCAATAAGTGAATTACAAAATAGGTGCTTTTTTAAAACTTCTTCTTTAATTTCTCAACTTCTTTTTTGTTGTTCCACGTCTCACTCATAGTCGTGGTTTTTCTTAGTAACTTTTCAAGGGCGTGGCTATTTTATGAAATTTGGTAATATCCACAATGATATGGAAAGGAAAAAACTTCCTTTTTCATTTTTGGTGGCTCTAGATGACTTATCAAAACAATCTTGGAGATATCTACCAATAATCCATCCTTACATTTGACATGTCAAATCTAAGGGTTCAAAATGGTGTTGGGAACACACACTTCTTGATGTTGAATGAAATATGTAATTTCCTACATTACTCAAACATTAGTCATAAATTATCATAATGATTGTGTATTAAGCCATAAACTATCCATTCATCCAAGTATACTTGTAAAAAATTTAATATGAAATCTTCAAAAGTTGTTACAACAATGTGTTAAAAATAGCTAACATTTTCTTAAGTTCAAACATCACAACTATATAAGAAAATGACCCCCATTCAGTCATGAAATTTTTCTTTACCCTATCTTATTCTAAAATCTTCACTTGATGATACCCTAAGAATCCATCTATGAATGTGTCTATTTCTCTATCTGCTACACCTACCAAAATATCTTGAGTAAAAGGGGCAGGGAAGACATCAATTATGCATACCGAATTCCATGACGTACTAAACCACACAAATTTGTATATGCTCATCTTTCTTTATGCCAACTACCTTCAAACTCACCCATTTAAAATTATTCCATAGGAATTATAACTCTTGTGGCTAGCATGTTTAAATTTGGTGCGCAAGTTTGGATTTATTCGGTATGGCCTCTTGCGAACTGGTTTGGATCCTTTAAGTAACGTTCTTTGCATTATTTATAACTATGGATGTAGACCCTCATATTTTTGTAACCGATGGGGAATATATACTCATATTCACATAGTATCTCTATAATCTTCATGATTTATGCTTTAGTCTAATAGTTACCAATTGTTACCATTTTTGGTTCTTCATTGCTGCTTATGTTAACCTAAAATGATTTGAAAGGTTTACCTTGCATAGGTCCCCTTGTTCCTTCTTGTCCAAGACCTCTCGAAACCCACATGAAATGTCCATATTTAGGTGATAATTATCCCCTTCATCTTCTATTAGGCGCACAATTTTTTTCCTTTACTTACCTGATTATTCCTCCATAAAATATCTTTGTGTTCATCGAAACTATTCATAACCTCCCTATAAAGGTTTCCTTTAAGTTTATACCATCATTTCCATGTAACTTAAGAATCCTTTATTCGATTATGACATTTTCACCTAAATTTTTTTGTTTAATACATTTAAGAGGATAATTTAGGTGAGAGACTGATGAAGTAAAAGAAAAAGTATATAAAACCCCTCTGGCTAGTGATTTCTAGGAACTTGATCCTTGTGAAATTCACACACTATATACCATACATGTGGCCATACGTGGAGTGTATGGTAGAATATATGAGTCCAAATTTTTGGTTTAAAGTATTTACACAAATTTTTACAATTGTCACAAATGCTATTCTAGCTTATTGATCCCAATATAACTTGGATATCATCGTGTCTGTTCTTTGTGCTCGGATTTGGATCACATGGCCTCACGATACTTTTATACACTCTATTAATGTATGTGTATGTGTTTCCCACCATCTCACTATGGTTCCATTTAATAATTATATCAATGAATTTAGTCACACCTATCCTGTTGGTAGGTATTATTCCATATTGGTTAAGAATTCTTGAATGTCTTCGCTCCCACTATAGGTTGGAGTTGGGTGTATATTCTCTTTACTTATTTTCCTACTGCTCTTTCTAGTACAACTAGAAATTTTATTTTTAATGATTGTAAATTGTGTCTAATATTTCCACTATCTCTTTCCAATAGCTCATATGACCCATACACCCAATGATCATATGCTACACTAGTGGTCTCATATAATGACTAATTATCTTCCCATTTTATTTTTCCTTTTGGAGTTGGCTCATAATTCTCCATTCTCATAGCTTGTATGTGATATATGCACTCCAAATCCTTGTACTCTTTCCCATTTTCTATGTATGATGTGATTTACTTTGGGTCCATTAGGAAAATTATGCGATGATCCGTATTTTCAAAACTGATATATCCATTCTTGAAGCACATGTCTTCATTGTTTACATAACACCATGACCTTCCTAGTAGGGATGGAAAGTTATCTTCCTTAACTAGGGGTATTATCTCAAAATATCCATGAAAATTTACTCCCATGATGTTGATGATGACATTATTTAGAATCCCTATAGGTACTACCCATGTTTTGTTTTCCATGAACAAAACATTTGGAGAAGGATGTAACACTAGCTACCCCATCTTATCCTAGGAATCCATAGTAAGTATACTAACTTCCAAGCCAATGTCGACCAATATATCATTGATATTCCATCCGTAAACACATGCATCAATTAGTATTTCTCTATCAAATCCTCTATCTTTGCCGATTTGAAAATATTCAATTATGTCCGCCTTAACTATTTTTCAAATGCCATTTTAAGTAATTTATGTGCCAACCATTGGTTTGGTAATGGTAGGATTCCTTTTATGTGTAACAACTTGCAAACCTCATGAAATTCATTTTTACTAACCCTATCTCCCTTGAAATCCTTGAACCACTCATTTTGTAGTCTTACTTCTTCCCTTAGAAATTTTATTTCTTCGGAGTTCTCATACCAAACCTTTCAACTCTTTTGGGATCTCATTTTCTACTTACTATTTAGATAGGGTTTTCAAGGTATCATTTTATATGGATTTAATCTTATCTAGGGATTAATTTTGGGCACGTATGAAAAAATAGGTTGTTATATGAACCATTCTTTATGGTTTGATTGTTTGCATGTATTTTTTGGTCACCACATTCCATGAAATTTTAATCATTATTGTGCCCTTTTCAATTTTATCCTTCATTATTGCATACAAATAAGAGCAATTCTCTACTTTGTGCTCCTTTTAAAAATGTGCATACATTAGGAAGGTTGGGCAATCTCAGTGGTAATGATCTAGTGAACCACATTTATAACAAGTTCTAGGTGGATATCTACCACCTCTAAAACCTCCTTATCCTTGTCTTTTTCTTCCTTGACCATATCCACCATGCCCTTTGTTAACATTTTCTACTTTGTATCTTGTCAAAGTCTCGGTGACCTAGCTTCATGGATTTGGTTAATAATGCAATAATTTGATGTATCATGGGTGTGTGCATCACATATTTTGTAGTAAATGGATACCTTTTCCTACTTGACATGGTGGAGTAGGGAATTTTTGAGCATCGTGGCCACCTTCACAGATATCAAAAGTGGAATCACGACCTTCATACTTCTTCGTGGGCATGTTTTTGGTGTGGCCCTCCACCTCACAATTAGTACACCAAATGCCACTACGTGTTTCTTGTGTATTGTCCATTGTTAATTTCTCTAGTTGGGCAGCCATAAATGTGATCTTCACCTCCATGAATGGTATCACATTGGTAAGAAGAATTTCCATTGCTTGATGGGCATGGATTCTTCTAATGCTTCTGGGATTGGTAAAAGTCTTATGTGACAATGTGTACCTAAAGGGTAATAAGATCCCCTAGAAAAACCATTATGTATGTTATGTAGGATGTATGTCATAAGAAATCTTGGATATCATGGTTTTAAAGCATGCATCATATGCACATACACTATTAGTGAGTTCATACTTAATTTCTTTAAGAGCCAAAATATTATGTTACTCAAACTTTGGAATATCAAATTTAGTTAAAATGCCACTTTAAGTTGATCATAGTCCACCAATACTTGTAATGGGTCATGTTTTTGATACCAAGTATGGGTGTGGCCAAACAATGTTATAAAAAAATGAGTTTCTCTCCATTATGAGGAAGTTATACCCTTCGATCTCCATATAAGTACACATTTCAGCACATGTTTAGAAAAAAATTAACACCATGATACTTTGGTAGGTGCAAAGACATTTCATAAAAAATATTTGATACTGACCAGCGATGTGTGGTATTTATAATTCTACCTTAAAATCAAATATTATCTATTAGGGAATTGATTATACTCCTGATACCACTTGCAATGAGGGATTAGTTCCAACTCACCGTTGTATCGATGTATTTCCTTATACACTTGGCTGCTTATTTGGTGTGGTGGTATTGGTATTCATCATCCTAAATCATTACACTTTTGGTATATTCGGATTCAAATGTATTCTCCCGTGGTGTTGGTTGCATGATTATAAATCATATGAGAAGATATTACCTAGGGTTTCTTTCTCCTTATCTCATTTGAGGGTAAGTTGCACAAAGTTGGGGGCCAAAAAGTGGACAAAAACTGAAAATGAATGAAAGCAAGATCGGGTTTTGCAATAAGTCGATCGCGTTATGTTTTCTTAGGATTGGGAATTCATGAACCTAAAATGCGTACGCATTATAATGTGCTCACGTTATAACACGTACGCATTTTGGGCTATATGAAGTTTAGGAGGGCCTAAAGGAGCCATCCGAAGTAAATATAGAGCCATATTATTATTTTTGTATACTTTTACTATTTCTTACACTTTAAATTTATTTTAGTAAATATAAGAAGTGAGGTCACTTTGCACGATGGAAGTGGTCTGTAGCTCTGCGATTATAATCTAGAAGATAGTTTTTCAAAATTTAATTTGGTTAGTACTTACTCATTTTCAGAATTTCAACAATTACTTAAAACTTTCAGGCCATATATATTGGATTCGATCTTTGTCTTGTGAAAACATACAGTCATTTTGTAGGTTTTATGACCTTTTGGATTGGAGTTTGGCCCTACCACTTTGCTTGGATTGGTACTACTTTTAAAACTAGGTCTATAATTCACTTTAGTAACCACAAATCAGCTCTATGATTCTTGTCTACTTCTTACTAAAATGAGATCCTCACTTTGTAGATAGAGGATTGCTCCTTGAATGGGATTCTATCTTACGGAAAAATGAGGTGATTGTAATGTGCCTCCTCCTTAAGGATCAAGGCTCGGGGTTTAGGGTTTAGGGATTAGGGTTGAGGGTTTAGGGTTTAGGATTTAGGGTTTAGGGTTTAGGGCTCATGGTTGAGGGTTGAGGGTTTTGGGTTGAGGTTGAGGTTTTGGGTTGAGGTTGAGGGGTTATGGCTCGGGGTTTAGCATTTAATGTTTAGGGGTTAGGGTTGATGGTTTAGGGTTTAGGATTAGGGATTAAGGCTTAGGATTCAAGGCTTAGGGTTTAGGGTTTAGGGCTCAAGTTTTGGGGTTTAGGGTTTAGGTTTAGGGTTTAGGGTTGAGGCTCGAGGGTTTAGAATTTAGGGTTTATGATTTAGGGCTTAGGGTTTAGGGTTCGGGTTTTATGGTTTATGGTTTTTTATGGTTTAGGGTTTAGGGTTTAGGGTTTAGGGTTTAGGCTTAGGGTTATGGGTAGTAAAAATAGGGTTTAAGCTTTAGAATTAGGGTTTAGGATTTATGGTTTAGACATTAGGGTTAAGGGTTTAGGGTTTAGGGTTTAGGTTTTAAGGATTAGGGTTTAAAGTTTAAGGTTGGGGTTAAGAATTTAGGGCACATGCTTTAGAGTTTAGAGTTTAGGGTTTAGGGTTTAGGGTTTAGGGTTTAGGGCTCATAGTTTAAGGCTTAAGGTTTAGTTCTCAGGGTTTAGGCTCACCCATTCACTCACTGTAATGTTCTATGTCTTACCCATTCTTATTAGTATTGAGTGAGAGTATTCAACTAAAAAGGGTTCATCTACTTCGTAGGTAGAACATTCAAAGGGAGTCATCACAATTTGATGCCTTTCATCTACTGATATTTTGGAGGAAATTACAGATATCCAAGAATAATTTGGTACAAATAAATGTTACCCAATACATATATCTTATTTTCCCATCGCATGAGAACTATTTCACTCACTATAATGTTTTGTGTCTTACCCATTCTTATTAGTATTAACATAGAGTATTCAACTGAAAAGGGTTCATTTTCTTCCTAGGAAGAACATTCAAAGAGAGTCATCACAATTTTATGTCTTTCATTTGTTGATATTTTGAAGGAGGGAAATGCTAGATATCCAAGAACAATTTGGTACAAAGAAATGTTTTTGACACTCTTTTGAATAATTCTTTTAGTTGCATTCGAAGAATAAACTTGATATGTCTAGTGCTTGTGTAAGATGGAAATTTGAGAGGATTTATGAGGTTCAAGTTTATTTTCCAAGATGAATTACTCCAATGTTTGAAAATGTTTCTCTAGATGCAACGACATTTTGATTCAGACACTCAATGATTCTTGAATGTCCAATCTTGCCATAGACCCTAGTAGTCCTCGATCCTTGGATATAGGGAGACACCGTTACTTGGATTCCATTTATAATGATAGAGATATTTGTAAATTTGTGTTATGACCTCTAAATCTATATGAATTTCAATTTGTTTGGAAATCACATCACACCCTTCACTAGGCTTGATGACTACCCCCATCTTTTGAAGGAACTTTTGAAAGCATCCATGGGTTTATCATAGAAGGAATTATCTATAAATAGAAGGTCACTAAGTCATAGGCTAGTTGAATCCCATTTAGAACTAAAAAAGAAATATTTACTAGGTGATTGATAACCCTTTTGTGTTCTTAGCCATTCCCCAATTTCTATGCTTATTTTGAACACTTAAGGAAACTTTTTCAAATTTTCTATCTATACCAGTAGCATAATACCTTTCTCTTTCTCGAGAGGAGAGGATCTGCGCAGGAAATCTAGTTATGATCCTACACCTCGCGTTGGTTTTATTCTTTGTGTTTCTTCCATTTATTTTTAGATTCATTTTTGTGTTGTGATGGTTATTTTTTCCAACTTCCAATGGGTCATCCTGGCTTGCATAATACCATACATGGAAATATGAGAAATGTGATTTTTTTTCAAAGTGTGAATAAATTGACATTCAAGAGCTCAAGTATATGTGGGGAGAAACAATTTTGGCGAGAGATGTGTAATATGCATTGCAAGGCACAAGGTATATGTCATATCCATTTAATTTCTTGTCCCGCCTCTCATAAACAAGGTAGTTGTACAAACAAACTCAATGATGGTTCTAGGATAAAGACTAAGAAATATGGTCCTAATATTGATATTCAAAATGAAATCACTCATGAGACCTAATGGAAATATATGAGGTTTAGGGGTTAGAGCTTAGGGCTCTGGATTTAGTGTTTAGGGTTTAGGGCTTAGGGTTCAAGATTTAGGGTTTAAGGTTTATAGTTTATGGTTAAGGGTTAGGGATGGTTTAGGGTTTAGGGTTCATGATTTGGTTTTAGGGTTTAGGGTTTTGGTTTTAGGGTTTAGGTTTTAGGGTTAAGGGTTTAGGTCATAGAGTTCAAGGTTTAGGGTTTAGTGTTTAGGGCTCAAGTTTTAGGGTTAAGGTTTAGGTTTAGGGTTTAGGGCTCGAGTTCGTGGTTTAGGATTTAATGTTTAGGGTTTAGGGTTTAAGGTTTAGTGTTTAGGGTTTAGGGTTTAGGTTTAGGGTTTAGGATTTAGTTTTTAGGGTTTAGGGTTTAGGGTTTAGGCATTTAGGGATCAGCATTTCGGGGTTCGGGGTTTAGGATTTAACATTTACGGATTAAGGTTTAGGGTTTATGATTTAGGTATCGGGGTTTAAGGTTTAGGGCTTAGGGTACATGATTTAGGATTTAGGGTTTAGGGATTAGGGTGTAGGGTTCAAGGATTAGGGTTTAGGGTGCATGCTTAAGGGTTTATGGCTCATGGTTCAGGGTTCGGAGTTACAGGTTTAAGGTTTAGGGGTTAGATCTCAGGGCTCTAAATTTAGGGTTTAGGGTTTAGGGCTTCGGGGATCGGAGTTTAAATTTCGGGGTTTATGGCTTAGGATTAGGGTGTAAGGTTTAAGGCTTGGGGTTCATGGTTCAAGGTTTATGGTTCAAGGTTTGGGGTTTAGATTTATGGGTTTAAGGTTTAGGGTTAGAGCTCGGGGCTCTCGATTTAGTGTTTAGGGTTTAGGGATTGGGGCTCGGGGTTTAGGGTTTAGGGTTAATGGTTTAGGTTTAGGATTTAGTGATTTAGGGGTTGAGGGTTTATTATTTTGGTTTTAGGGTTTAAAGTTTATATTTTAGTGTTTAGGTCTCGGGGTTAAGGGTTGAGGTTGCAGAGTTCAGGGTTTAGTGTTTAGGATTTAGGGCTTAGGGTTTAGCGTTTAGGGCTCAAGCTTTAGGGTTTAGGATTAATGTTTAGGGTTTAGGGTTTAGGGGTTAGGGTTTAGGGTTTAGGATTTATTTTTTTGGGTTTAGGGTTTAACATTTAGGGCTCATGGTTTAGGGTTTAGGGATTAGAGTTTAGGGTTTAGGCTTAGGGCTTAGGGTTTAGGGATTATTTTTTTGGGTTTAGGGTTTAGGGTTTAGGCTCATGTTCATTTGAATGTTTGAGGTTTAGGGTTTAGGGATTAGGGATTAGGGTTTGAGGTTTAATTTTTAGGGTTTAGGGTTTAGGTTTAGGGCCTTGGGTTTAATGTTTAAGGTTTAGGGTTTGATTGTATAATTTAAACGCTAAAAGATTTAGGATGAATGCTGAAATCCTAAAAATTACCTATGTACTGAGACAAATTATACTATAAAAAACTATCTCCTAAATCATGACTAATGGAGCTGTGAGATTAGTTTCATAAGGTGCAGAGTGACCCTAATTTCTTATATTTACTAAAATAAAGTATAAGTTTTTCATTTATTTTTATTTTTATTTTATTATTCTTATACTTAAACATTTATTTTTGTAAATAGAAGCATGCCAAAAGCACATATAATGTTCATACTATGAAGAATGCGTACGCGTTATAGTGTGTACGTGTTATAACACATACATGTTTTATGTTTTTAATTTTTCCAAGCCATGCCTCAAGGCTTGGATTTGGTTTGGATCCCCAAGCCTAAGGCATGGACCTACATAAACATAACAAACAACATGTTTTTGCAAGAAAATGCAAAAATTCCACTTCCACCATGATAAATCAACATAAAACGATTGATTCATTTTTAAAAATTATACCACGACGTAGAGCAAGTGTTTCATCTTTTAAAAATATAATTTTTCAAATTTTCTAACTAATATAAGGTTTCCATATTATTTATTTTCTAACTATGCCTTTTTATAACTATTTTTTAAAGTTTAAACATGTTTATCTTTTGTTGTGTATCTTTTTTTAGCTCATTGAAATTGAATTTTTTTATACTTGGCCTAAACTAGGCCTAAACCTATACATATTCAAAAAAATCTAATTTTTGATTTTTTTGAGGTAGTTAGGGGGGCACGGTCAGAGCTCCATTATGTTTTTAAATTTAAAATTTTTGTACTAGAAAATCATAAGAAAAAAATACTCACTAAACAAATTAAAAAAAAATAGAGCCCAAACTAGATGCTCTAGATATCTACCAAAGGGTTTTCAAAAATACTAAATGGTGCTCAAATAATGGTGGGGAAATGAAAGTCACTCTATTATATTTTTAAAAAAAACATGATCACCTATTGGTATTTTAGTTATTTGACGCACTTAAACTTATCCGTTTTCAATAAAATTTAGTAGCTTAGAAACTAGACAAAAAAATTACGATTCATGTTTAAACAACATCTTCCCATTTTGAGTGTAACTATTTCAAAAAAATAATAAAATTTGAAGTTTTTTATTTTTAGATAAATGGTTCCACTTAAGACCCCCTTTTGGCCTCCCAACTTGGTGCACTTACCCTTGACTTCTTCATCACTAGTGATTTCTATTAAAAATTGTTATGTATTAGTAGACCCAATTATGTGAAATGCATGGGAGGTTGAATCACAATACCATTGGCATTATATTGTCATTCCATGTCCTCCGGATCTCACATATTATCTTGATGCTATGTCATTCCTTCATGGAGCTCCTTGTCATTACTTCTCTCTCCTCCCCTAACCAATGTTGTTTATCGTCACCCATAGTTCTGGAGTTGAGTCATGTGGACTTACTAGCTCCATTTCCATTGTCTTATGCATTTTATATTCAAATCACATCCTCCTAATGGTGTAATCTTATGGGGAATCCATAACTTGATCCTTATATCTTCCTATCCTTCCTATGTCTTGCACTTCCCATGCTTTGGAGCATTTAGCCTTCCATTGGGAAATTTTCTATTCCGGGAAATTTTCTATTCCCATGTCAATTATCATTTTTATCCTCTAATGGTAGATGATTTAAATATGATCCATGTGGCTCCCTAAAGAAGTTGAACTATGCTTCGTCTAAAAAGAGAATGTTGAAACTAAATACTCAAGGATATGGCTTTGAAGTGTTCCTTTCCACCAATAGTATACCACGCATGTCCAGGTCATGTCATGTCTATTTATTCGTTTAGAGGTCAACGAATGCTTCCGAACAAAATTTTGTTTTTCCCAATTCATAGGTAGCTAACCATGCATGTAGATGAATTGGAAGTTCATAGAAAAATGTCTCATTTAAGAAATCATTTAGGTTGGCTTCAATCCATGCTCATGGTGAAAAATATGCATGAATTGGGTATTGTTCGGTGAATGCATCTTTAATTTCATGAACCCAAGATTCAACGTTGTCCTATGTTAATCGAAGTATCTTCGACCACTTCATCCTTTCATTTTAAAGAAGGTCCCAACAATGGAAGAAAAATCTTGACATTATATTATACCCACCTATGTACCCTTACACACGTGAATACAAAAACATCCACACATTATTTTACACCTACCCTCCACATTGTCCTATCGTGTTAAAGTGAAACTAAGGCTCGTTCACCCAAGGTAGGAGAGGTCTCTAAGTCCCTTCAAGGTTAGAAAAGGTGAAGTGAATTTTTACTTTATAATATAGACTTGTATTTCTAATTCATCAAAATGTATCATTTCCATGTATAGACCAAACGCAATGCTCGTATATTAATTGATGCATAGTTACAAGTTCTAGCCATCTAGTAACAAGATCTAAGTACAAGTCATTCATACATCACTCATCTAGCTCTCTCCTGATCTATCCCATAAAAACTACATCCATTCTAGACCCCTTCATGCGTATTTATACTAGTGGGAAATTTCCCTTCACTAGTCTTATAAGAGCTAATAATAACCCTTGAGTTTATAATTGCAGTTAACTAATACATTTAGACTATGGTTAAAATTACACACTCACCACCTTAATCCTATTCTACAGGTTGATCCTCCAAACAAAATTATATTTATCATTAGCCTTATCCAACCGTATGTCAACTTCATACGCATGTGTCGAGAATCAAGCTTTAGTCTATTTTTGAAATCAGGCTTATCCTTATCCCCTGATGGCCTACATGCCCTTTCTATGATCTTATCCTACTTGTATGATTCTCTTTTTGGATATTGTCTCTTCTTATACAAATTTTGGTATCATTATCACACACATACTTTCTATCCCTTTTCTTGTGTAATTACCTTTGCGTGTTCCTCTTTTCATATTTTGCGCATTCCTTATTAAAGATCTGCGTGTACCTCCAAATAATAACATGTCATGAATAAAAAATATCAAGTCCTTAGGGAATCAAATAATAAGGAATACAAAAATTGGTTCCAAAAATTTCATTGAGTTTGATATGATAGGAGGCTTACTATTCGGCTAATAAAAATGCATGTGTACCCCGAGGAGATAAAACAATGTGTGTGTGTGTGTGTGTGTGTGTGTGTGTGTGTGTGTGTATATATATTTGGATCACCCTAGTGTGTGTGTGTGTGTGTGTGTGTGTGTGTGTGTGTGTGTGTGTGTGTGTGTGTGTGTGTGTGTGTGTGTGTGTGTGTGTGTGTGTGTGTGTGTGCATATATATTTGGATCACCCTACAAGATGTGTTAGATGACATTATATCAAATCTCAAATCAATGTTACTAAATAAAAATGGGCTTACACTACCACCATTAAATATGTAAGGGAATATTATAAGTTCTCAAATTGAACAAAGTGGGTTAAAGTTCCAAGATATGAATCTAAATCTACATACGAAAACATTAAAAAAATGTTAGTTAATTTTGTTGGTTAAAGGATCTACCTCGAGTAAGATCTCTCGACCATATTAAGGTAATAAAAACATTTTATTGAAGTGAAATGAGATAATAAATAAATTTAAACAAATTGTATACTTGACTAAAAAGCCAACCACAACTGAAATTGACCAAAAATAAAGGAGGTCACAATTCATTCATAGATGTGGTGCACTTTGTTTTGGATTTTTTCAAAAATAGTAATTCTGCAGGCTATAAGAATTCTTTGAGATCTACCTTTTCCTCTCAATAACCCACAACAGCAAAATGTTGCTAAAAAGAAAGAAAAATACTATATTATGGGATCAAGTACACAAAGAGTAAAGTGGTTGAAATGTGCGGTGTGTGTGTTATTTTATATTTTTGAGTGCATAGAAGATTATGACACATATGGGTGTAATGTAAATAGAGGGGTGAGATGATATGATGCATGTAGTGCATATAAAATGCAAATGGGTAGGTGGAGTGGTTGAAATTAAAAATGTGAGTGGGTGAAGATGAGTAAATGAGTCTTTGAGGTGTCTTTATCACCTTTTTTGAGATTTACATTTTATATTTTATTTTTTGGGATTATTTTCTTTTAGGGATTATTATTGTTTTATGATGTTTTTGATATTTGTAGCTTAAAATACCTTATGTGCAAGGTGTTTTTTTGGTGTATACATTCTACCCCTTTTGGGTTACGTGTTATAAATTTGGAAGGATGTAATGAAAAAGCTGAAACCAAGATAGGGTCATCCAACCCTATGACAATGGTTGTAATACACATGAGATTAGATGGTTGAATGGATAGACATGAATGTGGAGATGTGATCTATGGTCCACTTCATCCAGAGTCTATGAAGGGATCAATAAATTGATTTCACAAGATAAAGACTATTCAATAAATTAACTAATATGGATGATGATTGAATGTCATAATATTGAATCTAACATTTTGATGTGATATCCCCATCAGTGAAATATAGTTGTATGCCCTAAGATGCCCCAACAAGACAAAAAAGTGGTAATTTATAAAATAAAGAAAATGTGGAGATGGTGATGAATAAGAAAGACATTAGAGTGAAGAAGAGGGATGTTAGGAATATATAGAATGGGAACATGTGGGAAAAAGTGTGCATGAGAAGAGGAAAAGGAATATGTTGGGTGGAGTGCACATGAGGTTAGATTAGGGAATGTGTGGGGCATAGCATGTAAAAATACAAACCAAGGAAGGTGCAAGGTGGAGTGCATGCAAGGATAGATCAAGGAATGCAAATGGTAGAGTGTGGATGGGGGTGGGTCGGGGAACATGTAAGGAAGAATGCATGTGAGGGTGAATGAGATAAGGAATGTGGAGGTTGATCAACTAGAGGATGGTGTGAGTCCCCCTAGGGGTATAGGATTGGGGTTTGGGCATTGCTCCAATTTTTTTTTTTTAGTGTTGGGAGCGAACAATGTTAAGGGAGTGTTAGTAAATCATTCATGACAAACTGGACCTTTATGCGTCATGTTTTTATTTGTTCATTTAAACATATAATAAATTAATGGTCATGGGTGTGACCAACACTAATGAGAGAGGTGTTAGAAAAATCATAAACATGATCAATAGAATTTTTGTATACAAGTTTGATCATGGGTGAAAAATGACATACAAGGTGAGAAGGGAAAATTTTAGTGGTGAATTTTCGTAAACTCATGAAAATCGAGGTTTATGGAAATTTAAAATTTGGTGAATATTTTGTGATTCACAACCGACTTATTCACCAAAAATTCGACTGAAATGTCCCTTATACTATTCATTTGCCTAGATTTTACACATATATAAGAGATTATGAATGTAATTCACCACCATTTCAAAATTTCTAATCATTTCGTGCACATATTCACCAAAGTAAACATAAGCAACACCTCATCCATCTAACTTTGAGTTGTCAACACTAAACCGTCCAACCCCTAAGTTGTCCAACCCCGAGTCCATCCAAACATAAGCCATCGACCCCTAACCATTGACCTTGAGCCATCTAACCCCTAACTCATCCAACCCATTAGCCATCTAACCCTAAGCCATCCAACCCCTTAGCCATCCAACCCTTAGCCATCCAACCTTGAGTCGTCCAACCTTGAGCCATCCAACCCCTCGGTCATCCAACCAACTTGTCCAACCCCGATCCATCTAAGCCCTCGGTCGTCAACCCCTTAGTTGACAAACCCATTAACCATCCAATCCCTCAATCATCCAAACCCTCATCCATCCAACCCATCATCTATCCAACCCCTCAATGTCTAACCCCAAAGTCATCTAATCCCTCAACCGTCCAACTACTTAGCCGTCCAACCCCTTAGTCATCTAACTCCTTAGTCGTCCAACAACAAAGTCATCCAAGCCTTTAACATACAAACCTTTAGTGTCCTATCTAGAGCCTTCAAACATAAGATCCATCCCTAAGTAGTCATGGATACTAGAAATCAGGGTAAGAAGGTTACAAATTCAGCCAGTTCAAAAAAGGGTGCAAATACTTTGCTTGGCTATTTTGGAAAATCACAAAAAACAAAGGGGTTTCTGCATTAGTTGAAAATATTGGTATGTGGTATGTGTTATTTACAGGTTATTTAATCTTACAGTATTTAATAATTATGTTTTTCATACTGTTCTTGGAACTCTTTGTACTCTGTAAAAATTTAACTATAGATAAAATTAATACTATATATGTAACAATTTTATAGAATTATATGTAGACATTTCAGAAATTCCTTCACAAAATAATCAATTTAAAGATATCGATGTTCCATTTTATTTTGAGGAAAAAATTCCATCCCTCGGTGTCGATGACATAGAAGTACAAGAAAATTCATTGAATTATCATGATACACTAGCAGATGAACCTTCTACTCCACGGTCTATTTCCAAAAAAGGGAGACATGGGAATCAAGATATTCCTATTGAGAGCCCAGATACAACACTTGAACTCCAAGAAAAAAAATCATAACAAAGAGGACAAAATGGACAATTGGAAGGAAATTCTAGTTCGAATGGGCTACAAAATATCCATTTATTGAACCTGTGTACACTGAAAATGGTAACGATGTTCCAACACAATGTCGATGCAAAATATGTGGTTGGAATCAAGGGAAGGATCACACGATGCAACTCAAACTGGACACAATTGAAAAACATTGTGGGAAAATACACATTTCCCAAAAGTAAAAGGATGGCAAAGCATAGTCAGAACACATAAATGGAAAGACACAAAAGAGTGTCTACATGTCAAATACGCGAAGAATATGAAAAGGAACAAAAACATATGAAATATGTGAATGAAAAAGGTGGGACCATAGTAGCAAGATTTCACAAATTTATGGAGGTAGAAATACATGTAAAAAGTATTTAGTTCATTACCGTATTCCATATATTGAAAAGGGGAAAACCGATGTCAGATTTCAAAGAAAATAAAATTCTATATTAGGTTATTGGTCTACAGAACATTCCTCAATCTCATTAGTCAGATACCAGTAGTTGGGAAATTGTAAAATGTCTATCTTTGGTAGAAAAGGAGGATCTAAAACTATGTGTTCAAAAGGAAAAGTATATTTCCCTTTCAATAGATGAGGTTACTACACTTTGGATAATACTTCATGGATTTGTATTCATGTTTATACATTTTCTAATGAAATAAGAACTCCACACCTCTTAGCAATTCATAAAATGACTGAGAATTATAATTTGAAAATATTTATAAATTGGTGGTCTCAAATCTGAAGGATATCACTGGAATGGATGACTTTTCCATTGTAACAAAATTAGTTTGTGTCAAAACCGATGGTGCAGTTGTTATGCAAGGAGCCAAAAATGGTCTCTACGTTAGAATTCAGATAACTCTTGCTATGTAAATGGTTGTTTCCCATTGCATGGCACACAAAATGAATCTGGCTTACAAAATTGTGAGTACATTTGAAAATGTAGCTAAAGTGGAGGAATTGATACATGATTTGCATGCTTATTATTCTAGCAGTCCAAAGAGATTTTTAGAATTTCAAAATTTACAATTAGAATGACAGAGGGAAAAAAACTTCTCAAAGATGTAGATACCAAATGGATATCTATGTATGAACATGCCTGTAGAATATTTGATGAGTATCCTTCATTGATAGGATTTGTGTACTAATATCACAGGATGTAGATAAAGCTAAAGATATGTTGTGTTGTCTAATAGACATAGAAACTTTACTCAAATTCTGCGGTATTTTTCCATGTTGAGGTATCTTAATATTTTAATGAAGCATGCACAAGATTGTTTTTCACATAACAGACTTCATAAGACTCGAGAAGACGTGTGTGTTGGAGTCTAAATTTTTATATATTTCGATGAGAGTTTTCAAGGTGCTATTTTTGAAAACTGGAATGCATTGAATAATTTGAAAAATCCCATGTGCTTCTTAAAATACAATTTACATGATCATCGTGTATAACAACACATGGAAAAGAGATTCCACTTCATACGTTCCAAAAAGAGTTGATATGACTTGTCCAAGATATAGAAGAAGTAAGAGTGACATGAAATTTATATGATGCAATATTAATGGAAAATAGGAATAAGTTGAGAAAGATCTCTGAATCGTTAGCAAAAGAGATCCAGGAAATATTCAAAAATGATAAAATACTTGAAGCAATGGGAGTTGTAAATCCGTAGTTTTGGAGTTTGTTTGGTGGAAAACCTTATACATCTACCAGTCCTTTATTTTTCAAAAACATGAGTGATCTAACTGACCATTTCTCTAAGATTGAAGAGATAAACGAAGTTTCTATAGAAGGTATTTTACAAATAAAAATACTTAGTTCCCAGTCAATGGATTTTGCTAATACTATGATACGACAAGTTCAAATTCTATAAAACCCACAAGATTATGGTGCCATCAAAAGGATTTGGAAGGATATTTGTTCCAGTAGTATTCTAAGTGAATATTTGAGAAAGTATATTAAGTTGTATGAACTCGTCGGATAATGATTAAGCTTCATGGAATATGAGATGGTTTTGAGTGCACTATCCTTTTTAAAGTCAAAATTTTGAAATAGATAGAATAGGAATCTAGAAACTTGTCTTAGGTTGTGTGTATCATGTTACTCAGTGGAGTCTTTTCCTTATGATAAAGCAATCACATTATGGAATTCACTAGTAGAAAGAAGAGGAGCTAGTAATATTCTGCCTAACCCGGGGGATCGAGACACATCCACAGATCATGCTATAGTTGATTTCCAAGACACAAATGAAAGTGTTGCTCAAGGACATTTTCCAATTCACATAGATTTCATTAAAACAATTTAATGTAATAAGTATTGATGTATTTCATACAGAGATTACAAATTTCAATAAATGCAATATTATATTTTTCTTTATTTGATCCATTTCCATTGGAACATTGTCACTATCATTTTCAATTATCCCATTTGTTTTTTATATTTGGTTTTAGACTAAAATAAGGACATATTTTTCTTTAATATCTATTAATTGATTTATTTTACATCCAAGAAATCAAAAACATAAATATTTTAAACAAAAAAAATCAAGTAACTTTAAGCAACATTTACATAAACAAAGAAACAAAAATATCATTTGTATTATGTAGAAATCGATTAACAATATATAATTATTATTCCAATTTCCAAAGTAATCATGAAACCGTTCTCTCATGTGGCGGATTACTTTATGAAGAAAAGTACAAATTCATAAAGCATTTTCGGCGAATACAATTCCAAAACGGGGGTTGTAAATAACATTTCAAAGCTTTCGAACAAGTTCTCTCATATAAAGATGCATTACGAGGTCATCCTCTTTTCTACCTATGATTCAAAATCATAGCTTTCCTTACGTATGCCACATAGAATAAAAACTAAAAAGGTGTCGGCCACCATCTTTTAATTCCTATGTCAGTGTCAGAATTGTGACAACACACCTATCACATGGTGAAATTAACTAACATATATAATTTTTATGTTGTAGGAGAAGCTATATATTTTTCTTGCATAAGAGGTGGAGGAATGCATTGTGTTTGTACAGAGCTATCTATTATAACTCTTGATTGCCTACAAATCTATGTTGTGGTATTGATATTTTCAAGAATATTATGCTCCTCCTCGCTACATCTCTCTCGCTAACAAAAGTGTTGCATCTCATCTATGTCTTTTCCTTGATAAGACTTTGGATCCATCTTATTCTCCTTGATTATCCTTCTCAATGTATTATTTTGTTTATTTATTACTATGAGTTTTTCCTTCAATTACAAAATGAATTCATGCTTTTGCGGGAATTCTTCAAATGTGCTTCAAATACAACTACTTCTTTCTTTAATTTTTCATATTTTTCCTGCAAAATAGAAATATAATTTTTAGTCTATTAGATAAGTTGAAAAAATATATTGCAGTGCTTATAATATTAGGATTTTGCATGTAAAACTAAAAGCCCACTCACCACAATTTTTTTCTTTTTCTGCATTTGCTATTAAAACATTTGTCTTGTCTTTAGCCCATTTGTTGTAGTAAGCTTGTGCTTCAACATTCAAATTCTCCAACATGTTTAACATTATGTCTATAATTTCATCATTGTAATCATTAGTATATGAAATTGTCCTGACTGAGCTTTGTTTAGAAAAATGTCATGCCTTACCGGTTGGCTCTCTATGGCAGTGAACAATGAATGCCTTTGAGCGTGATTATGGTATCGTGTATTTATTTCTTTTATCAAAATTTTAGCTCTCCTCTCCCAAGACCGCATCAAATCCACATCAAACATTACAACTTCTTGAATTGTTTCCCCCATACTATTTGATATCATATTTTCTAATATAAAATGTGTCTTTTCATCATTTGTTTGTGGAGCTTTTCTTGGAGGAGGAGGAGGAGAGTCAATGTCTTGTACTTCATGCACATTTTTTTGTTGGGGTGGAGGTGGAGTAGATTGAATCATATTATGGGTGTCAAAATAGTTACCCTTGTCTGCATCACCACTATTAAAGACCAAATACTCCTTGTCAAGGGAGATGTTTTTGAAAAGCTGTGTGGTTGTTACACTTAAAACACCACCTAGTAATAGTCCAGGAAATTTTTGGTTCTTTGAATGAATTGTTCAGTGAATCTATAGGAAAACTTATATTCTTTCATTTGAAGATCTTTTTGTTTGGACTATACATGTTGGAGGTATTGGTGGCCTCCTTGCAAGTGGAATGTGCTTAGAAGCCATATTACCTACATGAAGCAAACAACAAATTGTTAGAAAATTATCATTATATGGTTGGGCCTTGTAAATGCTAAAAATTGTAATGAAACAAAACATGCTAAATATTATACATTACAATTTACCTTGCATAGACAGAGACACAATCATGACATTTCGATCTTCACACCCGGAATGAGTTTGATCTTCATCATCAAACTTCAAGTAGTTTCTGAATACAATAAATGTAGAAAAGAACAGTAGAAATATTAAAATACAGTACTACCTACATAATCTATATTAGTTGTTTGAATTAGTTAATTATATAAAAAGAAAACTTCATACCTGTAGTTAAATGTGATGGTAGACATGATGCACATAGTGACCCTAGGTCACTTTTGACGAGGAGCTCTTACTAGTGTTGATTCTGCTGAATCCATGTCAGAATCAATAGAGACCTCTAGAGGGCTTTACCTCTAGCAATTGCCTCCTTATGAGATGTTGCAGCTATAATTCTTCTCTGCAAAAGAAAATCTTACAATTAAATCGTTATTGAATTTAAACTTTAAAAGTAAGCAAGCTGTTACTGTTGTTCTTCAATCTGAGACCTTTCATTTTATCATTAATTGTAGTTGGAATTTTAGCTTGTTGAAATTTGTAGAATGCTTCATAATAGAAAGCAAGAATATAATTACAACAAGAGAATACAGTCTTGGATTTATCAGATTGATTGGCTTTGCGGGCACGAGAGACATCTGTTTTTATTTGGTTGGAAAAATAAGTGCACCAATCAAATTGTTGACCTGCTAGTGTCCACAATAAATATTGAACTGCCCAATACGGAATGTTTGCAGATCTACCCTGTAATACAATCCTGGCCTGAAAAAGTGATGCAACTGCAATAAATAATTGGTTTGTAATACCTTGTAGAAGAAGGCCTCTTGATGAACGATTAAGAGGAGTCGATAATAGACAAGAAATGTTAGAGCCTTGGGTGGTCGAGTAATGTTAAGAAAAAAACATTTGAAAATAATAAACTTACCATCAACCTGTACATTGTAATGAGACTCCAAAAAAATTTTATCTCTTCATCTGTAAGGACAACCTTTAGTAATGTGGTGGCTTATTTTCGAATGCAACCATGTTAACCGATGTACGTTTGCTCAGGTTCAATTGTGAAAGAAATTTTTCGACGTCTTGGATGCATGAGGAGAACAAAAATTTCCATCACTCTTGTTGTAAGAGGTGAGAAGGTAATCAAGGCTGAAGTATCAGTATTGAATTGGGGCATGTCCACAAGCTCGAGTAAATTCTAATTTTTCAAGCCATTCCTTTTGTGCATCTTTTGCTCTCAGTAGAGCTACAATCTGTGGGCACATGAGGTTTTTGTATTGAAATTTGGGTGTAGGAATAGATGTGGTGCTTTCCATTGTTGAAATTTGGAAGAACTTTGAAAATTGGAGAGCTCAGAGCACTAGAAATTTTCGTAGAAAAGTGAAGAAATGAACCTTGTAGGGGTATTTATAGGGGTCTGAATGGTTCAAAGGACACATGGTGGGAAACTATTGGTTGGTCATGGCAGCCACTCTGACTCAACCTATGTTGGACGGATGACTAACCAACTCGACCAATCAAGCCGTGACGTAATTAAACAACCCATCCAACCCATTATTAATTAGTCATCCAACCCATTGGCATTAGCCACCCAACCCTTAGCCATCCAACCCACCCGTCACACCCTTCCACATCTAACCCCACAACCGACCAACCCATCCTTCTAACCCTTAACCATCAACACTATACCTTCCAACCCTTAGCCGTCCCACCCACCACCAACCCTTAGCCATCAACCCACCGCCTGACCCTTAGTTGTCTAACCCCTCACCCATCCAAGCAAACCGACCCGACCAACCCTTAGCCGTCAACCCATAACCCGCCAAACCCACCCATCATGTATTATACCCTCCAACCCACCCGCCCAACCATTAGTCATCCAACTCCTCACCCATGCACCCACCCAACCCACCCCTCACCCATCAACCTACCTATCCAACACTATATTGTCCAATACCTCAACCATCTAACCCTTAGCCATCCAACCCTCAACCGTCCAACCCACCTGTCCAACCCATATTCATCCAACCCCTCATCCGTTCAACCCTACCATCCAACCCCTTAACTATCCGACCCCGACCAACCTTCCCGTCCAACATACCCATCTAACCTACCCGACCTACTTTGCGAAACCAGGGAAAATTTCTCTGCGAAATTTCCTTTGCCACGAAACATTTTTTCAGAAAATTTTCAATGATTGAAAGTTGATTTTTAGATTCGCCACAAATTCTAAAGTAATTTTTAGAGAGCACTCTTCTTAAAATGAACCACGAAGGTGAGTAAGCCTAACCAGGTCATGATCGTAACTAGTAGGGGTCACGATTGTCTTGGGAAAGGTTGTTTGGTTATTTATTTTTATTTTTTGAAAGTAAAAGATTAAGGGGATGCAATGTAGAGTGAGAGATGGGGAAGAGGAGGAAAAGCAAGGATGATATGGGGGAAGCATGGAGTAAGCAATTACAGAGGTGGAATTACCCTAGTCATAAACACGACTTTAGAAGGGGAGGAGGGTGGAGGAATTATAACATGGTGAGAGGAAGGAAATTCATGGTAGTGACCACAATAGAAACATGAGAGAGAAGTTGGTCTCAAGTGCGATCGGTGGGTGGGAGGGCGTGAATGAAGGAGGCAATGAGAGGGTTTTTAGTTGGTCATGGTAGTGACCAGGTGGTAGAAGAAGAGGAAGAGGCTAGTCGCAGGTGCGCAACCGGTAAGTGGGATGAGGGGCATAGAGCTAGAGCGAAGCACATGGTCTAGTGTAGGGTGGGGTGAGAAGTTGGTCATGGGCATGACTTGTAGGTGAGAGAAGGTGCATGGACCTAGAGAAGAGTGTAAGGTCTAGTGTGTGGTGGGTTGGTTCAAAACAATTCTAGGAAGAGTGATGAGGGGTCGTAAGAGTGAATGAGAGGCAATGACACGCGATCGTGTGCAACCTAGTTGTGTATGTAGAGTATATATGGGTTGTGATTAGTAGAGAGGCCCATTGTGATACGTGGAGGACATCATGAGCACAAAGAGGCAAGACATGATGCATCCAAGTGGGAGGTTGATTCCAAGGCATAGGGTTGAACAATTAGAGGTACACATATTATTGGACATATTTTTAATTTATGTAAGTTTTTAAAATATTTTATGTTATATTAGGTTGTTGTGACGACCTATAACCCACGTTGTAACCTTGTTGCAACCATAGTGCAACTGGTTGCGACCACGTCACAACCACCAAATGTGAAATGTTTAGGGATGGTTTGTGTCCTAGGAGAGTGATGAAGGGATATTGTGATGGATTTAGGGGTTGACTTTAGTGACATTATATCATATTTTTAAATAATTATGTACCAATTTCGACAAGAGATGACTAAGTGAGATATGAAGTTGATTCAGGGGGTGTCCTTTATATTATATGGATTGAGTAAGTGGAGATGAATAGATGTTTGTTGATTGCACTATTAGAGAGATGATATAGTGATATGAATACATTCCATCTGGTGATGGGTGAGACGAGGATCATTTTGGCGGATGTTTGGCATATAGTCCAAATTCTTATTGAGGTTGAGAAGGTAATATCAGAGGTAGATATGACCATGAGTGATGCGATACTATGGCAAGTGCATGGACTAGTAGAAATGACATTGAGATTGATAGTGGGGTTTCATTTATTGATATTTATATGAACAAGGAAAGGTTCCTACATGATAGTTGGTCTATGTAACATTATATACAATGTTATTTTACCTGATTCATCGGGATATACCTTCACACATGGCCTTTGTGAGGTTTTTTCCGAGCTCATAGAGCATGATACAATCTATGCATGGGGGAAGGCACCACACATAGATGTATGTAGGTTTCAATAAGTATATCATTTGTATATGGGTAAGATTGACTATGTTATCTGCTACATGTATGGGCATGGGAGCACATATCAATGGATAAGTCACACGGATTACCATATTATTTTCATAACCATATCTCCTCAAAGGCACCATTCTATTTGCAATGTAGGTTAGATCAAGAGATAATTAGGCACATGTCGTATGAGGGTATGATGTAACACTATTGATGCATGATAGATGATTTAGATCTCGAGTGACATCATATAGATGTTAGGAATTCATCGTATTATAGTGCTCCATTGTAATAAGTAGTATATTAGTGAGGGTTGTTGAATAACTAGTTATATGATTTACGTGTATAGTGATTGTTATAACCACATAGGTAAATAGGTTTGGAGGAATATTGGATGGTTATGAGAACCCCTGTAAGATAGTGTGCTAGAGAGATTTGCGGAGTTTGTTCTCCTTGAATGTAGGAGAAACTCCTATATATTTGTATATATTTCTACGCTGAATAATAGAGTGAAACTATTACATTGTGTGTATTCACCATGATTTGCATTTAATCAATTTCTGTTATGTTTGAATCCTGCAATACCAAACATTGGTATAGAGCAGGGATAATGAGAGGTTGCTTGGTTTCTCGGGTCATCCAAATGAGATTCTGAGTTTTATCTTTTACTTCTGCATCAGATCTATAGAATAATATTTCCATTCGTGGTTCATATGCTTACTGATAGTGTACCGTGTCAGCATAGCATGGAAATCTGAGAGGACGGGTCGTTTTGTTGCTTTGGGAAGTTTTCTTCTTACCTCGACACGTGAAAAATATGATGTAGGTACTGTCATTATTCACTCAAGTTTTCAGAAGCATCCAAATTCATTTGACTTTCAGTACCTCACACGCATATTCCTTTGTGGAAGTTGTGTTTTCCTTGCATGTATCACGACTATGAGTTCTGATCCTCGTAGATTTGCAATGATTGAAGAGGTCTTCGCATGTGTTTAACAACTGTCAGGTGGTTTCAAGGAACGGTGATCATTGAAGGCTTCAAATTCTTTCAGGGCGTTTCTGATCTACCACGGTTCCTCAGTTTGTGGATGATTGGTTCAAATCAGTGAGACTTAAACGAGATCCACGTATGACTGCACACTATTGGTTAGCCAAACCATAAAATTTGGTTCTTTCGTTTTATGAGTCATTCTGAAAATTGTTTAAGTATTGGCAATTGCACAAAAGTAGGTAATGGGCACGCCGATAGGTGCAAGCAGAAGATGGGTTTGCATTTATGATGGAGACAGAAATGTTTTTTAATTTTGTTATGCTGGTCCATGGCTCCTCCAAAATTTTCTCCTCAAATAACAACACATGATTATAAATGTAGATGAATGCTATTTCTTTTAATGATTGCAAGATGTATTTATTTTTTCAAATAAGAACAATTCATTATGCATTTCCTCAGATTCTAAATATAAGTTGCTGCAATGAACATAAAGACATAATTATACATTTTATAAAAATATTATGTACCAAGACTTAACAATGCAAATGTGTCACAAAGATGTGAAGCTAACAATTCTCACCCAATGGAATAGTGGAAATCACCCTACCTTGCAAATTATAGCAACATTTTTCAAGAACAAAATTGTTGCCAAATGTTTTTTTAATTTTTTTAATTAATGACATAGTTTATTAAAGGTAGGAGCATAAAAAAATTCTTGCCAATAAGAATATTTCACAAAAAAATTTCACCTTAATAACCCCTATCTAGAAAGAATACAAATATATCTTGTTAAGATTAACTAATTTAAAAAATAATATCACAAAACATAAGAAAAATACAAACATCAACGTTAATGTGGATCTATTTCCCCTATGAATGCAAAGTTTAATAACACCATTGACATGTGTAATGAGCTCTAGGTGGAGATGATAACATGCAAAAGGTTGAGTGTAGCCACAACACGCAAAAAAAGGCATGGTTGTTAATAATTATTAAAGATTTTCATCTTTAAATTACATTTGGATTTATATTTGCATAAACCTCCTATGCACATAATCAAAAAATAGTTTCTTATAGCTTTTTGTAGAAGACAGTTTGGGATAACATAAGAAAACAATCCACTTCTATCATATTTAGGTATTATCATGCATTTCACATCACAAGCATAAATCGCCATATATCACTGTTTACTCGTCACATGGTTTTAAAGGCAACATAACTAACATGACAATGGACGATGAGTGTGACATTTCTCTCTACATTTCTTGCATGTGTATAGTATCATTTATTTACACATCTAAGTGAATCATATGTGTCCTCTATAAGCTTACTTTATCCCATAGTACTTATCAATGTCTTAAATATATATTTTGCACTCACTATACAATGCAACATATGAAAATAATTATTGATTATGAATTATACATGTGAGATCTTGAGGAAAAAAATTAAATGAACCCAATGCAATTGATTTTATTAAATTAAATCGTATTTATTAAATAAATTTTTGCTAGTTGGATGTTAGCTCCGAAGGATGTAAATCGACATGTTCTAAATCTCATATTTTCTCTTTAGTACCATCTATATTTGAATCAAAAGAAAATAAGATGTATCTCTTATTTGGAAGAGATTCACATTAGTATCTTTCACATGCGCTCAAGGTGTGGAGCTCTTGATTTCCAACAAGGGAGTCTTATTTGTGGAAATACATATTGAATAGGATATACACAACAACTATAATCAAATGCTCACACTAACCTTTGTGAATATGCTATCTTAAAAGCCTTGAACCTAAAATTTGATGAAATGTAATAGGAAAGAATAAAGCTAGATCAATATACGAATGTACATCAGGAAAGCATATTCGTTTCCACACAATAAACAATTTAGACATAAAATTGCTAAAGCTCCATATTTTTAAGTGGTTCATTTATTGAATTTATAAGTACATAAATATAGTTGGATAAAAAGTTAATGAAAATTGCATTGACAAAGTTAAAATGATAGTCAATGGAAAATGGTTGTCGCACTGAATAGAAAATTTTAAAAATGACACCAAATTTTGGGTATCGACAAAACTAATTTATGCACTAAAAATTGCAAAAGGAATACATTTCTAAACTGCTCATGAATGCTGGAATTAATGAATAGGAAATGTAATTGTAGAGTGGAGAAAATGGATATCCTATTAATGCTACCTCAAATGTATGAAAATGTAGTCCGATGAAGGAAAAGGCAAAGTCTCGTTGTATGTATCCCAACCTATTATGGAATATACTCGTTGCATATTATGCAAATGTAGGCGATGTTTTTTTTAGCTTAACATTGTTTTTCAGACAAACCTAGTTACTAGTCGATTTTCGAACAGACGTAACTCTTACACAAATGATATTTGGACCCATATATATACACACATTTTTATTATCGTCTTTAGTACAACAAGGGAGATATGAGCTTTGCTCATACACCCCCAAACACATTATGCGTGGAAAAGAAACTCTGGTAAACTTTGAAGTGGTTTGCGATTGAATAAAAACTGTGCAGTGACAGGAAAATGTCTCCACATTAATGGAAAGGCCCTAAAGACGGAAACCATAGAGGTTAATAAATCTTCAAACAACAATTTCAAACCCTATGACATCTAGAATAAAAATCCAAATACTTAATCCTCTCTACAGGCTACTTTTAGATTTCTTTGGAACAGGTCAAAGGGCTTTTCCAGATTTGGCATACGTTTAACCCAACCATTAGCAATATACATTGTAATTAATTAAGCACAATTTTGAGTGAAAATCTATATTTTTTACTGAATATACGTCGTTAGGTGGTGATTTCAAAGCTTTTGTATTGTAGACAATGGAGATGAGGCAACACAAACCAAATAATAGTTATACCCTGATGGAATAGACGTGTGAAAGGTACTACATAGAACTATTTTGTTTGGTTCACTCTGCAAACCAATAAGTGTGTGATCTAAAGAGATGTTTAAGATCTTACCAGAAAAATCTTTTTCCAAAAACTAGTGGAGATATTTAAAGCGCATTGAATTCAACATCATTTAAGGCGCACATTCGAACCACATTGACACCCACATGTGCCCCTCTTTTCAAATTTGTTTTAGATTTGAGCCCTGGTCAAATTCTTTAGAAGAAGAAATTTTAACATCCACGAGGCTACCAAAGATAGCCTATGGGACAACAGATCTTACTAAAGATCTTTATGACATTCGAGATATCCTATTGGTGAGCTTGATAATCAAATCCCCTCTTTTTTTCTACCATATTCTCACTGAAAATATTTTGAAAGGATGCAAAGTAGCCATTGTAGCAAGAACGGGCACTAAAGCATAAGCATTACATTCCAACATGAAATGTTTCTTTGACTCCACCGATCCAAATGCACAAAAGTCATAGATTCTCTCTTCCCATGTCTCTTTAAGTATTTTCCATCTTCTTGTTTAACACCAAGGATGATTTGAATTAGTTCTCAATTGGGCTATGAAGATCTTTGCTTTCCATGGTGTTGGTGCTCAGATCTGTCTCGCCCCATTTGCCATTATTTTCCTCTGATCTGCATATTGTGAAATTTTTGTCTCTCGATGTGGGTTTTCTGAAAGCTTTTATTTCCATTTGAGATGCTTCGAGTTGTTTGCAAAATCCATTGTCATGTCCCTCCTTGAAGAAGTCTCCGAGTCTGCCTGTTTTTGCCCCAATTTCTTCAAAGTCCGCGGGCTCTATCATTTTTCCTATTTTTCCTCAACCATGGAAGCTTGAGAATGGTTAATCTATATTTGTATGCCTTTGAAAATCCAAATCCATGGTCGAAAAGATACTCGGAACCATGATTCACTTGTTTTTGTTTCAAAAGAAATTTTCATCCTTAGTGAAAAATCGGGTTCTGGGCGTGAATGGTGATTTTTTCTGATTCGACGGGTGTCTTTTTCCTATCAAATTTATTCCTTAGCGTTCGGTGGTCATGTGGCTTCTTTTGGTTGGTCAAGGAGACGGGAAAATGCTTTAACTTATCACTTTTTACTTTTTGGCAAAAAGGCAAATTTGGTCTTGTGGCCCCACTCAAATCTGATTGGTTCTTTTGGTGCTTACGTGGCTTCTTCTAATTGGATGGGGCATGGCGAGTCTTTTTGAACTTGTTCTTTTTGGCTACTTTGGCAAAAAGTTTGAACCCACCCCACGGCCCCGCCAAGCTCTGATTGGAGCAAATTTAAGAGGCAGGGAAAAAGTCTCACTTTGACCCCGTAGGAGGACACATGGCAAAGCTAAGGGCAGAGTTGCAGGAAAACTTGGAAAATTTTCCCTTTTCCAAAAAGGGGGTGAAATGGTAGAATTTGGCCGCGGTTCCGCTGGGACCCACCTTAGGACACGTGTCAGGCTCATTTCCCAAGGGTAGAGGTGCGGAGCAAAATGGAATTTTTTTCCATTTTTTCAAAAGGTTGTAAAAGTCAAAGGAACCCCCGACCTGCTGTTTTAAATTTGAATCTTCCACGTGGACGACCCAAATTCAAAGTAAAGATCAACGACAACTGTGAGTCTGAATCTAATTTTCCCCCCATTTTCTTGAAACATGCCTGGAAGTGCGAGTCTTCATGATTTCTTGGTATTTCCTACACACCAAACAAAGAGGGGAGTTAATTTTGATATCTAAGTTTGGTGGGAGAGATCTGGAGACATCTTTCGCCATTAAAATGGTCTGACTATCGGGCTCGATTTGATTTTCCATTTTTCTTCTCCCGAGCACGCAAGGAACCAGATTTGTGATTAGGGGTAGAAGTGGTTGGTGAGTTGAAGGAGTGTTCTACTAGATGAAGGAGTTGAATGTTGAGATTTTCGAAGAGATCTGCCCCATGAGCACCTAACAACTTTTACATATCTAATTCAAAGAATCGCGATCGAGATCATGGAAGCACTAGTACATTAAATGTTTTTGTCTTTTGGGGAAGAAGGGGATTTGTTGTAAATGTTATAAATGGCATAATTTTTCATGCAAATGGTTGGAGTGTTAGAGGTCGAAGAAAATTCCCAAGAGGAAAATTTGACAAAGCTTGTCTTTTGAGAAGCCTGTATATCTCTTTTGTATTAAGTTTGATCATGTCAAGGTGGTTGCAAGTGTACAACCATTGACAAGCTCTGAGATTGTTCTAGAAACTTTCCCCTACTGATAAATTTAATCAAACTCAAGTTATTCTATGTGGATCTTATGCAAAATGTGTTTGTTTTACTCCTGAATGTCTGCAAATAGTTTTCCTTGTTTCCTGTTGCAATCTTGTATCAAAATCTATCTTGATCACATAGGTCTCAATCCTTGTGATAGTTTAGTGGCATCTACAATCTCATTTCTCAGAAGAGCTTTCATCTAGGAATGAAATAAATTATTTAAAATCACTTTTCTTTCATTCGTTGATAAAGATTGTTTGTAAATGTCGCTCTTTCTCGAATAGTTCGGTCTAAGACCTTTGGCTTGTTTTGTCTACCCAACGGCCAAAGGGTGTTTTCAAGGGTGACTTCGGTTTATTATTTTTATTATATGGTGCTCAAAATAAAGTAAAATATCATTAAAGCACATATAATGAATTAATAGACTGTTTGAGTGACTTTGACTTAGGAAAGTGCATTTAAATAAATTAATAAATTATTTAAATTGCCTTCCTAGCCAAAAATGCGACTTGTTTGGGTAATGGTCAAATAAACCCAAAAATGTGACTTGCTTAGTGAAGCAAAATAATTAATTAAATATTAATTATATGGTTTTAGCCAAAAAGTGCAACTTGCATCTTTGGAGGGATTTTGGCTATATGGGGAAAAATACGACTTGGGGAAAGGCATTCGAGATAATCATTATTTTTACCCTAGCAGCTAGTTAGACTCGAGCTTGCAGGTAAAATCCAAGGACGAAAACCCTCTGGATTATTCCTCTCATGCGGGATGGAAACCCCAAGAAGCGATGAGAGAAGCTTCCATCCAGGAATCTTCATTGTTTACACAGGTTATTCATCATTCCAGTAGTTTCAGAGAAAAGAATAAATTGCAGCAGTGGGCATTTGTACAACTTCCAGAGTGGGGCGACTTCTTCTATAGTTTATTGTTGTATCAGAGGTATTCTTCATGATAGATATTTATTGTAATTCCCAGCAGCAAATATATCAAATCGATTAGGGTTTGAATCATTTACAGTGGGTTTTTGGACAATCTTTATTATTAAATCTATCTACAGATTTATATTTGTATTGCCGTAATATTTAGCATCAGAAATCATTATTAAATATACGGCTGAAATGTTTATGAAGAAATCTACCTGTTAAACCCTAGGCGCCTTTCTTGTATTCACCTGGATTGCGGGGTTTTGCTTTATTTAATTTATCTTTGTAGTTTTAGTGTGGTTTTCTATGAATTCCTTTGATGTTATCAGTTCAGATTTGAGCCAGAGCAATATAAAAAAAAATCATGCAAAAACGGGTTTGGGATCTTTCAGTGGTATCAAAGAGTGTATCCTCCCAGCGTGTGTGGGAAGGAAGCGAGACAGGTATTAAACAGAAATCATATTTGAATGCATCATAGAGAGGACGGTCCACACAGATACTACACCCGCAGATGAGCATGACTCGAAGTTAGAATTGCAGGAGGTGACAGAATGGAATATTTGGGTGAGAGACCTGAGAGTCCTCCTCGAGAGGAACATGCAGATCCAGATAGGGATTTCATTTGAGATATGGCAGCCACGCAGAGGCAGTTATTACAGACCATGGAGCGCATGGGCACTACTTTGGACAGGTTGGTACTAGATAGGCCGCGGGACTGGCACGACAGGAGGGATAGATTTGTATCAGTGGCCAGGGGTTATAGGGATCATAGCAGATCACCTTCAGAGCTTGGGAGTGTTAGGGGATCGCCACGCCATGAGCGGAGGCATACTCATATAGATGAGAGGAGACCTACATGAACTGTAGATATGCCTATTCAGTCTAACTTCCTACCTAGAGGTGACCCGTTAGAGATGGAGGGACAACCAGAAGAAGCAATTTTTCCGGATACTATCATGGCAATCATCGATGAGTGCAGGAATTTTTGCAAGCATGTGAGGGATGTATTTCCTCCCCAATATTGTGCTCGAGGAGAGACATCATGAGGCTGGGACAGGACAGGAGGCCTAAAGCGCAATGTAACAGGGATTTGCAACAGTTACCAATAAGGTAACCCTCTCCACTTTTGATGGTAGTGGAAAGATCAGTGCCAGGGCTTGATTCACAAGCTCGACACCTATCTTACCCTCAAACCCATGAGAGGAGCAGGAGGCCATACAATTTGCTACATTACACCTTAAGGGGTGGCTTATGATTGATGGCACCATGGGTCAAGTTACACGCAGGTCATGAGCTTTTATGTTCATATAGAGGATTTCATGTAGAGATATTGATTGCGAGATTTGATCACAAGGATGTGGAGTTGTACACGGGGACTTGGCATGCTCCAACTAGTGGACACGTTGATTCATACATCAACGAATTTCAGCGGATAACGTAGTTAGGGTTCCAGAGATTCTTGAGAAGAGGGTGGTGATGTTATTTATAGAGGGCCTTCATGACAGGATGAGAGGATTGGTCAAGGCTCTTAAGCCTAGGACATTGCATGATGCCATCCAGATGGCATTAGATTTGGACACATCCCCCACTTCCTATCAGCCCACTTCTTATCATCCCAATAAGAAGTTTCCCATGAGCTCCAAGCCATTTCAGCACTCTACCGTTCCGCAGAAGAGTGCACCACCTCCTAAGGTGGATCAGGAGACTCGTAATGAGTTGAGGAGGAAGAAGCTTTTCTTTCATTGTAAAGATCATTGGGAGCCTGGACATCGTTTACTTGGTAAAGGAAAGGTGCATCTCATTGAGGTGATTTCAGATGGGAGGATGATCACTCACCAGATACAGATGTAGAGGATGAGGATGGTGTTACCATGATGCACAGGGGAGCAAGCCCAGAAAGAGCTTGGCAAGAGTGAGGCATTGGATTCATCCGATGTTACTTATTGCTACACTCTCATGAGTTCCTAGGTACCATCCCTTTCACCCAAGGGATTTCTTAAGGGACAATGGATTGTTTGTCTCAGTTGACAAATGGAGCTACACAAAACTTCATTGATGAGGGGTCGGGCTGCGAAGTTAGGACTACAAAGTTGAGGAATTTGAGGGGTTTAGTGTACGGGTGGCGAGATGGATTTGCTATTAGTTACACTAAGAGGATTCCATGGCTGAGTATTTAGATGGGGGACTACACATGACCAATGACTTCTATGTTATTGGACTTGGTGAGATTGATACAATATTGGGTATTCAAAGTGGTTACACTTTCCTTGGCAGATTTGTGTAGGATTTCGGGAGGATGGAGTTGGAATTTATGGTGGATAAGAAGAAGATTGTGCTTCGAACTCTTTCTACGACGGTGGGCCTAGAGTTGTTTCAACACGTAGGATGAGTCTATAGTTAGACAAGGAGAGGTTGCATGGGCAGCCCAATGTTTCATTTCATCCAAATCTTCTTTAGATAGTGAGAAGCCTTTTCATATTTATATCCAGTCCATACTAGATAAGCACAACCTAGTTTTTGGTGACATTCTCCAGGTAGACCACCATATAGAGGGTTTGAGCATGTTATAGAGCTTGAGGAGGGTGCTAAACCCGTGATGACTATGCCTTATCACCATCCTAAGACATACAAGGATGAGATAGAGAAGGCCATTAGAGAGCTCTTGGAGATGGGACACATCCTTCCTAGTTCTAGTCCCTTTGCTTCTTTAGTTGTTTTGGTGAAGAAGAAGGATGGGACCATGAGGATGTGCATTGACTATCGTGCACTGAACAAGAAAACCATCAAGAATAGGTATCCCATTCCTCGCATTGATGAGCTATTAGATGAGAAGCATGGATCTATTTACTTTTTGAAGATTGATCTTGATCAGGATACCACCATATTCGAGTTCGGGATGAGGATATTCATAAGACAACCTTCAGATGTCACAACGGCACTATGAGTTCTTGGTGATGCCATTTGGACTCACTAATGCCCCTGCTACATTTCATTCATGTATGAACCATCTCTTCAACAGGAAGTTGAGGTAGTTTGTGTTGGTATTTTTTGATGATATTCTTATTTTATACAGGACATGGGATGATCATTTAAGGCATCTTGATGAGGTACTTAGCATAATGGAGACTCAGTCTTTATTTGCTAAGATGTCCAAATGTGAATTTGGACTTACAGAGATATTGTATCTTGGGAACGTCATTGGGGCCAATGGGGTCAAGGTCCATCAAGAGAAGATACAAGTGATGCAGGATTGGCCACCACCCAGGAATATCTCTAACTTGCGAGGATTCTTTGGGTTATGTGGTTACTACAAGAGGTTTGTGAAGGGTTATTCTCAGCCAGTAGCTCCATTGACAGATCTTACATGGAAGGGTGCATTCATTTGGTCAAATGAGGCACGGGTAGTATTTGAGAGGCTCAAGGTAATTATGAGTACTGTCCCAGCTTTGGCTCTTTCCAGCATTTCTCATGGCCCTTCATTTTAGAGTGTGATGCTTTGAGATTGGGGATTGGTGCAGTTCTCATGCAGATCGCCATCCTATTGCATTTAAGAGATGGAAGCGAGAGATAATGAGAGATTGTATTCCACCTACGATAAGGAGATGCTTGCCATTATGCATGCTTTGGCAAAGTTCAGATAGTATTTGGTAGGTGGTAAATTTGTGGTGAGAACCGACCACAATAATTTGAAATATTTCCTAGAAAAAAAGAACTCAATGAGAGGTAACAAAAATGGGTCAGCTTGAGAATCCAGGCATATGATTTTGACATTGAGTATGTCAAGGGGACGAAGAATGTAGTGGCTGATGCACTTTCCAGGAAACCCCATCTCGCTGCCCTATGTTCTTTGAGTGAGATTTCAGCAGATTGGAAATCTCAACTATTAGTTGAGTATTCCAAAAACACTTGGGCATGTGACATTATGGATGGAAAAATTCAGGATGGCCGGTATAAGGTAATAGCTGATTTGATTTTGTATAAGGGCAGAATTTACCTAGTTCCTGAATCTGAGCTTAAGGAGAAGATTATGCATGCTTTCCATGATGCACCACTTGTAGGACATCCAGGGTATTTTAAAACATATAGGAAGATTAGAGAGAGATTCTCCTGGAAGGGTCTCAAGGATGATGTCTTGCACCATGTCCGTGAGTGTATGACTTGTTAGCAAAACAAGTCAGAGCATACTTTCCCAAAGAAGTTTTTATGGCCATTTCCTATTCCGGAGCAGTAGTGGGAAAGTATTTTGATGGATTTCATTACAGGTCTTCCCATGGTGCAAGGGAATGATCGCATTTATGTAGTAGTGGATCGGTTGAAAAAATATGCACACTTTTTCGCTGTCCCTACCAGCTTTAAGGCACCTCATGTGGCTAATTTGTTCTTCCATCATATATTCAAGTTGTATGGACTTCCGAAGAACATAGTCAATGATCGGGATAGTAGGTTTATGAGTATATTTTGGCAGGAGCTTTTCCATTTGGTTCACATTGAGTTGACTCCTAGCACTAGTTATCATCCTCAGAAAAATGGGTAAACAGAGATTGTGAACAAGTGGATAGAGGGTTATTTTCGTAACTATGTTGTAGGGCAGCAAAAGGCATGGGTAAAGTTGCTATATTTATGTGAGTATTGCTATAACATCACTTACCATATGTCTATTGGTATGATTTCCATTCCGAGCATTGTATGGATATGATGCGAGATATTTTGTTGATATGGCATTGGGGGACAAGAGAGCTCCCAAGGCTTAGGAGAGTTTACAAGATAGTCATAAGAAACCTTAAGGTACTTAAAGAAAATATTCAGCGGGCTTAGAATCATAGAAGATGTATGCAGATAGGCACATAGTGGAGAGATCATTTGAGGTAGGAGACATGGTTTTTCTACGACTTCAGCCTTACAGACAGAGTACTCTCAAGAAGAGTGGGGCTGAAAATCTCAAGCTATGATTCTATGGGCCATACAGGTCTTGAGGAGAGTTGGTGAAGTGGCATACGAGTTAGAGTTGCCTTATGAGAGTAAGATACATAATGTTTTTCATGTATCTTGCATGAAAAAGGCCTTGGGGCAGTAACATTATTTCTTCTACGATGAGTTACCACCTCTGGATGAGGAAGGAGATTGGACTTAGTGCCAGAGGAGATTTTGGATAGCCAAGAGTGGAGGCCGAGGAATAGAGTTATTCGGGAGTTCCTGGTGAGGTGGAAAGAGTTACCTGAGGAGAATGCTACATAGGAGGGTGAGACTATATTATAGCATCTAGCTCTACAGTTGCTTGGGGACAAGCAATCTCGAGAAGAGATGATTATAATGTCCCTCTTTCTCAAATAGTTCGGTCAAAGACCTTTGGCCTGTTTTGTCTACCCGACGGCCAAAGGGTGTTTTCAAGGGTGACTTTGGTTTATTATTTTTATTATATGGTGCTCAAAATAAAGTAAAATATCATTAAAGCACATATAATGAATTAATAGACTATTTGAGTGACTTTGACTTAGGAAAGTGCATTTAAATAAATTAATAAATTATTTAAATTGCCTTCCTAGCCAAAAATGTGACTTGTTTGGGTAATGGTCAAATAAACCCAAAAATGCGACTTGCTTAGTGAAGCAAAATAATTAATTAAATATTAATTATATGGTTTTAGCCAAAAAGTGCGACTTGCATCTTTGGAGGGTTTTTGGCTATATGGGGAAAAATGCGACTTGGGGAAAGGCATTAGAGTATAATCATTATTTTTACCCTAGAGTTAGACTCGATTTTCAGAAAAATCCAAGGATGGAAACCCTCTGGATTATTCCTCTTGCATGACAGAAACCCCAAGAGCAGTGAGAGAAGCTTCCATCCAGGAATCTTCATTGTTTACACAAGTTATTCATCATTCCAAATAGCTTCGTAAAGAGAAAAGAATAAATTGCAGCAGTGGGCATTTGTACAACTTCTAGAGTGGGGCAAATTATTCTATAGTTGTTTATTGATGTATCAGAGGTATTCTTCATGATAGATATTTATTGTAATTCCAAGCAACAAATATATCAAATCGATTAGGGTTTGAATCATTTACAGTGGGTTTTTGGACAATATTTATTATTAAATCTATGCAGATTTATATTTGTATTGCCATAATATTTAGCATCGAAATCATTATTAAATATACGGCTGAAATGTTTATGAAGAAATATTTCTATTAAACCCTAGGCACCTTTCTTGTATTCACCCGAATGCGGGGTTTTCTTTATTTAATTTATCTTTGCAATTTTAGTGTGGTGTTCTATGAATTCCTTTAATGTTATTAGTTCATATTTGAGCTAGAGCATATATATATATATTGATCTTAGATTTTGATGTTTTATTGGATCTTCTAACTGAGCCTTTATGTTAGAATCTCATAGATTGTGTGAAAAAGTGCTAATCTGGGCCTCCATTTAAGTACATATTCTGGTTAAAGGAACATTTTAGCTATTATGAAGTATTATGTTGTCTAGACTTTCCATTTTGTAAGAGTTCTCAGAGATTTGGAAAATCAAGTTCATTCTGCCTCACCTCCCACCAAAATTTATTTAAAAACAACTAATCCTACCCATACTACCCTGTTTGTCATGTGTGTATACAAATGCACAAATTTTACTACCAAAACATGCAGAAACAATCAGGATTCCAAATGTCTTTAGTAGCTTGAACCTTTCCTAGAGAATATCTCCACTATCTAGAGTGACAACTCGTGAGAGTTAGATTTTTTGCATTGATCATATTTTCTTCAAGGTCTCCTTAACAAATTCATTAGGAAGGATATCTCCATCTCCTCCATAAATAATAGGTTACAAAAAGGTTCTCTCACCTTGGTTGAAAGGCACAACCATAAAGTAGTGAGGATAGGTCAAATCCTCTTAAGGTGTTACCCACTCCTGTTCAAAGCCTGAGGTGCCTAAAAGTTAGATAGATTGCTTCCTGGCTACAAAAATGACATACATGATCATCTATCTACCTCTGAGCATCCTTCTAGTCCATGATGCTACTCGGCCTTTGAAGGAGATTAAATTTGGGTACCAAATATGCTTCTGGTGTCATTGTTGGGGACTTATTTGAGTTGTTGAGACTATTTGTTGATTCACTACTAGTTCATATCTATTTAGCCCATCAACAATGCTTTCGGCACCATTTTCCGGGGACATAGTGATTAGTTCATATTCAGACCTTGGTAAAACACTTCTTATATACTCCAAGTGCCTAGTGTAATTCTTTCAGTTTCTACACCTAGTGCACTAGCTTTCATTGATAGATTGGGTAAAGAAAGTTAGAGTCTCTCCATTTCCAATTTCTAGTGTTGATAAACATTTGACAGATCATATTTAGTGCATTTCACAACTAAGGTGGAAATCCTTAGTGGTGACTCCTGTTGATCTAATTATTGAAGAGTACTAGTGTCTTAACCTCTGTCAAGTGATTTTTGTTACTAATCTTTGCAAAGATGGAAGGAAGAAGGTCTTTCTTTGCCGGGATCCTACTAGGACATTATTTCTAGAGCTAGGAAAAGCAAAATCAGAAGGAAGAAAATCTGGAGAGTTGTTGGAGATCAAGCAGACAAGAAAAGGGATCTCCATTGATGAAAGTGATCGCCTATTATTGAAGACTGCAATTCAAGTGCTTCTGAATCAGGTAGCCTCTTTGTGGAATTGAATTCTCCAACTGGAGAAGGGCCTTCATTTGATTTTGAAAATTTTTCTTCTCATTTTGCCCTTGTCTTTTCAAAAGTTGATAGGGATTTCCAAGAGACAAGGCCTTTAGGGGATACCCATTTTGAAAGTTATACCCATGTGTTTCAAAGACCTTCTGCCCCTCATCAATTTGTCACCCCTAGGGTCACCTCCTCAAAACAACATGGCCTTGCCCCCACCAGACCTCCATTTTGTTGTAAATACCTTTGGACCTATAAATTTTGTAGGGATGGTTGGTTATCCAAATGTAGTTCCTCAAGAAGTAAGGAACAAATTACCAAAGTTCCAAGGAAACAATGTTATAACTGGTGATCAACATTTAAAGCTTTTTATCAATATGATGGAAGACTTTGAGATTGAACATGAAGATGTGTATATCAAGTTGTTTATCCATACTTTGGAAGAAGATGCCAGGGACTAGTACAAAGCTTTTCAGATAATTCCATAGATTCCTGGACTGAGATGAATAATGCATTTAGATTGTAGTATGGTGATAGAACTGACCCTAGGTTTCTTTTTCAAAATTTGAAAACATCAAGAAGAATCCTAATGAGTCAATACATGATTTCAACACAAGGTTTAATAAGACCTTGAGGAGATTTCCTATTAGGATAAGGCCATGTGATGAATCATGTTTGATCAAATATTTAGATGCATTTGATAAAAAGGTTGCTTACTACTTGAGGGACAAAAACCCTGCTAATTTGAGGCAGGAATTCACCATGGCCCTGCAAATTGAGAATAACATCAAGGCAATTGGAAAGCCTCCAAAAAGGGAGGGTGTAAAACTAATCAACCTAGAAAAAGCCTCAAACAAGTAAGGTTGCTATTGATTTGGAGGAAGTTGTAAAAACTTTGGTAGGGGTTGTCAAAGAAATATCATACAAACTAGCCCGAGAGAAAAGGGATTGGGTAGAGTTCACAAGGTCAACACAAGCAACAAGGCCAAGAAAAGTTTACAAATCACCAAAGATTGATGATAGAGGCAAGGGACATGTTGGATTTGGAAATAGGTAGTCCCAGGCCAGGGAGAATAGAATGGTACCTAATCCTTTGGCTGCCAGAGTTGTTGTTGTGGAGGAGACAGATGTCATTGATTGGTGTGATAGATGTTTCATGCCCCATGCTCCATGTGAGGAAGATCAGAAGAAGAGGAAGAAGCTGGTGATGATAATGATGATGATGCCTGCATGATGGAGATCCCTGCAAGTTTTCCAAGGGAAGCAACTTCAACTGAGGTAATAAGTGCTAGAACTACTGTTATTTTTTGGGATTGCATCCACGGGTACCTCTTCTTCCTCCCTCTCATACTTTAGAAGTAGACACTATACAAGATTTTGAATTGCCCACTAATGATTTTGAATACTTGAGGGCATTAATGATTGAAAAGTATGATGGAGGAGTTCCTTCAGAAGAAGATAGGAAACTATTAATGAATGTTGTAGTTTCCCAAGAAAAGGAGCACAATACCATAAGTAAAGCTGCCAAGGGCCACAAGCCAAGTCAAAATTTCCATTTCTTACCAAAGAAACCCCAAAGAAAAATGCATCTAGCAGAGAGCTTTTTTCCCAAGCAAAACCTATGTTCCTCCCCATGCCCAAACTAAAAAGAATCCCATTCCATCTAATGAATTTTCCAATATTTCTCCTAGTGTTGCTTTACCCAAATTTGTTCCATATGACATTGCCCAAGTTTTGAGTCAAATCAAAATTCTTGTCCCATTGTTGAGCTTGCTTAGGATCCCTGAGCACAAGAAGAGGGATTTTGAATACTTAGGATTCAAAGAGGAAGAGATCACATAGGACAGAGATGTAAACAAGGTTGGGATTCCCCTTATTGTTACAGTGTTGGAAAAGCCACAAGTGTTGGAAGAGCTGGGGGAACCACAGAGGTTTATTTAGGAACTTCTTTGGTTAAATCCCAGCTGAATGTGGATCCATTTTTCACTACCCTAGTTATCAAAGACAAGTTGTTACATAACTGTATGTTTGATTCTAGAGCTTCATGTAATGTCATGCCTCTTGAGGTCATGAATGAGCTAGGTATCAAAGTAACAACAACATATGGGAAGTGCACTGCCATGGACTCTAGAGAGGTGCCAGTGGTGGGATGTGTCAAAGATCTGGTTGTGTAACTTGCATCTTATCCTGGAAGGAACTTAAAACTTGATGTGGTGATTGTTGACTGCCCTGCCAAGTGGGGGATGTTGTTGTCAAGAAAGTGGGCAGCAAGTGTTGGTGGTAGTGTGCAAATGGACATGTCTTATGCCACTATCCCCATTGAAGGAAACTTGGTGAAATTATATGGAGAGAAGAAGATGTTGTACTTGATTGAAGACCCAAGCAATGCATCTTATGAAGTTTTGCAAGCAGATGTTGATCTTAACAACTTTGTGAGTTTTGTGGATTTCAGGGAGTATGAAAGTGTTGAAAACAGAGCTCCTAAGTATGTTTTTTTTCTGGGAATTTGGTCTATGATTCAGCCTTGAAAAATGTTAAAGAATTTGACTTAAACACAATGGAGGAGCTTCAGAGAAAATGGATGGTTTACAAACTGAACAGAGAAGAAAAAGAGGTATATTTCTAGTTGATGAAAACATATCAAGAACCTCTTGGCATGGTCATATCCTAGGATGGTAGATGCTTGAAATTTTTCCTTGATTGTTTTCTCTAAATCAGGGTAAACATCTTTTGTACAATGTATATAGCTACTTGTTTGTTTCCTGTTTTTTGTGTTTTGCCCATTCTGGTCCTGGTGGCCTATTTTTGTTGGTTTCTCTATTTTTTTGGGGGATGGTCTAGTTTTTGTACTCTGCAAGATGACTCCTTTTCCCAATGGATATTTTGGCACTTGGTCTACCTTTGTTCTTGTGGCACTCACAGGGAGTGCCCATCCCCAGTCGGAGCCGATGTTGGTGCTCAAATTTGTCTCGCCCCATTTGCCATTATTTTCCTCTGATCTGCGTATTGTGAAATTTTTATCTCTCGATGTGGGTTTTCTAAAAGCTTTTATTTCCATTTGAGATGCTTTGAGTTGTTTTGCAAAATCCATTGTCATGTCCCTCCTTGAAGAAGTCTCGAGTTCTGCCTGTTTTTGCCCCAATTTCTTCAAAGTCCACGAGGCTCTGCCATTTTTCCTATTTTTCCTCGACCATGGAAGCTCAAGAATGGTTAATCTATATTTGTATGCCTTTGAAAATCCAAATCCATGGTGAAAAGATGCTCGGAACCATGATTCACTTGTTTTTGTTTCAAAAGAAATTTTCATCCTTAGCGAAAAATCGGGTTTTGGGCGTGAATGGTGATTTTCTATATTTTAACGGTTTGATGGGTGTCTTTTTCCTGTCAAATTTATTCCTCAATGTTCGGTGGTCACGTGGCTTCTTTTGGTTGGTCAGGGGATGGTGGGAAAATGCTTTAACTTATCACTTTTTTTTTTTGGAAAAAGGAAAATTTGGTCCCGTGGCCCCGCTCAAATCTGATTGGTTCTTTTGGTGCTTACATGGCTTCTTCTAATTGGATGGGGCATGGTGGGTCTATTTTTGAACTTGTTATTTTTGGCTACTTTGGAAAAAAAAGTTTGAACCACCCCATGGCAGTTGGGATCTGCGCCAGCTCGATTGGAGCAAATTTAAGAAAGGAAAAAGTCTTTCTTTGACCCCGAGAGGACACGTGGCAAAGCTATGGTGGAGGTGCAAGGAAAACTTGGAAAACTTGGAAATTTTCCCTTTTCCAAAAATGGGGTGAAATAATTTAAAAGGAAGCGTGGTTCCATTGGGACCCACCTTAGGACACATGTCAGGCTCATTTCCCAAGGGCGGAGTGTGGAGCAAAATGGAATTTTTTTCCATTTTTTCAAAAGGTTGTAAAAATTCAAAGGAAACCCCCAGCCTGTTTTAAAGTTGAATCTTCCACGTGGATGACCCAAATTCAAAGTAAAGATCAATGGAAACTGTGAGTCTAAATCTGATTTTCCCCATTTTTACTTGAAACATGCACTGGAAGTGTGAGTCTTCATGATTTCTTGGTATTTCCTACACACCAAACAAAGAGGGGAGTTAATTTTGATATCTAAGTTTGGTGGGAGAGATTTGGAGACATTTTGCCATTAAAATGGTCTGACTATCGGGCTCGATCTGATTTTCCATTTTTCTTCTCCCGAGCATGCAAGGAACTAGATTTGATAGATTAGGGGTGGAAGTGGTTGGTGAGTTGAAGGAGGAGTGTTCTACTAGATGAAGGAGTTGAATGCTGAGATTTTTGAAGAGATCCCCATGAGCACCTGACAACTTTTACAGATCTGATTCTGGGAATCGTGATCGAGATCATGGCAAGCACTGGTACATTAAATGTTTTTGTCTTTTGGGGAAGAAGGGGCTCTATTGTAAATGTTATAAATGGCACAAATTTTTCATGTAAATGGTTGGAGTGTTAGAGGTCAAAGAAAATTCCCAAGAGGAAAATTTGACAAAGCTGTCTTTTGAGAAGCCATCTGAGAAGCTTGTATATCTCTTTTGTATTAAGTTTGATCGTGTCAAGGTGGTTGCAAGTGTACAACCATTGAAAAGCTCTGAGATTGTTCTAGAAACTTTCCCTCTGATAAATTTAATCAAACTTGAGTTATTCTATGTGGATCTTATGCAAAATGTGTTTGTTTTACTCTGAATGTCTGCAAATAGTTTTCCTTGTTTCTTGTTGCAATCTTGTATCAAAATCTATCTTGATCACACAGGTCTCAATCCTTGTGATAGTTTAGTGGCATCTGCAATCTCATTTCTCAGAAGAGCTTTCATCTTGGGAATGAAATAAATGATTTAAAATCACTTTTCTTTCATTTGTTGACAAGAGATTGTTTGTAAGCCTCTGGGTGTACCTCAGGCATGATTGATCTTAGATTTTGATGTTTTATTGGATCTTCTAACTCAAGCCTTTGTGTTAGAATCTCATAGATTGTGTGAAAAAGTGCTAATATGGGCCTCCATTGAAGTACATATTCTAGTTAAAGGAACATTTTAGCTATTCTGAAGTATTATGTTGTCTAGACTTTCCATTTTGTAAGAGTTCTCAGAGATTTGGAAAATCAAGTTCATTCTACCTCACCTCCACCAAAATTTATTTAAAAACAACTAATCCTACCCATACTACCCCTATTTGTCATGTGTGTATACAAATGCACAAATTTTACTACCAAAACATGTAGAAACAATCAGGATTCCAAATGTCTTTAGTAGCCTGAACCTTGCCTAGAGAATATCTCCACTATCTAGAGTGACAACTCGTGAGAGTTAGATTTTGTTGCATTGATCATATTTTCTTCAAGGTCTCCTTAAAAACTTCATTAGGAAGGATATCTCCATCTCCTCCATAAATAACAGGTTACAAAAAGGTTCTCTCACCTTGGTTGAAAGGCACAACCATAAAGTAGTGAGGATAGGTCAAATCCTCTTAAGGTGCTACCCACTCTGTTCAAAGCCTGGGTGCCTAAAAGTCGATAGATTGCTTCCCCGGCTACAAAATGACATACATGATCATCTATCTACCTCTGAGCATCCTGCCAAGTCCATGATGTTGCTCGGCCTTTGAAGGTTTTTTATCTCTTCGCTATTATTAGGACATGCATTCAGGTAAATATTCCTATTTTAAGCCATTTGTTGTTTTGATTCATCCATGCCTTCTTTCTTTTCTCCAAAATCTCATTGAGGACAACCTTAGGCCATCTACTACCTTCCATTTGCTTGATCTTTTTTAAATATGTTATGAGATGAACCATAACAATAGCTTGAAGAGGTACAACCCTGTTTCTGCTAGAAGAATCTCATATGGGACCAAGATCTTTAATTTGAACTTGCTAGTAATCATGCTTTTTTGAATCCTCTCAAATTATTTCCACCTTGAATTTGAAATGTCTGCTAGCTAAAATCTCACATCCATAAAGCACCATTGGAGTTACTAAAAGCCCAAACAAAGTCTGCATAGTTTTCCAATCCCATAATTCCACCTCTCTACATTTGTTTTGGAAAGCATAAAAATCTCTCCACCCCTAAAGTTATCTTTTTGCTACAGATCTCCCAACTGAGTTTGTTATTAAAGTCAAACCCAAGATATTTATACTTTGTTACTTCCTCTAAAATGTTTCCATCGAAATAGAAATCATACTGCATTCTTTTCTTTCTATTGGAGAAGATCATAATCTTGGTCTTATTAGTGTTGACTTGCATCCCCACTTCTTTGCAAAAGTGCTCAAGTGCACATAAGTGCTTTTGAAGGCCTTGAGTAGACCTAACAATCAAGATAAGATCATCAACATAGAGGAGAAGTCTTACAACATACTCTCCTATGCGAACACCATCTTCACTCTGCATATTTAACCATTCCTCAAGTTTGTCGATATATAGGCCAAATAAAGTAGGTGATAATGGGCATCCTTGTTTAACCCCAATATCACTCCTTGAAACTTTATGAGATACTAGTTTGAGTTCTAATTTTGACTCATACCTTTTCATAAAGTCTATGAACAACTGCTTTGTGATGCCTTGGAATACCAAGCTCCTTCATTCTATCCCATAGCTTCTTCCTAGGAACTATGTCAAAAGCCTTCTTGAAGTCAACAAAACAACAATATGCTTCCTCTTTATCACTCCAAATTTTTTCAATAATGTGCCTCAAAGTGATACCATGATCTATTGTTGAATACTTAGGTCTGAAACCTGCTTGCCCTTTTGCTCTCTTACCTTTTTCTTCTACCCACTTGTTGATTCTACATTCCACCATGCTACCAAACAAATTTGCAAACAATGGGTTGATCATGATGGTTCTATAATTAGAAGGATTGTTAACATCTCCACTCTTAAAAAGAGGTATCACAAGACTAGTAGCCCAATCTGGGAAAACCATGTTGTAAGGTGTTGTTGAATATGTCAACAATGTGAGGAGCGATAAATTATTTCCCCATTTTAAATATTCTACTGAAATTCATCCAAGTCTTTGGATTTTCCAACCCCCAATTTCATAATACCCTCTTCAACTTCTTGCACAGTAAAAAGATTTTTTTTTCGTGTTGACTAGAGGGGGGCCTTCAACTTCTAGATCTTGTTCATAAAGTTGTTTTGTAAACTCAAACCACTAATTGGTTGTGATATTGTTGTCATTTGTATGTTTTTTCTTTGATTGAAGCTCCTTCCAAAATGATTTTTGGGTTATGTTTCCCTAAGTGTATAAGTTCTTCCCTCCTTATGGTCATGAAATCCACTTTTTTTTCTTTATGATCTATTTGTACAACTTTGTGTTCAACTTCTCTTTGTATGTTTCTTTAATAGCTCTCCTTCTACTTTACAATCCTCATCAAACCATCTATTTACCGGAAAATAATTTGTTTGCTTCTTCTTTTTTTTTCTTTTACAATTTGTAAGGGCCTTCTTAATTATGTTAGTTAACTCATAGCTTTTAAGGCCTTGTGATCTTGCTTTCCTCTCTTGCATTAAGTGACTCAACACTACTTTGAAGATATAGCAATTTTCTTGTGTTACAAGAATCCTTCCTTTTCCGGAAGATGTTGAGATTGTTCTTTCCTTGTGAGTTGATTCTTGCTCGACCAATCTACCACTATGGAAATTAGATTATGATCCGACTTTAGGTCCTGATAGAATCATCAATCTCCACTTCTTTTATCTTTATCGATTAAACTTTGTGAGAAAATCATAATCAACAACACTTGCCCCATTGTAAGTTTTACAAGTAAAATTTCTAGATTTATGCCATCTTTCCATACCATTGCAAATGATCAAATCAAACATGCCACAAAGAGTTAATAATTCTTCACCAAAATGATTAATGTCATTGTTGTCTTCCGATCATCTTTCCCACTGCTGATTATCTTCTTCCATGAGCCATAACAGATTATGGTTCTCCTTACTATTCCAAGTGTTAGCTTGTTCATTTGCAGTCCTCACATTGAAATCACCTAAAAGAAGAACTTCCCTTGTTGTGAAAACTCTGAAATATCTTTCTTTAGGGATGCATAGGGATATTTCCCATCTAGCCCACCTTTTTGTATGTTTTTGAGACTTGAGGTGCAAGTAACAAGTTTTATTCTAATGTTACTCATGTTTTCTGATATTCTAAACCAAATGAACTACTTGTTTGTGTCCTCTCTTACCTGTTGAATCTTTCTACCCTCCACTTCTCTAACTAAAACCATTATACCTCCAAAACCTTTCCCATTGCTAGCTGCCTCATTCTAGACTGCAAACTTCCTATAACCTTCAAAAGAAGGAGTCTTGCAACCATCATGTTCATGAGTTTCTGTGAGAAAATTGCGTCTCTCCCTTTCTACTAGGTCCTAACCCATGTCCCGTCTCCAAGGATAACCTCTACAATTCCAACATGTAACTTTTAACAAATACTGGGAGGGCCCTGATTCCTATTTATTTTGGTGTTGAGAGCTTGAAGCATGGTTCTCATAACTTTGCATCCATGATTGGCCTAACTCATTCCTTGTTGACATCAATTTTGTTGTTCTCCTGTTGTCATCCATATGCGAAGAATATTATGACATTATCTTGCTAATAATAGCTTTTCCATTGTACATCCATGCTCTTTGACCTTCATCTCTTGTTGCTCTTACTTTGTTTAATTCTTTCCTTCTATCTCCAATTGTATTGAAGTTAAATCATCATCTAAAAAGAAATTTGACCCCCTCAAGAGTCCCTTCTTACTCAAAAGTTGATACTTGTCTTCTAATCTCCTCATGACAACTTTGATAGGTCTAGCCCTTTCTTCATCTACCCTTCCAATTCTCCTTGCTTGCATGATCGGCCCTTGCCATTGTAGTTTGTCTCTGAGAAAGTCGCTTGCCAAAACAAATGTGTTTTAATTTTGCCATACTCTTTTACCCCTTTGATAATTAGATTTTTACTCTTTCCTGCCTTTCTCTATGTTCGCTTTCTTGCATTCTGCCCAAATTTGCACCTACCTCATTTCCTTATTTGATGGTCCCTTAACAACATGAGACCATGACTTGGTTTTGTTTGTGTTTATATCTTTAGCACATTCCTCAACCACAAAGCCTTGAGAGTTTGTTCCCTGATCCTTCAGAACTCTTACTTTTGTTGTTTTTAAGTCTGTTACACACATACCGATTTTGTCGATGCTAACATGTCTTGCCAAGCTGTTTTCACTCTTTCATTATCATTTTCATTTTTTGCCATTCATGCTTTCCTATTTGTAAGGCCTCTTGAAGCATTGCCACTTGCTCCTTTAAAATTTTGTTGTCTTCTACAAGAGTCTGGTTTGTTGTTACAATCTCCTGGATCTTGTAATTTTTTTCTTGCTCCCAGAGCTTCCATGCGTTCCATTTTACTTTTCACATTCATCAACTCTTGAACATATAGCTTAGATGACCAAGTAAGAGGAGTGGAAATAGGGTTGTAGACTTCTTCCACCTCTTTGTTCTTATAATCATGTGCATCTGTTTGTGTGGTCTATTTTTGTTTGAGTTTTTGACCTTTGGTTGAGTGGAGTAGTTTTCATCTTCTAATCTTGGTGTCTTCTTTGAAGTCCCCATTTAATGCGTGAAAGTCTTACGTTTTATTATGCCTCAATATTGCTTTGCATTGACCCACACCCATTTCCCACTTTTGTCTCTTGATGCTTTTTTCCAATTTGTTTGACTCCTCAACCCCATAGACGTTATTTCCATTACAGCATTTGACCACACAAAAGCGACCAAATGGAACCAAGACCTTTCTCGAAAGACGGGTTCGGAGTTGGGAGCGAGTGAGCTGGAGTGAGAAAGGAGTGAGGTGAGGAGAGCAATTTCCTTCCCGTACTATTTTCTTTCCCTTGAGGAGCGGAGCAGAGTGAGCTCTGAGCCCAGAAAAATCACTTCTCTGCACTTCCTCCACCTAGATCCGATCCTTTGAATCACTCTTCTGAGCGGGCTGTATTTTTTTTAGGTGGTTGCGGATTTGAAGATTAATTATTACTTTGCTAGATTCGAATCGTTGATCCCACTACCCCACTAAATTCACCGCTAAAGTTAAAACATCACATATATGTTGAGCGGTACTTTTGATGCCATCCCATGCTTGCGATATACATACGCAGGGGAATTAAGGCTTGCAGAACCGACACTAATTTATTTGTGAAGCACAAATTTGTGCGTTTGCTAGAGCTTCCCACATCTTCAAACTCTACATCCGCATTCTCTCAGGTTATATAATCGTCTAATCTACCCTTCAAATTTGTCACTAAACCAAAAACCTCCAAAGCACCCTCGAGAGAAAAGAGGATAAAAATAAAGTGCTGCTAGATTGGAATTCCACCATTTGATATGCAAAAACCTCATCCATGTCGTCATCCTCCACAGAACAGAAAGGCATTTTTTTCCATCTCACTACGAATGGTTGTTAAAATAAACTAAATGAAACTGTAGGCCATTTCTAACTATTATCCTCAAAAATAAAGCCAAACAAGCCCGGGATTACTTAATGCTTGTAAATTATACAGTCAAAACCTTTCCCAGCTAGGCGGTGCGCAACTTTGTACTGTTTAAGACGACATGTCCTGCATCCATTCCATTCAGATCTCGAGGGCGCATGCAGATATGGGAGGGCGTGATACATATGGGATTGAATGGATTTATATAGATCTGATGGTCCATGTTAGAAAATTGTGAAAAGTACAGGGATCCCTGACCGGGCTTAAGCAACAGTACCTGCTGCTTGGTGAGCGTGTATGGAGGGCTAGAGGGCAATGGTATTCCAAAAAACTGCGCGCATTTTGGCTACATGTGCGCGGTCCTTCACACGGCACGCCATACGCAATAATTTCTCCGCATGCCATCACCATAGAAGTGAACATCTCCAGAAATTTCCACCTTGATCTTTAACCTCAAATTCGAGGAAATTCTCTTCCATCCAAACTTAGTAAACATTAATATCAAAGGAAATATGGGGAGAACATGAGAAGCAATTATTGTGCGGATTTCTTTCCCCCTCGTGCCCGAGAATGCACAGTGTAGTCCCCTTAGTGTGCCCATGTCAACAAGGAATAATCATGCATGCAGTGAAAATCAGCTGTTTTGAACATCATTCTAAATCAATGGCTGTCTTACATCCAATGGTCTTGCATGGCCAAAATGTAATTAGCAGTGTCGATCTAAACAGTCTGGCTCAATCCTTACAATAAGTAAAAGCATATCGGCGTAATTATAGTTGTGTTAAAAAACAATCTTTAATTACTTATTTAGTATCTTGTCCTCAATATCAAAAGTGTCAGGTGATAAACAATTTAAGTCGTATTTTCATGTTGTTTAGAGTAGAGTCATCTTGTGGAGTCAAAGTGTCAAAAAATAAAAAAAATTGCCTCATAGAAGCATTTTCGGTGTTACGTGACGGTCGACAAAATGAAGTGTTTCAAATCGCAAGAGGGAAGAAAATAATAAGCTCAATGTGGAAACAAATGTGCTTCATGTTCACATTTTGTTGAGTTAGCAACATGACACTAGAAGATGGAGGCATCGGAGGTTGGAGGTCGATCAACGACCTCTCGTCAATCACCAACGACGGGGTCGCACGAAGCTGTGGTGGCATTTTGTTGTGTGAGTTTGCTTTCAGTTGTGTGCTTCATTTTCATAGTACCTATTTTACAGTGTGTTCTTGTTTCAGTTTCCAATTTTTTTTTGCGATATGTTTGAAGATCATTCCTATTTAGATTTGTATTTAGTGAGCAATGTTTCCTACATAATTCCTGAAGGAAAAACATAGTGGAAAAATGAAAGCACAAAGAAAAAGTAGCATCATGATATTTGGGTTTTTGGTTGTCTTATAAAACCATCCTTGTAGGTTGTTGGTTGTCCTTGGAAAACCATCCTTGTTGAGGTTGTTGGATGTCCTGAAAAACCATCCAGATCATGAGCATGCACGGGCGGTAAGCTGCAGAAGAAGTGTGATTATTTTTCTCCCATATTCGCACTAAGTGGGGAATGTTAGGAATTCATATTATTAATGCTTCACATATAAATAATGTAATATAATAAGTAAGTTATTAGGTTGTTATAAAATGTTATTATTTAGGATTGTGTTGTTATGTGAGTAATAATCACACTAGGATTAGATATTTGGGGAGGGGGTTGGTAGTTAATCAAACTCCTTATTCATAGGAGTAATATTCTCTATATATCTGTAATGACTCTCGGATGAATAAAGCATTGTGGAGATCATTGTGTGTTAATTTCTTGAGCTTTGTCAAACCCCTTTCAATAGAAGAACCATAGGGATATAGCTAGGTTTGGAGGTTGTTAGGAGGATGTAACTTAGTTATGGAGGGTACGAGAGGCCTAGGCGGGTGGTTAGACGAAGGGTATATGAGACCAAGTTCTTCCAATATGGTAGCATGCTAAGACATTTTGGGATACAACAAAGACTACCTCTAGATCTATCAAGTATTCATGATTGAATGGGGAGGGAGACTAGTGTCAATGCATGAGGTGACTATAGATAAGGATGGTATATAAATATAGCTTGCTAATGGGGATGATATGGTGATGACATAATATTTTTATACCTAGTGGGTAGTGTATGGGCCAAGGGATGCACAAAAGGGGTGAGTTCAAGATTAGGTAGCCACATGAGGGTGATGAGGAGGTAGAGACAATAAATATAAGGGATGATGATACTCCACTATGGAGCCAATGATGTAGGGTGAAGCGGTCGGATGAGGGTTGTTGGTTGGGAAAAGGTATATGATGTGTCATCATATAAAGAAGGTAGAGATGGATAGAGGAAAAATGAGCCACCAATAAGGATAAAGGGAGTGGTGTGGTACATGTGTGGATGGAGATAGGGAAGGATCTAATGGAGGATATGGATGTGGGGAAAATAGTAGGTAGCGGGACATAGAAAGATGACCACATTGAGAGCGATGTTAAGATGTCAAGAACATACTAGACACAATATTGAAATCATTAGATAAGTTGACAAACAAGCGTGAAATGTTGAAGATACATGGATCCAAGATACAAAGGCATCAAGAGTTATATCGAGACCACATTTAGGAGTTTGAGCGGAAGATGAGGGTGCATCCGGATGCCATGAAAAAAATTTGTGACCTAGAGATGATAGTGGTTGTGTGAAAGTGAGATTGTGAGTTAGTTATTCATTTGGAGGTAGTCGTGGAAAAACATGAGCATGAAAAGAGCCATCGAGAGCATGCATAAGAGACATTAGCCTAGATAATTTGGGAGGTAGTGATAGAGGGTACACTCATAATATATGATGAGGAATTAGTGCTATACATACCCCATGTGCGGTGAGTACCACCATTTTCAAGAGCATCACGTTCTAGGTCCCAAACACACATGACCAACATGGGTCCACCTAAGAGTGGATTGATGCATTTGAAAAATATTACATTACCGATAGTAGACCAAGGCATGATGTAGGCTTGTTTCTATGATTGTATTAGTGTTTAACCACTACGTTGTATGTACAAATGATGGTCTTGTGTGTGTGTGTGTGTGTGTGTGTGTGTGTGTGTGTGTGTGTGTGTGTGTGGTTTAGACACTTTGATCTCACCCCTTTTTTCACAAACATGAGTCACTATGGTTTTCTATGTATGTGTGTGCTTGTGAGTTTTATTATGAAATGGGTATGTATAATGTATAACAAAGATAACAAATTTTTATTTAGTTTTGGGAGATTCATGTGACTATAAATGTGCGATGTGATGGGATGTGAAACTTGAAATGGTGGATATGAATAAAAGGTATGCATGAGACAAGAGCATATTTATTGAGATGTTGGGAATGTGAAATAATACTTGTAGTACATTACGAGACCCATGTAAGAACACAAGTATTTTTGAAACAACCTTGGAGAAAACCGTTGATTTGAACAAAGTATAACAAACCACAAGGAAACATACTAGCCCCTCATTGCATTGAGATTGTGTGCACTGTGTGTATAAGTTACCACTTGAGGATAAACTATTAAGAAGAAATAAATGAGGACATTGTATGCCTGAAAATCAACATGTGACCTTTGGATGCACGTGACCTCCGAGGTCATGTCGAGAGCCGCATGATGGAATGGATAGATGCCTATATAGAAGCTATATAAGATGAATGGATAAAATATGAATAAGGAAAGATCAAGGCAATCTGATGTCCTTTGTGGGAACTAATGGAATTTGATTGTCTATAGCGAAAAAAGCTTTTCTTACCTGCGTATATGAGATGGAATGGTCTAAGTTGATGGTAGTGCGTAAATGGAGGTTAATATCGGCCCATAAAAATTCTCGTAACGATTTGTGGAAGGCATTGGAATGGTCTTGCATTTTCTTCATGGAATTTTCCAAACAAGGTCATGGAAATGAGAGAGAAAATGTGTGGATATGAAAAGTGAGTGGAATATGGAGTGCTTAGTTATGGCTAGGATGATTCAACAAAACTCATAAGATCTGTCTATTTCGGCGTTCAATGCTGTCAACTGGGAAATGATGGCAAGTGGAAGTGGTGTGGATTGAAAAACCAAAACTCTAAGGCTTGTGTCAATGTTTTGTGTAAGTAAGATGCATTCGGTTGTGGGGATCGTGGATCATACACGTAATCTCTCGGTTGTTATGGGCATAGAATGGTCACGTGGGGTGTTCAAACTATCAAACTAGAGAAACAATAAACTCGCAAAGTATCTATCAAAGGAAAGGTTGATGTTTAAACCTAGGCCAACTAAGAACACGTGGGGAATTGTATTACTTTCCGTCTAATTAGTCTATGTGCCTAATTTAACAAATGGAAACAACCAAATTTAAATCAACTCAATTCAATTACTTTCCTTGAATTAATTAAATCTACGTGTTGTCAAAACTAATTAACAAAGGAACAACATAATTTAATAAACAAAACAAATCTATTCTAATGTTTTTGTTCTTTTCAATTGAATAATGGAAATGCAAGAAAATAAAACAAACTAATTGAACTAATCTAATATTTTTAGATTTTTATGTTTCTGGAAATAGATAAAATAAATCTACAGAAGAAATATGAAGAAGTTGAAATTGCCTCTACAATACTATTAACAGAACTAAACAAACAAATAACCCAGGTGTTTATTTTCCTGTGTAGAGTGAATCTAGCCTATTCTAATAAAACAAAAGCTTTTCCAATTTGTATTTGTGGATCTAAAACTTCCTTTGTTCTACCTCAGAGACACGGGAAGAAGTAAAATCTTCTCAGAAGCACTTCTTCCCCTGAAACTCCTCGGTAGCAATCAAGGATCTAATGAAAGCTTACAGATTGAAATGAAATTACAATTGATTCTAAACTAGTGCATGAGATTTCTTCCAGAAAAACTTCCCTTGTAAACCCACAGGGATAGGCGGGAAACAACTTTCACTAGAAGCTTTATGCAAACAAATGGAAACTACAACAATGAATTTTCTATTGACTTGAATACTCTAATCAAATTGTGAATTGAAATCTAAAGAAATTAAAGAAAGCTTCAAGAAAACCAAGTACATCCCCAACCTGGAATTTTAGAATTGTGACAAACCCAATGATGGTTTACTATGTTGTCCCCTCAGCTTATTTTCTAATTTGGTGCTCAGATGAATCTAGGGAACTGTGTTGGGTAGTGCAAAAGAAGCAATGAAGAAGTGCTAGAGAAGGAATGGCTTGCGGGTAATCTAGTAGTAACGGGAAAGAGAATAACAATGCAAGAGAACTAGGCTTGATTGTGTATTTCTTGGCAAGATTACGGCAACATAACAATGTAATTCACAACAAAATCTCCAACCAATGCTTCGGGTAGAAGCTTGGATCTTATAAGAAAAAGGAAGAGAAATGGTCTAAGCCATTTGGTAGCCAAGAAATGTCATGTCTCTCAAAGAAGGGAAAGTTAAATCCAATTATTCAACATGAAGGGAAGGAGAAGTTGAGTACGTATCAAATGAGCCCAAGAATAACCAATTTGATTAAGAAACGTGTACTAAAATCAAGTTTGAAAATTTTGACACGGATTGAGAATATGCCGAGAAGGCTAGGGAAAATCCGCACACAATTTCGAGTCTGCACATAGGGGTAGTTATGCAATTTGTTGTGGCGTTATGCAATCGTTGTTGAGGGTAGATCGATGGTTTCATAAATCGTCGAGGAAGTTGTGTAACCACCATGGCAATTCCATGACTTAAAGTCAAAGGCTAAGGGAAAATATCTTGTAGAAAGATAAAGGAAAGTAGGAAAAGCATGGAAATGAACAAGGAAAGCATTCTAGGCTACAAATATATACTACAAATGGGAAATTGGACTCAAACACCATTGTAAAAGATAGTAATCATCATTAGGGATTTTAAACCATTCAACAATGTAACATGTGCAAAATTGGGTGCGTACATATTGCCCCCTGGAAAAGCATTTTAGCCATGAAGAGACATAAAACATAGAGTCCAAGTATGGCACTCCCAAATGGGAGAGTTAGAAATTATACCTGACACATCGTGTGTTGAAGTGATGCCAATCCAAGCTTCCCGCCACCTACAAGAAAAATGGGAATCAAGTGCAGATATAATATAGAATTGACAAAATATACTAAAATAAAATGACAAGAGGACTTACCATGTCCTGTAGGGATAGAAATATACCTACCCTAGAACTCCATCCTGCAAAACACACATTGTAATGCCAGGTTAAAACAACCCGCTTGAGAACCATGAACCACCTAGGTTTAGTTAGAAAATTATGAAATAATTTTTTTAAGGGGCTAGGAGTTGACAACCAAAGTCTCAAAGACAATTAAATTCAACTGATAACCTTTCCCATTATAATGATTACTGATTTCACATTATAGAGCAACAAGTGCAATAAGTCCACACCTAGCTCAAATCTCTCTAGGGATTACTTTGTTTACTGATTACATTGACATTTAGCTAAATATTCCTTGATTAAAAATTTTAGGGTTAAGGGACCCAAAACAATTAAATACCCTAGGTATTTAATTCCACAAGGTCAAGACTAGAGCAGGGTTTAATTGCAGTGAGAAAGGAATACATACTTAAAATCAACAGAGTAAGGTCTCACTTACCCACTCCCAGAACTTGATTTAGAGTGTCTACCACCAAGTTGCAAAGCAACAGTTGCCACTGATAGGTTTCGGAGAAATTCAATTTCACTGGGACAAACTTCTCCCTTAAAAACAACTCTCAGAGGTCACAAGGTCCAAAACTTAGGGCTATAAGTTTCAGTTAGGTTCAAGGAGCAATTTTACTCCCATACCCACTCTCTAACAGGCTCAGAGTTTCAACTTGATTTTTCTCATACCTAATGCTTCCAAAATTTCCCTAAACCATTCCCAATGGATAGGAAATTTTCTCACCTTTTCGGTGATATAAATAAGTCCTCCTAACTCCTTGGGAACTCAAGATATGGTCCGGCGGAGTTTTGGGATCAAATTTTCCCCAAGGGGACACGTGTCAAGAGGAGGGGAAATCTCCTTTGGCGGGTTGGCGGGTCGCGGGGCATTTTTGAAATTTTTCCCATGCGGCGCAAAAGAAAAATTTCTCCCAAACCTCCACCACCCCCCCCAAGGTGCCACGTGGCCCCTCTTATTAGTACATGGGCGGGGGCGAAATGGAAAATTTTCCAAAATTTTCAAAAAATCAAAGGGCAAAAAGTTGTCGCGCTCTCGCCGCTGCCCTGTGAGGACACGTGGCAGCCTCTGATTGGCTACGGGGGCGGAGAAAAAGATGAAAATTTTCCTAAGCCAAAATTTTTGAAAATTTTCTAAGGGCAATTTTGACAGGAAATTTTTGGGTTGCGGGCCCAGCCAGGAAAATTTTCCCAAATTTTCCCGCCAAGGCACAAAAACTTCAAAGTGCCATAACTTGAGCTAGAAATCTCGGTTTTGGGAAAATGAGGACTTTTCAGAAAGCTCTTAATGCCCTCTTTGCACAAGAAACACAAATTTTACTTTTTGATGAATTTTAAGGGGTCAATTTTGTAAAAGGATCTGCTAGGCTTTTAATTAGCCAACTGGCAAGTTTCCAACTTTCAATTTTGATTAAATTATATCTCCTCCTTCACTCAACATGTCAAACAGACATGGAGGATTGGTCTAGGGAGAGTTTAGAGTGTTTTAGGAAAGTCAATTTTGTACAATTGATTCCAATTTGGGATTTTGTCCAACAAATGACAGGAAATGGTTGAGAAGGAGATTAAGCTCGAATTTGCAATGGTTCAAGTTATTCTCTTAAATCTTCTTGTCGATTTGAGTTCTTTACTAGTATATCATGTTGGATTTTAAGGTTTCTAGGTAGATTGTTAAGTGTTAGTTCAAACTATGCATTTTATTTAGAATTACCAGTTTTAAAAGTCACAATGCCAGTGATCAAATTTTTAAAGGATCTATTTGTCAATTTTATCATTTAAGTGTGGCATATAGTTTCTAAATTAATCCAATGCATATAGTTGTTTCTAAACAAATCCTTTCCAAGTTAAATTACAAGTTCTGATTCCAAATTTAATGTAATTCCAAGGATGCAAAAACAATATACTTCCTTCCTTCGCATTCTTCTTTCCAATAGAGATTTTAATTCACCAAAGCCATTCAAATCCAATATCCAGTACAATTTTGAGAAAAGAATGCAATCCTTTATTGTTTTCAATAACTCTTTACAATTTTCTCTTTTACATTTGATTTCTAAAATACAATATACAATACATATAACAATTCTTCACATTCCTTTTCAAAACAGAGAATGGAATATAACTCCTTACATTTCACATTTCCATTTCAATCTTTCTTCATCAATACAAGTATTTTCTTATTACAATTAATTATACAATTCATCCACATCAAAGTGGGAAGGGATACAATAAACTTTGCTCACAAGAAGGGACTATCAAACTATATTTTCCTCTTGCTCAAAACAGCAACATGCTCCATTTCTTTTTTTTTCTTCAAATTTATCACAACAAAGAGGGGGAAAGGCAACGCTCTCCACCCAACCAAGACATCCAATGAAAGGAGAATCTTCCTTCATCATTGGCCCCCAGAGCCCCAACCAAGATGCAATAAAAGGTGCAATTCAACCATGGCAACAACTGGCTTCCACACACAACATTCTTTCACATACACATTTTCCTTTTTAAAACACAAAGCAACACCAAAAGCAAACAACAATTCACAACTGCATATAAAAACATTCAATCACAACTTAGGCTTGATCATGCAAGCCAAAGGAGCAAGGACTATGGGGGAAGCTACTTATGCCTCCCAATTGGGAATTGGGCATCCACAAAAAAATCATATTGCCAATATAACATATCATAACCCATAAACCTTATATCTCCCAACCCCTCCTTATGCCCCCCAAATTTTCCCTTATGCCCCCACAAGTAAGAAATGCAAGCTATTTCTTTTCCATGGTGGATCCCAAACCCAAAACTCCCTCCAAAAATTCTGATGCCCATGGCATTTCCCTTATGCCCCCCACAAGAATTCCCCATAGCCTTCTCCTACACCATTCCTAAGGCAGTCTACCCAACCAGCCAACAAATAAAACAATGCATGCACCATACACACAACACAATAAGAAAATAACAGCAATAAGGAAGAAATAAACTCCTACCTCTCCATGGAAGGATTTGCTCCACATAACAAGCTTTGAATGTCAAAAACACAGTCCCAAAACAGCAGTGCCAAAGTATCAAATGCTCTCCAATTTCCTCCAAATCAACAAGAGCTCTAATCACAGAAAAATGCGCCCAAGGATGCATGTAAAACACAATACAAAACAGAAAGCTCCCAAGCATGCAAAGCTATCTTCAAAACTTCCTTCAAAAACCAGAGCTCCCACCAGAAAATGCACCCCAAGGAAGAATGCAAAAAGGTTTAACAACCCAAAACAAGAAGAGAGTTTGAATTAAATAGAAGAGGGAGAGAAGAGGATGATGTGGATCCATGTAGGATGCCACATCACACATCCTCCAATTCAAACACAAAAGACAAAATTTCATTCTCCCAAGCACAATAAATGAAATGAAAAATTAACTTACACACTCCAAAAGAGCCCACACCACAAGGGACAACTATTTAATAAAATGTAAGAGAGTGCAATCCAAAACAAGCAACATGATGAATAAAATGCATTTAAAAGTCACAAATCACATCTCCATCCATAAGTATGGTTGGTATAATAAATTTAGAGGCATGGGACAAGTTTTACTTGTCCCCTGAAGTCTCCAAAAACAGCCCCCAAGGTCAAATTCGAATTTCCATGGAGGTGGAGTATTTCATACTCCAAATCTGACTTACACAAGCTCTTACAAAATTAAATACAACAGCCATCAACTCTTATAATTACTTCCCATATCCCAATTTGATTTATTTAAAGTTTAACTATATGATTCCCACATTAATCCATCACAATTTTAATTAATTTAAAGGAAAGGAACACATTACTTAATAAAATACATACAACAATAATAAAAGGAAACACATTAATAAAATACAAACCCATGGTCACATGTAAAGGTAATCCCCCCCATGGGAATCCCTAACAAAATACACACACACACACACAAAACAAGTTGCCATGGTGACCGTGTTGAATTCACCCAGAATTCCATTTTGGTTGGTCTCCGATCCCCCGATGTTTTGTTGTGATATTTTTAAACCAAAACACAAATACCTCCTTTGGCCTCGTGGCCATATCAGAACGTCCAAAATGAATATATAATATAATCACGAAATCATCTATACATATGAATCACAACATTCATCAAGGCAATCAAACAAATTAATTACAATTTATATCAACAACTATGTCATCATCAAATAATTTTTTCCTTTTCTAGGTTTATTCATAATCTCCAAAATCACACGTCGAATAACTTCCATTAAACATCCATGCCAATAGTATATCATCATCCACACATGAGTGTCTCTAATAATCACCATGCATTATATATAATCAGATTCAACAATAATCCAGGATCTGACATCTAACACCATACTAAATCAAACTATTAAAATTTCTATCATAGTCTATAGTATCATGATCAGTAATAAAAGGTGCCAAAGGAAAGTGGGACATGTTATATATAGCCAAAATCACTATTTTTATAAATCATTTTCACTCACCCACTTAGAGATTTTTAGCTTTGGATCACCGGTGACGGTTTCGAGTGTGAGTACAACCAAATTGAAGAGTATATCGACGTGATGGCGGCCCCACCAGCAAGAGGAGCAGCGGCTCAGAGATTGGTAAGTTATTTGCATTTATTTATTTTTAACTTATAATGTGAAAATTTTGAAAAATCGAACATATGGGAGTATTTTGCTAATTTTGTAGTCAAAATGTTCACAAGGGGGACGCATAGGTATTTTTGATTTTATTTTGTCAAAAATGGTCATTTTTGTCTTTTTGAAGTTTTTGGGTCTTAAGGTATGACAGTTATTTTTAGATAGAATCGCCGCTCTGCCGGTTGGCGGTTATGCATTCACCCCTCTGCGTAAAGGGAAATTACACAACTACCACTCTACACAGAGGGGTGGCTGCATAATTATTGAGGTAGAGCCTAAAATTGATCAAGTAAGAATATTTGTTTTGGTTTGTATGTTGTTTTATGATGTTTTTGGTGAGCTTATTATGTATGAGATGTTTCTAAATTTATCTTTTTGTGTTTTGATGAATGTAGGGCCCATATATCAGATGGTGTAGGGATAAAGAGTGTGATTGGCTCCCTCCCATATTGGATTCACTCACTCAAGATGAGAGAAATATTTCACCACAGACTCGAGATATGGAGGATATCCTGACACCGCCATTCTTGCACCACCTGGTTACTTGTTAGTTGATCTATTGAGTTATTGGGATGCAAACTAGAACACTTTCTAGTTTCCCTGGAGTTAGAGGAGAGTGGACCATCACTCTTGAGGATTTCTATAGGATTCTAGGGGTTCCTATCATAGGAAGGAAATTAACCCTAGAGAGTGCTACATCTATGGTGAAGTCTCGCAGCTGGGATTCTTATATGGGAGATATATTGGCCCCGATATTGGTGCCAAGAATGGCATGAGATTATTGTCAGTTACCTTCACCCATATCCCTGCCTTACACAAGGCCATTATTGGCATCTTGGCTTCGCGCTTGGTTAGAGACAAGGGCAAGGATGTGTTACTTTGTTCTTTGGGCTCCCATCATTTAGGGTATAGACGAGCACAACCACATATATACATGGGGTGTTGATATCTTGAGAGCCACATATCATGATCTTTACCGATTTTTTCGACTATAAGGCAAGGCCCTTGGTCATCCTACATTGGTGATGAGATGGGTTTATGATTGCATCATTCCCTATCAAAGGGTGTTGGGATAACACACCTAGGGGCTATTAGAGAAGTGAGATGGACAATCATGGCCCCGCTGAAGGGGTGCCATTGCCTGTTTCCACACTCACTATAGATGATATGATTGCAATCGATTAGAGACATGCCCATCATATGGGGTGAGGATGTCATTATTGTGGTGGCATATAATACTACTACACAACTAATGGATTTGACCAACCGGGTGGAGGTCCATCTAGTTCAAAGGGTGTCAAATTGAGTTTGAGTTACCTTATATTGACACCCTCCTAGCAGTTCCGATTATATACGGGGAGATGAGAGAGGCTAGAGCTACCCCTCGGGAAATCTGAAGTGGTATCGTCATTATACCTAGGGTCTTGATTAACACACCACATGTTATCCAAGATCCCAGGTAGGCAGAGGTGATTCTACAAAAAGAGGCCGCTCCCGCACATAATGGGGAAGAGCATGGAGATGAGGAGGGTGGAGATGAGGAGGAGGAGATGAGTAGAGAGGAGAGGAGATCGATACTGAGGGGAGAGATACTAAAGAGGATTCCATAGTATGCAGGGCCAAGGATGAGGCCGAGGATGAGACTCTTCATTCGTGAGAAGCCTTCTACCCGAGGGTGGAGGCGATGAGAAGTTTATCATGGGACATCGGGTGGCTTCAAGGAGGTTGTAGTTGAGTAGGTGTTTGCGGTGGCATGACCACCACCACCACCACCAGTGACCCATCCCCGGCATCCAGGAGATCCGAGTAAGTGAACATTACTCTCTTGACTCAATTCACGAGACTAGAAATGTTAGTGAATTACGTGTTGAATACAAACATTTTTTTGTTTTTCTAAATTTTCTAACTCGCCATTTATTTGTTTTGTTTTGTAGCTACGAGAAATGAATAGTGATATATTATTCGCAACATTCTTTTGGATTTTTACACCCCACAAATATGACTAGAGATGAGATGCTTATGGACTCGGGGTAGCCAATCATGTCGGGGCAAAGACATAGATGTATTTTCCCAAAGTGTGGGTTACGGTGGGGGCTATGACTAAGATGAGGACAAAGTTTTCTGCATATATGTTGGTCGAGAGGAGACATCGGTGGGAGCATTACCGCAGTGAGGCCACCATTGACAGTCACCTCATTAAGCCTCTCATGGTCATTCTCATAGGATGCAGGCACGAGAGGCTCTCACTCCCATCACAAGATTTATAGCAAGAGCCCCGAGCCACGCACCTTCATATGTATCCCGTAGAGAGGGATAGGCAAAGGCATTTATTGATTTCAATTGTTTTTAATTGTATATATCATTTTTATTTATTTATTTCTCATTGTGAGTGTTTTTACCACACTGAGTGTGACGACATTGTATACAAACTCAATTATATATATATATATATATATATACACACACACACACACACACACACACACACACACACACACACACACACACACACACACACACACACACACACACATATACATATGTAACCTCATGCTCCTATCACGTTCTATTATTGTCCTATTTATCCTTTCGACACCCCATTCTTCTACGGAGTTCTTGGAAGCCTGTCTTTTGCCGATGAATTCCATTCTTAGAACAATAATCATCAAACTCATTCTACAATATTCCCCTCCATTATTTGACTGAGATGTTTTAGCTTAAGACTTGTTTCATTATGTACCAAGGCTTTCCATTTTACAAAAGTGTCAAATACATCAGATTTGTTTCTAATACAATATACCCAAAATTTTCTTGTTACATCATCAATAAAAGTAACATAATAATTTGAACCCCAAGAGATGATATACGAGTTGGCCCCCACACATCAAAATGCACCAACTCTAACTTACTATCTTTCTTTGTAGGTACAACCTTGAGAAACCTTACTTGCTTTTGTTTCCCATATATGAGTCCTCACAAAACTCCAAACTTGTTTCTTTATATCTGGGAAAATCCTTCTTTATGATCTCCATGCCCTTATGGCTCATATGATCGAGCCTATAATGCCACAATGTGATTCATCCATAAAGGCCACAAGATTACAAACATTAGTGCTATAAGTTGTTAAATACAAGGTTCAACCTTCTTACCTCTTGCCACCACAAGAGCACCCTTGGTAACCTTCAAGAGTCCACCTTTGTAAATATCACAGACAACCATCACTTCCCATTGGCCCATCGATATCAAATTTTGTCTTAAAGTAGGTACATGTCGACATCCTTCAATAGCCATGAGAGGTGTATTCCCATTCTACATCTTAACCCAAACAGAACCTTTTCCAACTATGTTGCAAGGATCATCATCACCAATGATAAAACCATGCCCAAAATCTCCTTGAACATAATCAACAAAATAATGCCTATGTGGAGTAGCATGGAAAGAAGCCCCGCATCTAAAACCCAAGATTCAACAATATTGTGTAAATAAATAATCAAATCATCTGACATACATTACCTATTACCACATTTTCCTCATTGTTTTCTTCTGTTGTTTCTTCTTGTCTGAAGCTCCCAACAGTCCTTCTTTGTATGCCCAGACTTTTCATATGGTACAGACATACTATCTTGCTTTTAGATTTTGAAATTTGCCCGATTTTGATTTTCATGGCTTCCCCTCTATTCTTTTGTCTCCCTCTAATTTCCACTATCAAAGCATTCCTTGAAGTAGAAGATTCCCCATAGCTTTTTTCTTCACATTTCCTCACTTAAAATCACCCCTATGCAACATCCTCAAACTTAACTTTGAGTTACCCTGGAATCGAGTTGCTTACCGCCATTACGAGGCTATTTGACTCTCGGAGTAAAGAGCACAGTTTGAAATTAATAAATCCCTAACTTCTTCATCAATTTCTATTGTATTAAAGCTAGCATATTTACAACCATATTAAAATCATTTAAATGATTTTTCTTGAACTGTTCTAAGACATCTTCTTATTAAACAAGTTTTTCATTAAAAATATCTTGTTAGAACAGAGGGTTTTTCATACAACTTTCTAATGCATCCATCAATTCTTTTGTAGTATTTTCCTTTGAAACATCAAATAATACCAAATATGCAAGACACTGGCCGGACGTTCCAAGTGCCTTCCTATCCATAAAATCACATTCCGCATCCTTCATACTTGAGGGTTTGTTCCCTTTCTCAAAAAATGGAATATAAAGATCCTTCTGATAAAGATAATCTTCCATCTGCATCTTCCAAAGACTAAAATTCTGCCCGTTGAATTTATCAACCCTTGATCTTCCATCATCTGTCATAGCTCCCACTCAAGCTAAAAATTTCCTGTGATTAAACACTTTAGAAAACCAAACCATGCTCTAATACCAATTGTTAGGAAATAAGGGATAAAATATGCGGAACAATCCCTCATAGAATTGCAATAGTAGAAACTAATATGCAAAAAATATTATAGATCTCAAATAAAAGTGTAGAATAAAAATAACACACCACAAAGAGACAATATTTAACGTGGTTCACCCAATTTGGGCTACATCCACCAAGAATCACTTTCTCATTGATTTTATTACAAGCCACCACCTCTCAATACAATACCCGGATCTATTTGGAGCTATGCTCAAAAACTCTACTGGAATTCACGCCGAATTCAAACACATTTGCAATGTTACATCAACCCTACCATATGCACAAAACCACATAAATTTGCAACTACTTAAGAAGTTTTACAATACTGTGTGTACTAAAACCATGGGCCAAAACCGCCCCATAAACTTATGGGGTAAAATCCCACCCATATGAGAAGAGAACATTTCTGAAATATTGGGCATGTTTTGAGACCAAATTTTTTTCTCAGGCCCGGCCCAACCCCAACTCCCGCGAGAATACATGAAGAGTGTCTGACAATAATTTTAGTTTACAATCATGAAAATAGGCTCCACAATATAACAAACTAATTTCATTCTAATCTTAATATGTCATATTTGAGTGTCACTTGTGCAACCAATATCTTGATTCCTTGCACTACACACTCAAATAGGAAATATCAGCCCCTAACTAAACACCAATATGACACCGTAAACATGTTTGTGGTACCATAAACAAAAATATGACTCAAAAATATAAATATAACACCTAAACTCATTGGGACACACTAAACACATATACAACTCCCATACACATGCAATACCCCTTAAACAACACAAATAATACACCCTAAATGCTAATACAACACCTTAAACACAAAAGTGACATCCAAAACACAAATTCGAACCGCTAATCATGTATGTGACATCCTAACAAATACACCTTAAACATAAATGTGGCACCTTAAACATAAATGTGATGCAACTTCTAACACACATACGCAAACCTCCCAAACACATATGGGACCCCAAAACAAAAGTGTGCTACCTAAAACATTTGTGACCCTCCAACCACAAATACAACCCCTAAAATCAAATAGGGCATATTCGGTCCCTTTAACACCAATTCTCATACATGGAAAAATTTCTTCGTGTATCTAATCACTCCAAATCCATTCCTAATTAAGTTAATTTTCACAAATAATGGCATTCGATCATGAAATAAAAATAAACGGTACTCATATATTCTCATTTTTCTCAAATCCACCTAAATATATTTGATAAAGACATAAACAAGGACTAATCTAAACAATTTACTCAAACAATGAAATTCTCCCATGAAATAATTACACCCCACGCCCTCACCCCCACCCCACCCCAAATTCAAGTTTATGTATGTCAAATTAGATGGATAAATTTGGTATTCAAATGCATAATTTATCAAGTCTATGTTATGTGTTTCTCATATGGCGAAAATTTCATTTTAGGAAAATTTGAAAGGTGCATGTCTTTTTTGGAGCAGGGGTCGGTGTCTGCGAAAATTTCCTAAAATATATAGGTATATTTTTTGGGGTCGGTGTCTTTTGCCTTCATTTGAAAACATCTCCTATAAAAACCTAGGTGATTCACCTGGGTAGTATACCTCAAGTAGCTTACCAAATTACCAATACCGTGAAGTTTGAACTCGCATACTCTTAAGCACCAGAGATTGTTGTTAGCTGTTAGGGTTAGTTGTTGACATGCGATAGGGATATAGTTGACACGCATGTGAAAAGAGTTATTGCGAGACGATGTGACAAGGAGATATTGTAGACATGTGAAAAATAAATAGGTTTGTTTGCGATGCGACAAAGAGAGTTGACTGACGATGAGGGCATGAGCATTGGCGCATGACATGCAACAAGGGTAGAGTTGATGTGATGGCAGAGTGACCCTTAGATAGTGGATGCCTTCGTGACGTGTGACAATGTCGATTGACGATGCTGCCTTGTTGACACCTTGTTGATAGTTGATAGCTGAGATTTTACTTGGTTCTTTTGTTGATGCAGGACTCTCTTCAGAATAATGGAAGGTGTTAGTTCTAAGAATGCGAAGACCCTAAAAGTAACTAAGAAATCTCAGAAATCACTCTTCAAGTATTTTGGAAACTCTGCGGATACAGATATTGAAAATACCAACCATATAGATGCCACCACAAAGAAATCAGAATACTTGTGTGTGGAAGGTATTATTGAGGTGGACATGCATTCTGCATAGTATCAAAGTCAAACAAATGACACCTACGATAATATGCCAGATCTTGAAGATATTGTTCTGTTGGGGTGTAACCAGAAGTGCATCAAGATATCACACATACAAATACTCAAGCAAAATGGAACACATAAATCAAATTCAAATTCCGGTCCAAGAAAGAGGAAACTAGGTGATTGTGATATTGCTCAAAATTCTACTCAAAAAAGTAAAACATTGAAAATGAACAAGAATATGTGGACCATTGGTAGGACATACAAGTTTGATTGGGCAGCTAAATTTCCATTTATCGAACCTGTACAATCATCTAATTCTGAAGAGATCCCATCTGAATGTACATGTACAATATGTACGTGGAAATTGGGAAAGCAACAAAAAATGCAAATGAAGCTGGACACTATAGAAAAACATTGTGGAAAACAATATTTGACTGTAATGGGGCGGATGGCCAGAAAATCAAAACACATAGGTGGAAAACTGAAAAAGAATGCATGCATGTTAGATACGCAGTGGAATATGAGGCAGAGTAGAAAAAACACAGACATCTCTTGGAAAAGGGAGGAACGATCACATCGCATATTGGTAAGATGAAACAAACAAATCTACATGCAAAACTCATACAATTCTCTACTCTATTTCACATACTAAAAAAAGGAAGACCGATTTGATTTCCTCGATTTCAAAGTTTTGTATCAATATAATGGAATGTTGAATGTACCTCAGTCTCATTGGTCTGAAAGTAGTGGATGGGAAATGGAAAAATGCCTTTCGATGATAGAGAAGGAAGATTTGAAAGAGAATGTAAAAAAATCAAAGTTTATCTCTCTTTCAATTGATGAAGTGACACAATCGACAACACTGCATGGGTATGTATCCACGTCTATACTTTAGAAAATCATATAAGGACACCTCATCTGTTGGGTGTTATGAAAATGGTTGAAAACTACAATGCCGAAAACCTACATAAAATAGTTGTTTCTCATTTGAAAGATATTGTTGGAATGACTGATTATGAAATTGCTATGAAGTTGGTATGCGTTGGAGTAGATGGTGCATCTATCATGCAGGGTCACCGAACAGGGTTGTGTGTTAGATTACAAACAACAGTGGCCCCATATATGCTACCAATTCATTGTATGGCTCACAGAATGAATTTAGCGTATAAAATGGTAAGCAACCATGAAAATGTTGCTAAATTAGAAGACCTTATAAGAGAACTTCATGCCTATATGTCAAGCAGCCCAAAGTGATTTCTTGAGTTCCAGAAATTTGCAATTGGAATTATAGATGGCAAAAAACTTTGAAAGATGTTGAGACTAGATGGATCTCCTTGTATGAACCTGCATGCAGAGTTCGTGAGGAGTATCCTTCGTTGGTTGGTTTCATGCACAAATACCATCATGAAGTTGATAGGGCGAGGGACTTGTTGTTCCGTTTAACTGATTTGGAGACATTGCTTACATTGGTTGGTATTCTTCCAATGTTGCAGCAGATCAATACACTGATGAAGCATGCACAGGGAAGATTAATCTATATTGTGGATTTTATACGGATGAGAAAAATGGTATGTCAAAGTCTTGATATCTTGTATTATTCCCAAGATAGTTTTGATACACCTATTTTTGAGAATTGGAAAGCTTTATTAGATCTTAAAAATCCCAGTAACTATTTGAGATTTAATATCCATGATCACCTCTACATCACTGTTAATGGGAGGGACATACCACTGCACATTGTGCAAAAACGTCAAGATATTATAGGATCGGAATGAGAAGATGTTCGTGACACGTAATCTCTTTGAGTCTATTATAGTTGAAACAAGAATAAAGCTTAAGAAAATTTTAGAATCCTTATCATCAGAAATTAGAGAACGTTTCTCCAAAGATAAAATTCTTGAAGCCATGGGTGTGATGAATCCTAATTTTTGGAATACTGAAGGTGGTCGTGTTGACTTTGTAAGAAAGCATTTCCATAAATCCATGGGTACAATAATGGAACATTTTGCAAAGACTTCAGAGTTCAAGGGAATGGAAATCAAAGGTATATTGAATGTTGATTTATTAAAATTTCAATCAACAAATTTTGCAACAACAATGAGGAACCAATATAAAAATTTAGATGAACCTTCTGAAAGTGGTGCTATTACAAGGTTGTGGTGAGGAATCTATCAAAGTTCTATCTTACAAGAAGATATCAGTGAATATTTCAGATTATATGAGTTATGCCAAACAATGATTTTGGGGTCTGTGGAGGATGAAAGGGTTTTCAGTGCACTATCATTTATAAAATCAAAACTGAGAAACAAGTTGGATAAAAATCTGGAAAGTTGCATGAGGTGTTATGTTTCTCGATACTCCATGGAAACCTTTCCTTTTCGAAAAGCAATTGTGCATTGGAATTCCCTTTGTGAAAGAAGAGGTGTGAATAATACATCTACAAGTACAACTATTCCCAACGTTGAGAGTGGAATTGGCGCATCGTCACACTCTACAGAAGAGAACATCGAGTTTGAAGAAGCTATTGATAATGGATTGTTTCAACTTTAAATAGGTATCTTCTTCACCTTAATCTTATTGTTTGTCACTTTACATTTTTTCAGCTCTTGTTATCATTAAAGATGTTACAGGTCTATATATTTATATTTATTTAACTACAATCTTTTTATTTTTTTGAAAACGTGGGTTGACATCCATCCGAGGAAGCTGGTACTTCTCGGGACTGACAATGTCAGGCAACTCACCCATCTATCTACTAATCCATTTCTCGTGTTGAGTTTTCTTAAAACACAGATCTAGCACATTACCAGTGGTAGTGATGATTTCAACTTTAAATAGGTATCTTCTTCACCTTAATCTTATTGTTTGTTACTTTACATTTTTTTCAGCTCTTGTTATCATTAAAGATGTTACAGGTCTATATATTTACATTTATTTAAATACAATATTTTTATTTTTTTGAAAACGTGGGTTGACATCCATCCGAGGAAGCTATTACTTCTCGGGACTGACAATGTCAGGCAACTCACCCATCTATCTACTAATCCATTTCTCGTGTTGATTTTTTTTAAAACAAAGATCTAGCACATTACCAGTGATGATTTCAACTTTAAATAGGTATCTTCTTCACCTTAATCTTATTGTTTGTTACTTTACATTTTTTTCAGCTCTTGACACTTGTTATCATTAAAGATGTTACAGGTCTATATATTTACATTTATTTAAATACAATATTTTTATTTTTTTGAAAACGTGGGTTGACATCCATCCGAGGAAGTTAGTACTTCTCGGGACTGACAATGTCAAGCAACTCACCCATCTATCTACTAATCCATTTCTCGTGTTGAGTTTTCTTAAAACAAAGATCTAGCACATTACCAGTGATGATTTCACAACAATCTAATACACTAGAGGTAAGTTAAACCCTATCATATCATCTTTCTTGATTTCTTACAATTATGTTTAATTTATTTTTTATATTTGCAAAATGCTTTGATATATTTTTTAACTGTGGGATAAAATGACACAATTGAATTTTACAGAGGAAGATATTTCTATACTATACAATTCATAATCCACGATACATTATACAATTTATAATATACGTCCACATAAAATTCATCATCATCCATATATATCATATCATCACCATATCATTATCATAATCCTGAGTCCTGACACTACAATTATTATTAAAACAATTATTTATCTAATTTAAATTTATTAAAACAATTCATTTTTAAAACAATTCATAATCATATCATTACAAGTATATCCGTTCTAATTTCATCTATATCCATTCTAATGTCATCTATATCCATTTTAACACATTCCATTTATTTATCATCTATATCCATTCTAATGACATCATGATCATATCATTACAAGTATAGAGAAGAAGAATTATCTTAAAACAAGTTTAAATGTCTAGAGAAGAAGAATTATCGTGCTTGAAGCTAAATCTACGTCCACATTAAATTGATCATCATCCATATATATCATATCATTATCATCATTCATCATCATCTATCATCATTCCATGTTTTTAAAACAATTATCCATTATCATCATTCATCATCATCTATATCCATCTATATCATTCATCATCTACGTCCACATACAATTCATGATAATCCAAGTAAACAAGAAACATACATCATCATGATTCATCCCTATCTAATGCAATCACCATTAAGAGTAAACCAAAAAGCATAAACTCCATATACAATCTAAAAATTCTATCAAATCCATATGCAATCAAAATTAAAGATTATATAGTATTTCAAATTTTAAAAGGCTATCAAATCCAGATAATAAAATTCAAATACCATGACCACAACATTCAATGTTACAAATTTTCAAATATAGACTCAATATTTAAAGTTTCCACACTCAATAATAAAAGTTTCAACCCTCTTTTTTTGTATCCATTTCAACTCTTGTGCTCCTTTCCCCAATGGTTTCTTCCCCTGTGGTTGTACCCCTTTCCCCAACAGCTGAAATAACCCAGAACTTATAAGATCTTCCATGCAACACTGTTCAGATTTTTTAAAATTATTTCTTCTTGCTTTGTCGCATCTCCATGGGACAAAAATTTGGATCAGTTGTTGCCTTAGCTTTGAATAATATTTCAGGGTTGAAGCCATGCTCTTTAATTATCCGCTTTAGTGTATTGTTTTGTTTGTTAACCAAAACAATATTTTCCTTCAAATTCTTCGTTGCGGATAAATTGTTCTTCGTTGTTTCCAAGTGAACTTGGAATACCTTTGCTTGACTCTTCAAATTTTCATATTTCAACTGCACAAAAAGAGTAATGTCAATTCAACATATTACTAAAAAATGAAAATTTCAAATTAACAAGAAAAATTGTTTGAAAGTGATAGTACTTACAACCGCTCTATCTCTCTCGGCATTTGCAACTACTACCAGATCCTTGTCCTTGGACCATTTGTTAAAATATGCTTAGGCCTCAGCACTAATATTTTCCAATTTGTTTAATGTCTTATCCAAAATTTCATCTTTATAGTTGTTGTTATACGTGATAGTCCCACTTCTTACTTGGGTAAGTAAGGAATCCATCTTTCGCGAGTTGATTACGGACTGCAACGTATAAACTATCTCTTTGCCAATAATTTTCAAAATGACTAATAATCTCATTGATAAGAACTTTATCCCTTCTCTCCCATTCTATGAGCTGATTGATATGAGGTAGAATAAACTCACTGACATGGGATTGACAATCATAACCAATTAAGTTCTCCAAAGGAAAAGGTAGCTTGAATTGTTCACTATCGTATGTTCGATGAAGATGATCTTGCTGGAGAAGTATGGGGGCTTTCGGCTAGATCAACTACTTGTTTCTGCCTTTGGGTGGCCTGATCCTGTTTGTGATAAAATTAATCAAGATTTAGATAAATAAATTTAAATTGAAATGTAATTCAATATTGTAAAGCATGTTGAAATTGAAGTATACTGCTTTGGCCTTGAATCATCTCATGGGTATTGAAAAAACTAGTTGGGTCATTGCTATCAATGCCCAAATAATCTTCATCTAAATTTATATTATTCAAAACCGATATGCCCGTTGCACTGGGCAAGCCACCAAGTGAGAGCGTTGGAATTGAAAGGAGGAGGCAATGTTTAGTGTCCCGCTAGGGGCCGGAGCAATTGGCATGCGTTTACCAATGTTCTTTTCATTGTTCCTCTGGTTGGCATTTTAAAAATTATTGGTTGAGAGGGGTCGGTGCCTCTGTTTGAACAGAAGGACTGCAATGTGCTGAAAAGTTCAAGAAAAAACATGAAAAACTAGAAAACAATCCAAAAAGGCAAAAACTACGAAATTAAACGTAGTATTCAAAAGTTGTACCTTGTTGTCGAGGGGTAGTTTTTGCGGTGCTAAGGGTGGCCATGTAGGAGTAGTATTTGGTGGTTGTTGAGAAGATACGAATGCATGTGACTGTATGGAGTGAGTTGGGGAAGAAGGTTGAGTTTTTGAAACATGAGTATGGTCCAAAGTCCCTGCAATGTCATCAACATTGAATGTTATGTCAATTCAATTGGTTAAAATTTAAATTGGAAAATAAAAATACAAATTTGGAATTTGTAAATAATATATGAGAAGGTATTACTTCTCTGGCATTTAATGAGTTCAAACTGTTGAGGGTTCGGAGAGGAGTGAGCTTCCATTTCAGATTGGGAGTCTCCCAAAGCCTCAGCGTGTTGTTGGCCTCTTCCTCTTGATAACGCCTTTTTTTGGGGAAGGGCTTCAATAAATCTTCTCTACAAACCGTAAATTGTTAATAACTATGTAGTGTAATGTCAAAAATTGAAATACAAACTAAATAGTTTATACCTGTTGTTCTTCAAATGGAATTGACAACTTCATCAACTCCTCGTCAGTGCAAGTAGGAATTTGTTTGTCTTTTAAATTTAAAAGTGCCTCGTAATAAAGGCCGAGGAGATAGTTTGTGGAATAAATGACAAGTTTTTCTGAAAGCTTTGAATTTGTTATGTCAGTTCTTATTTTTTTTTATAGATAGGTGCACCAATCAAATTTTTGTTTTGAGATAGTGGCAACTATGTATGCAATGGCCCAGTTTGGTATATTTGTTTGGCGACCCTGCAAAACTATTCTGGATTGAAAAAATGAAATCACTGCAGCAAGAAAGTGGTGTGCAATTGCTTGCGTATCCACACCACACCTGGATTTATTGACATGAGCTGCAAATGCCAAACAGTGGGAATTAATATAAATTTATAACACTAAATTGTATCACAATAAAAAATAGAATAAAAATGATGAATGAAAACGAATTATACTTACAATCAACATGGAAACCGAACGTTGATTCGAGATATTTCTTGTCTTCTTCCAGGAGTGTTGCCTTCGTTGTAACAATTGGTAAATTTCTGAACGGAAGGCCCGTAAACCGATGGATGTCATTTGCTTTGATACTGAATTGAAACATTCCGCCATTTAGAGTCACATAAAAAAGGCCATCCTCTATATTGTAGGATGAGAGAAGGTAATTCAAAATATCCGGATCTATTTCGAAATGGGGCATGTCAACGAGCCCAGTAAACTCACACGCATCCATCAAATCTTTATATTCGGAAGACATCTTTAAAATAGTATGGATGTGGGGCACAAGGATTCCTGTAGATGATCTTGCCCATGGATTGGACTAGATTCTCTTCTTGATTTTTGTCCTGAGCTTGCGGTTGGGAAGCATTTGAAGTCGCCATTGTAGTTGTGCTTGCATCTTTGACAATGAGGGATTCTAAAAAAATCGAGAGCCGGAAAGTGTAAATGAGAAAATGACCGGTGGGAGGGTATTTATAGGCCAAATAAAGCATCAATGGCCTCTGTTGATGCACATCAATGGCCTCTATTGATGCGCGTGTCATGGCCTCTCATTGACGCATGTCAATAGTCTGCATTGACATGCGTCAATAGAGTCCATTGATTGCGTGTCAGCCAACAGAGGCCATTATTGACACGCGTCAATTCACATTCTCGTGACGCGCGGTCAATGGCCTCGAGTGACATGCGTCGGCCAGAGGCCATTGGCTTACATCGTCAACATAGAGGCCATTGACGCGTCAACAGAGGCCATTGACGCGCGTCAACAGAGGCCATTGACGACGTCGTCGAGGAGGCAATGATGCACGTCATTGACCCTTGTTGACGCGTGTCAAAGCCCCGGCGACACGCGTCAATGGGCTCTATTGATTGATTGTGTTGACCGCGTCAAGAGTGTTATTGACATTCATTATCGCGGCGTCAAAGGTGCATTGGTGTCTAGAACTCTGATTTTCTCGACTCGAAAAACTTGGTGAAAATTCAGTTTTGGAATACTGTCAAATTCGCCTTTCGCTGAAACTGGTTCTGGGGATATTCGCAGGTATTTTCCACCTACAATTTTCTAGAGGTGTCTTAAAATGAACCACTGTTAATAGTACCTAACAATTTTTCTCAAATAATGACTTTTAATCATAATATAATGATAAGAGTGCTCATATATGACCAATTATTTGTCATAATTTGATAACCTTTGACTTACTTAGAATTGGCTAAGTGTAATTAGTTACCTGAAGGAAAATTGATCATATATGAGCATTAATGTTTAGAGAGCTCTAGATTTCCTATTTGAGTTTGGGGATCACATTTGTACTTAGAGAGTCACATATGTGTTTAAGGAGTAGAATTTTGTTGTTTAATTTTTGTTGGGGGCACATTTGTGTTTGGGGAGTAACATATGTGTTTGGGTGGCATATGTGTTTGGGGAGTCACATATATGTTTAGGATGACATGTTTGTGTTGTTTAGATCATCACATTTATATTTAGAGTGTCACATATATGTGTTTATGGTGTTAAATTTGTGTCTAGTGTATTACATTTGTGTTCATGTTATTACATACATGATTAGGGGTCACATTTATGTTTAGTGTGTTGTATTTTTGTTTGGAGTGTCACATTTTGCTTTAGGGTGTCATATTTGTGTTGTTTGGGAGTCTCGTATGTGTTTATATGAGGAAGTTATATATGTGTTTAAGGTGTCACATAATTTGTGTTTAGGGTGTCACATTTATGTTTTGGGGTTACATTTACATGTTGTGGGGGGTCATATATGTGTTTAGATGTCACATTGATGTTTGGGGACTAAATATTTAATACTTGAATGTGCAATGTAAAAACTATAGTGATTAGATATACGAGGATATAGAATAATACATGTCACATTTAAAAAGACATTAGGTTGTTGCATTGGTGTTTTAGGGGTCATTATATTGAAAGGGACGAAAAAGAAGATTGTTCTAAGTCGCAAATATATCAAATGATAATAGCACATCACATGTAATAAGCTGGAAGGAATTCTCCATAATATCCTTACAAAATGATTTACAAACAAAGAGCTAAAATATCATATATGGAAATATAACATAATGTCATTGTGGATTTCGGGATGTACATATAAGATGAGGGAATTTCAACTACTACCTAGATCGGTGGTGAAGAATTCTCACTAAGCGATAATGGTAGTTAAGTTAACTCCACAAGACTAACAATCTAACTCCACACAACTAAAAAGTAAAAGCAAGCTAACTCAACAAGTGTAGAGATAACCTAAGTGCAAGAATTGTCCTATTAAACAAATAAAAATTAATAATAAAATGATTATCATATTTGAGTTTAGGGGTCACATTTCTATTTTTTTGCAAGGGGGAATGAGGAGGGGGCGGGGTGCACATATATGTATTTTGAGTGTCACATTTTTGTTTCTTAGGGTGTCATATTTTTTTGGGAGTTATAATTATGTTTGAGGGTCACATATGTGTTTGGACGGTTTGTTTTTTTGTTTGGGGGTCGCATATGTGTTTATGGAAAATTGTATATGTATTTAGTTTGATGAATTTATATTTTTTTTAGGGTTTCACATTTGTGTTTAGGATTTCATATATTTAGGACATCACATTTGTGTTTGGGGTTTATACATGTTTATGTAGTCACCTTTATGTTTAAGTTTTTGCAAACATGTTTCAAGGGTTACATTTGCATTTAGGGTGTTGAATATTTATTTGGGGTTCTTATTTGTATTGTTTAGGATGTCACATACATGTTTTCCACATTAGTGTTTAGTGTGTTGCATTTTTGTTAGGTTGTCACATTGTTTTTAGGAGTCATATATGTGTTTGCATTGTCAAATTGGTGTTTCAGGTGATTGCATTTGTGTCTAAGAGGTCACATAATGTTTGGGGTTGCGTATGTGTTTGGGAGGTCGCATATTTTTTTAGGGCATCACATTGTGTTTGGGGGTCTCATATGTGTTTGAGACTTTAGTAAAGATAATTTGTGACTTAAATAAAGATGACATGTCTCACTATCCTCTCATGTCTCACTATATTCACGAGTTAATATCATTTCAACTCTCACTATCATTGAGATATGAAATGGTTTAAAATTTAATTTAAGAATACCTAGAGCTCTTATAAATGACAAAAATCAATCTAAAATCTCAAAAACCTACAAAAGAACCATTTATTTGTCCAAAACAAACATCGGGTGAAAACATTATGCTCATAGAATGCTATATTTAGTACTAAAATCTTGAAAATGACTAAATAATGTCCTTATTGGATTTTGAAAAACCATATTCTAAATAAAAATCCTAGATAATTGAAATCAATTCCAAAATCTCTTAATGACACATACTCTTTATATTTATTAAAATAATTTAAAGTATAAATTTAAATTTCCTTCCTTCCATTTTTGCAATTCATAAGTTCATTCACCCCATAATGTGTGTGCATTTCTTAAAACACATGCATTATTAGTGAATGCACGTTATAAAGAGTATGTATTTAGGCTCAACAATTACCGAGCCTAAACATGTACTCATTAATGTTCAACTGGTACACATTGCTTGATTTCATGTTTTACATGTAATTTATCATTTTTGTCCTCCATCTTGGTGCATTTACCCATGGTGATCCCATGTGATCGCCATAATTAAGATTCTTGCATCCCTAATGCCCTAGTTGTGTGCACTTGGAAAGTCAAGTATGTATGCCAAATTTCTTCGTAAGTGCACTTAGCAATCACAATTTGATAGAAAGCATTACATTTTTAATGGCTAGGAACTAAATTTTGCTTCACAAAGACGATCTAACATCTTGGCCATCTTTCGACATGGACATTACAAATCCTTTCCATCAAAGCAAGTTAAGGAAGAACCGATCTGTAATTGTATATAAAAGTGCTAAGGTGGACTTGTAAAATAATACCAAAAATGGGAATCAAGATTGTTTGCGAGGAGATAGTGTGTATTCACTTTTCCACCGCACGAGATAAATTAATCGTATTAATGTTCACGGATATATTGGGATCAGTGTTATAGGAAAATTTCTCTATTAACCTTTCTTTGAATTTCTATAAGGGTTTATCTAAAGGTTGGTACAAGTTTGATTGTTTCACCCACATTTTAATTGGTAGCCCAACCCCAAATGTAGGTAAGAAGAGATGCATCAAAATTCTAACTTTAGGGTCAATAAGTTCCTAGAGATACCTTTGTCATATTGTTCTAGATTGAATATTTAGGTAGAGTTGTCCTTTAACTCTCCCATTTACTCTAATAACCTGCTTGATCTACAAGGATATAGGGGAGTAATCTTAATCAAAGTCCCTTTCTAGAGAAAAACATTGGAATGAAATATGAAAAATTGAAATAAGAGTCAAAGACATTAAAAAAGAACTTAATACCAATTTGAGTTATGATTACATTGATGTGTTTTCATGTTTTCCATCTATACATTATTTTAGCATTTAGTATAATATTATCAAACCTCATTTTTTGAATTATAATATTGCATGTTCACGGACGTAATTTAAGATTAAGAGATCCTATGTTCAATTGAAATTAAAAATCATGTATACAAACGTTCCTTAATTATATTAAAATATGTATTTCCTTAGTGACTACTAACAAATTCCTTCTATTAGTCAATGGTTTAAGATGCAAGTATTATTTGCACTATAATTATATTTGCATGTTTTGTGTGCATGTATAATTATATGCATGATAGGCATGAGTGCGCGTGCATGTGTGCGTGTGTGTGTGTGTGTGTGCGTGGGTGCGCGCGTGCACACGCGCGGCGTGTGTGTGTGTGTGTGCGCGCGTGCGCGCGCGCGTGCGCGTGCAGCGTGCGTGTGCGTGCGTGTGCATTTATCCATATCCTAATAATAAATAAGAACATCAACTAAATAATTGACATAATCAGATAACTTACACTTTATGGGCATATAGAACAAGTGTTCAAACATCTACTTTTGCAACTCCATGTATGCCCTTGGAGCTGAGATTATTTTATTGAGAGTGTCATTAGAAGGTATTATTGATGAAACTATATGAAAAGAGACTAAATTAGTTAAAAAAATTGGATGAGACATGAATTCATGTAATTGAGCACCTCATAATTTACTAGAATAACCTTATAAGATTTATCAAAAAGATTAGATCAAGAGAATTTGAAGTGGGAGATAAAATATTGAGAGAAAATCAATCAAATACGTATATAGATTTAAAAAAAATCAGAATTTAAGTGTAATTAGTTGCGACCCTTTTTTATCATAAAGAATTTCAATTCATATTGATTTTCACACTAAAAGATAAATAGTTGAAGAATCCAACTCGCCAAGGTTTAATGCGTAACCTTAAGACTTTTTGTTGGCTTGTTTATTTCTTGATTATTCTTTTTGTTAATATTGATCACCGATTTTCTTTCATTTCTTTGGTTGATTTCACATATTTATTTTTCCATTTGGCTTTAGGTCCTTTATGATTTTTCATTAACTTAATATTGATTGTTCATTTCTTTTCCCATGAATTTATTTAATCTTTTATCCCAACGTGCTTTCCTTTCAATATTTATTGTGTTTATTTACACATGAATTTCTTATTATCAATCATTAAATTTTATTATGCTCCACCTTGACATGTGTATTTGAGTCTCTTATTCGGCATGATTCATATCATGCAGATGCCTTTGTCATTTCCTACGTTACCATGATCGACATTATGCATCTTTTTTTGGTCAAGAACCCTTGTATGTGATTTTACATTGTTTACATATTTCCCATATAGGAGCATCTCCTACTTTATGATTACACTAATTATATATTGCTCACAAAGGGACATGATACTCTACACATTAATCAACTACACCTAGCCCATATGGGGGCAACTTATTTTTATGTTGACATCGACTACATATTGCCCACGAGGGCATGGCATATTTACGATTACACTAATTACATTGTTCATGCATGAGGCTCGACTCTCATATTTATAGCTTTTGCTTAGAAAGGACATATTATACTTGTGTTTATATAGATTCTCATACTCACATGGGGTTACACTTATGCTTGTGTCGATTATATCTTATGTCACATAATACAGTTTGCGAATACACTTTATATTGCATATACTTGGGCCATCCAGTGGGGAAAACTAATCATTATATGCATGCTTTCACAATAATACCTTGTTATTTTTCACATTTTTTCTTTATCTTACACTAGTATGTGTACTCCCTTTCTTTCAAGATATGTGGTTCATACATTCATTCCATGCGTTAAAATGGAGCATATATTTCACTTGTTTAAATACACACCTCTGGGATATTATATGTCTCCATATGAAAGCAATCATACTATGGTTTATCTATGTTGTACATATCATACCTCACCGAGTTTCACCACCGTAAGTATATATACTCCACTTGGTCTCATTGCAAAAGACAAATTTTAGATTTAATACAAATTTTGAGATCTAGAATTTGCATAAGCATCTAGTTCGTAATTTTCAGCACAATCAAGTGTAATCATTCTTATTTTCTTTTCCTCGATTTCAACAATTCATTGATTACATATTTATATAGATACCGAGTAAGTTGCACATGTTTCTCATATGTTTGCATAGAGCATGGGTTTCATAACCTGGAAACAAGCACATGGATGTTAGTTCCACAATCCTCCCAACCCTCCATTATAAAGATCAAGTGATTCTCTCCTTCTGAATTTCAATATATCATTATTTTGATATGACTTTGAGATCTCTCAATATGTTTTAAGGAAATCATATATACGTACTTGATTGTTTTGTGTTGATATGTATGTTGACAAACACATGAAATGGGGTAGTATGTAGACACTTGATTTTGGTGTGAGATAGTTTCCTTTCAATGATGGTGGTATTTTTTGTTTATTTTAGGCTGGTTGTTGATATTTTTTGTTTGTTCAAATGTCAAGACATCTATTCATTTCTACGTCTTTATTGTCATTACTATATACATCTTTCTTTATCAATTTGATTTATTGTTTATATATGTTTCCTTCCTCTTCCTCTTCCTAATTTCTTTCTCCTCCTTAGGTTTCTCTTTCCTCCCATGTTTCTTTCCTCCCATGTTTCCCTTCCTTCTCGGACAATTTTCCAAGGCCATATTAGTACAATTCTAGTTTTCCATACTTTCGCCACTACATTTATGAAAATCTTTCATGTGGGCCTTTTCGACCCTTGATTTGAGTGCCTCAAGGTTTGTGGCCCTTCTTTCTTGACATTTCTTGCTCGTTGTGTGCTAGCATATGGCATAAGGTTTTAATTTGAATTCAAGCAGTCTCTTTGGATTCCTTGTCACATTATATATACGTGAAGAAGAAATAATAAATTTGTAAAAACCAAAATTTCATGTATTAGATAAAAATCCACTTTGTCAAAATCATATTTCAAGCATTTAAAGAACATCATCTAACATTTTACTTGTTGCATCTATTGAAAGATTAAAGAATGGGGCACTATTACATTTAACTCTCTATATTGCTTTAGACTAGGTGTTTTATTTACTTAACTAATCAAAATACTACGACTTGAAAACAATGGAGAGATAACACCTACCCTATTAACACCTTTACATGTTTTTATGATTTTGCAAGGTGTTGCAAGCATATTAGTTTCCACGAAGAAGAGCATCCCTGCAACTCTTAGTGAATACTGGGATGTAAATAAGCAGGGTCGTCAAATAAGTTTCGCATTTTCTGACAGCTTCTAGATACGTATTAATCCAGTTCTGATCGTGTCACTTAAGCAGCAATTCTGGTCAAGGTTTTCTTATTTCACTAACAAAAATTAGGTCTACTTCACCTTGATTTCTGAACCTGTTTCCCACTATCTATTTCAAACGACTGTCTCTTGAATTTTAACATAATGTTTATCATTTTTATATCCTATTCTTAACTGTTTCAATTATCTTATTCCTAGAAATTTAATTAATGCAATCAAGTCTAATTCATCGAGTTATATTCTTTAGGCTTGATTGCAATCATATGCTTTGCAAGACTTACATTATTATTGTTTACAAGAAGACTTGTGATGGTCACTGTGACTAACTCTTACAAACATTGCCAATGGTTTTGCAGCCATGCCTGTGAACCTCTTTCCTGTGGTTGTGTGGTGGTTATCTTGCAATGCTGATTTTGTGGTCATACTCATGCCTTGTGAAACTCTTTCCTGTTGTTGCTATATTTTGATGCTTTGTAGGTTTTTATATTTTCCGCTATATTAATCTCTATCTAAGATTTCTTATATCTTGCAAGACATATGGTAACCCACATAATGAAAACAAGCATCGAATGGTTCTCTCTTGGAGCAATGAATCCCAAGGTCCTGTTGGCAATATTTTAATGCACATTTACATTTTCATAATGTAATGTATCCCATCTACATGGCAGATTTCTTAGTTTGCAAAACAAAAAGTAATCCACGTCCATCAAATTCATTGAATGGTCTTGTAAGATCTATTTCAAATTCAGTTTATGTTGCTTTCAGAGGTACTGCTCATAATATTGTGAATATGGTTTACATCTATTGCCATACCATCAATGCACAAAATCAAGAAATTGCCATTCAAAATCTGTCAAGTTTTATGGGCACATAAATAGCAAAAATAAGCAGAGATGTTACTCTAAGAAAACTAAGACTGTGTGTCCCTTTAACTAGTACAAATGACTCGTAAGGTACAATTGATGCATCAGCATCAAAAATTTTCTTTCCCTTTTTGATTATAGTAGCATGCCCATTCAGAGGAACAGAAATATTTTACAAAATAGTGACAGTCAAACAAATTCATATCTGAGTACATAACCTCTTCAATGAAATCTAGTGATGACAAGGCCTTATTATAGAAATCTCTTTAATGATCAGCTCCCTACTTCTTTTTGCTTCTTTTTCAGCCTGCAGCAGCAATAACATTAATGAACTTAAAGCTTTATGAACTAAAAGAATGAATAAAGTTCAGGTTAAATAATTTTTCAGTCTTAGGCATGTTTAACCTGGCGATGGACTAGGCCCATATTATGATTGGTCATATTATATCATGCTTAGAAGGTGTATATTACCCTTATTTTACGGAATATTGTTTTCATTCTAAAGATACACAAGGGTGATAAGCTTTACTGGAAAGGCAAAATATGTACAAAACACACAAATGTCAACTGGGCCAAATTCCAGAAATACAAAGGAAAAGTTTTAAGAAACATATCATTTTGTAAGCTCAATAAATAGTGCAACCTTAAAACAGTATGAAACAAAAAGAACCAGTCTGGACTCTAGACGCTATATGAAAAAGTTTCATCCTACAGGATAATATTGCTCAAGAGAAAGTGTATCCACAATGTATGATGAAGCCTAAAACTATCAGTCGCTAGCAGCCTTACAAGTGATCCCTCAAAAAATAATGCTTAATTTTTTTTTCATTTAAACAAGAATGTTGCCTTGGCATAAGAAATTTGTTTGAAAAGCAAAATGCAGTCTGAGGTAGCAATCCTAGCAGAGCTAAAAGCCTAAAAGCATTAGGCACACTGGCAGCGTCGCAAGCACTCCCACAAAAAAATAATGCTTAAAAACACTTCTCATTTGAAAAAGAATGTTGACTTAACATAAGAAATTTGTTTGAAAAGCTAAGTTCAGTTTCAAGGCAGAACTCCTAGCGGGGCTAATACATATAGGAGGCTTCATCCTGAATTGAGGAACTTTCCAAGGTAAAGGCATAAAACACAGATAGACAACTACCTTTTACATGTCATATTGGGCCACAGAAATATCTGAAACCAGTGACCATTGAAATGTCTGCAAATTGGTTAGGGTCGCAATAGAAAAAGAAGGAAAAATTCTTTGTTATTTCCATTTAATGCTTTGGAAGGTATATTATTTTGCATCTTATAGCTTTTCAAATAGCCCAGGAATAACAAAGATATATGATATAAGCATAGTTACCAAATATGAAAAAGCGAAACTGTGATCTCTTTGGTGAAAGTGTTTAGATGTTTTCCAATTTTATATTGCTCTGGCTTTTCATAAACAGAGTATTTTTGCATATGTAATTTACCATAATTTTATTCCAAGTTTAAGGCTCACCATATAAAATGCTCTGTACAAAAGTTGCTACCTTGGATCTAAGTAAAAGAAGGTAGGTTAAGACTTACTGCCTTAATAACCCTTTCAAATGACTTTTCGCCATGTTTTGCAATGTAATTTTCAACAGAAACTCTTGCTGCAGGGCTCATCATTTGAAGAACCCGCTTCTGCCCCGGTGGAGGCTTTGAACTAGTTTGAACGAGGTTAAGTGCAAACTTTCTAACATAATTCTCATATATGTAAGCTGCTCCATTGAACATTGGCAAGACTAGCCAGAAGGACGCAATCAGCTTTATATATGGCCAAATAGGAAACCTGCAAAATATATAAGCATCTGAGACTCATCTTGAACTTTATGTATTTCCCAATAAGTATAATTAGCTTTTCCAAGCAGGAAAAGGAGGACAATTTAGCTGGTTAAATTTCTATTGAATGCAGAGAGATAATTAGGAAATTCTTGAAGGGGCAGGTTTAGCTCACCAGGCAAGAGCTCTGTAGAAAGAGAGCTCAAAAAGCGCAATCAATGAATACAATACCCAGTATGTAAGCCATTGCTGGTCATCCACCTGGGAAGGATTTTCAATTTCTCTGATGGAGGCATATCTGTACAGTGCAAGATATTATCTCAAACACCAAATTAATACTATCTAATAAGTATTATGAGCTCAGGTGAACTAAATTTGTCAATATCCATCAAGACCATCACTTTAGTTGAAAAACAATTTACATCTGCCTTTGCTCCTTTTTCCTCATCGAACTAGAACACACCAGTAACATTTTATTTTCTTTCCCCACAAAAGGAGCATTTGGGTACAACCATTTTTAGCTACTTAAACTGTATTTGCATAACATCTCATGCTTACTGCAATTCACAGCAGGGTGAGTCTCCTTAAATTTGTTTAATAAGCACTAAGTCTATAATACATGACAAGTTAGTTAATGTTTGATGCTACAAGATTTGGAAGGGTTGAAAGACTTACAGAGGATAAAGCAGCATCACCGCCGGCCTGCTCAGCAATACAAAACAAAGAAAATCCCAGACGAAGGTTAATAATGAATGGAAATTCGTAGTACATTAATGAAACTAATGGTACAAATTACAATCCATCACATGCAGTTGCTAGAATAGTACCTAACTGAAACAGAGCACACAAAGACATCCAAAACCCCTATCCTAAGGTTGGATTTCAAATCATACCTTAAATGTGATTGACCTAAAGTTGTCTCTAAGGTTGTCCTACGAGGGGAGGATAATGAAATCTTGTTCTCCATGATAGTTCCAGTTTCTCAAGATTCACAGCATTTGAGGATATAAAAAAGTTCTTTTAAGGTCAGGGCCAAGCAAGATGCCACTTTGGTGTATAAAACGTGTCATAGCTTAACTTCTTTTATGTTACAGCCAAACAAGATGCCACTAGTACCCTGTGTTGAACCACAGAAAAGAAACTTACAGCAAAAACTCGCCCCTAGCATAGTCCCATGGAGTGGGGGCTCCATAAATATCTCAGCGGGTGCTGCTGAGAGAATTTAGGAGCATTTTAGCTGTTTTAGGGTCCCATGAATTTGATTATTTTCCTCAACAATTCCTGTTGAGAAATAATGACAATTTGCAGGTATATAATGATTATTTTTCCCCCCAAATTGACCTAAAAATAGTGGCGGGAATGCATGTTTGTTGCTAGATGGAAACAGAACAACCTAAACTGTAGGGGGAAATTATCAGTCCCCCTCTCCAGCCACCTCTTAAGTTTAAGGGGCAAAAATATGGAGCTCCTATTTTTCAGGCTTACAAGAAAACAGGAGCTGTAGCCCTCATAGGACCAAGAAAGTATTTCTAATAAGAATACTTACATTCGGTCTTGCATTCATTCCAGTTGTTTTCTTAAACAGAGCTTAAGCTATGGTCCCATTCATGGGGCTCTGCCAAGAAAATTTCTGAGCCTTTTGTAATTTAGTTGTCCCAAGAATTTTTTATTGTTTTGTGTTCGGATGGCAAATTCTAAGAATGATACGCTAACAGATGGCCCAATTTATTATCAAAACTTACATTTAAATGCAAACAGAAGGATCATCCTCAGGACATGTAAATCAAACCTCACACTCTTCAGGGAATAACTACTTCCTCAGGCCATGCATGTTATATGATGCTTAAAAATTCAAAATAGCAGAATCCAGAATTCATAAGGCATACCCATCTTAAGAATCATCGTGATTCGTTCCCCATATGCAGGCATTTAGTATAGGAACAAGATAAAAAAAACATACCCAGCGAAGTAATGGAAGTTCCTTGCAATTGCTCCGAAGAAACCCATACTGAATTTGGGGTGGAAAGTTGCAGAAACACGAAAGACGATGTTTGATCCGTAATACTTGTCTTGTAACAGAGACACTAATTATACTTGACCAGCTTGAAATTTGTGGGGCTCCGCCAGCAGAATAAGATTTAAGAGAATAAAAGTAAGAAGCAAGGAACAAAATCCATAAGAAATTCTTATATACGAGACCCTCAAAGCTAAAAAGTTTCTTGCCCGACAAATCCAAGGAAAACCAGGCAGGGTATTGCATGGTTCCCAAGCAAAGTGAATGGGAAAATGTGCGATTGGCTTTCCAACGTAACTTAAACATTTAATAAATGTCAAATGTCTGTAATGTTTGGATAATTGCCACGTAGCTATACACGTGGAGACATCTTAGAAGAAGTAAACTTTATTTGCTAAAAATAAAAATAAACATTATGTACAAGATACATAAAGAACAAACATTATTAACCTTTTGTTCTTGTAAAGTTTGGCGAGCTTCCAAACCTCCCTCTTAACATAAACATTATGTATGTGTAGATCGTGACAATGGTTTATTTTATTATGTATGTGTAGATCGTGACAATGGTTTATTTTATTATTTAACATTATTTTAATAATCAATTTAGGACACCTCTTGTCATGTTAGTTAATTTGTATTAAATTGGATATTATGGGTGGTTTTTTTTTTTGGTTGTGGATTTGGAAAGTGGTTTTAAAGCAATAATGTACTAGAACTAGTTTAAGTTGTGGGTTCAATTCTTACGATTATTTTTGTATTGAGGATCCGATTCAAATTGTTGTAACTCTCAAACCTTAAACCATCCTCGGTTTCTTTTAATTATAGTAAAAACAACGTCGTGTTATAACTAATTATATTACATTATAAATAGATTTATAGAGATATAAATAATAAATTTAAACATAATTATATAAGAGAATTTTCTTGAAATGTTAATAATTGATAAAATGCGGTGTTAGAAGAATATCTTGTTTGTCATAATTTTATATAGTCAATTAAGAAATAAATAGCACAATACAAGTCTAAATAACGAGACAAAACAAACCAAGTAAAACCAACATGAATAGAGCAAACCAAACTAGCATCAGATCATTTGCTAGACCGGTACTTCATCGAAAACTATAACACATTTCTTATAGCAAATAGTGATTGTCAAAAATGAGTTGATGACCTTGTGTGGCTACTTTTGAGCTACAAACGCCTCGATTGTTTTTTCCAAATTCATTTGTGGATCTTTGGGACAAAAACCTTGCCTCCTTTCTCCAAATTTATTATGGATCTCAAAGAAGTTTCTCTCCTACCTAAAAACTCTAATGTGATGCAACACCTTGCAAGACTATAAAATATGAGGGGAGTTATTGATGGCTTGCATTATCCCTTAATTATTATCAAGTCCCTAAGATTATGTACAATCTTGAAAACGAAAAACCAAATATAATGAAATTTAGTAAACAATCTAGTGCAATGAAAGTGTCCAAATCCTTTTAACTTTCATTGACTTAGTCTTGACACAACAACCAAATGCTAGTTGTTCTTCTTAAAACCCCTAAAAGCTGCTTTTGGCATTAGGATGCCCTAAAGAATAAATGTTTTCTAATTTTTCTTATGATTTTCTTAATATGAATCCTTGCTCTAAATGCATTAGTGCATTCGGTAGTAGATTTTGATGAAATAACGACAAAAGTATCACTTTATCATTTTTATGATTTTTATCATATTAACATCCTCAAATTATTTTGATGCTAATTACAAGAAGCAAATATATTAACTAAAATAAGAAATTAAAGGCTATTAGATTTAGTGGTGGTGATTACACTAATGCACTTTGCATCAATATATGGAGGAATTGTCATTAATTTAATTTAATTTATATTAATTAAATCTAATATTGTAAGTTACATATGATAATGAATGCTAAAGTACAGATTTGACAAAAGCAATCTAAGATTTAATACAAGCAATCTAAGATTTAATATTTGAAAACCCTAAGCAAAGAGGAAAAGGAGAGTACTCACCGATTTACGCTTGATCTCGAAGTGTTCTGGATCGGTAAAACTGTTGAACAAGAAGTGAACTATGTGTTAATGCTCAAAATAAATTTTGCGACTCAATGCATGCATATCCAAACATGGGTGCCTAGACTAGGCGAGGCACCCGGGCATTGGTGCCTACCTACCGGGCCCGTGGATCGTGAAAATGGTCATAAGCTGATTTTTGCAATGTCGTAAATAGTTCGTGTTGATCGCTTTCGTATGTCACACCTTGATCGACGAGGGTACCCATAACTTGCAAAATCCACAATACAACACCAAATTCAAAAAAGAAAGATGCTGATATGGGGAGTCAGACTAACCCCAATGGTCACTGATGAGTGAAATTATGACTGAGAGTTGCATTACATCTCAAACTCCATGTAGTTCTGGTGTGTGTGTGTGTGTATAAGAATCATTCCCGAGGATGACCTTGTGCGCAAGTGCACTTGATAGTGGGTTGTAGCTATATGTAGCAATGTAAATAGAATGTGTGGATGGAATAATGAACTTCCCTTCCTATGTAGTGTATGCAGAAAATATAGTCCCTTGTCCCTTGATTGAATGCCAAATGGATTCTTTGAAGTGCTTTAGGTTCCTTTTGAGTACAAGATTAGGTGATAGTAATAATGCTTAGAGCCTTATTTTGAACACATAACTATGTATTTATATGATTCCCTTGTTTGAATTTCATAATTGACAACAAGAAAGTGACACATAAGTGAAAAAGATGCCCAAAAGATAAAAGAGACCCAAAATAAGTAAGTAAGGTGGAAAAGGGTCGACGACACCCTAGAGGGGACATGGGTGCCTAAGTGCTCATGTCCAGGTTGGTAACTTATGTCTGGAGTCATAGAAGATAAATAAGTAAAATATCGACTGGGTTGTGGGGTGTGAAAGGCCAAATAAAAATAAGAAGCAAAGGAAAAAGGCCAAAGACAATTGTCAATTACTAGTTTTCTTGCTTAGGAATTATATGAATGTTAGTATGTATTTAGGACCTAGAAATGTACCAAGTGTGTGATTTTGTGTCTTCACTTCCCCACTTTATGTTGTTGAGTTAATACTCGATAACATCATATCCGATAACCATGTAGAGTGTGTGATGAAGAATGTGTTGAGTGGACAAGTGAATCGTGGAATAATGCAAGAAGTGAAGCATGGAAAGATAGAAGAGAAAGTGACCCTAGGGGTGAAGCGTATGCTTTTTGATTGTGTTATACTTGTTGTTTCTAATTCTTATAAGGATGAACCTATAAGAAGAAGAGTAAGAATGTAGTCAAAGTCTCATATATGATAAATTAGAGAAAATGTGCATAAGTATGTAAAAGTGTGTAAAAGGAAAGTGTGCACCTAATATAAAAGAGTGTAAAGGATATAAAAAGTATCCTTAAAATTTTGTGTAGAGCGAGTTTTTTTGGGTGATCTCATGCCAAGAGCGAGTTTTTGGGTGATCTCACGCCAAGTGCAAGTTTTTTGGGCGATCTCATGCCAAAGAGAAAGTGTTGGGGAGATATGTCTAGTGTTACTCTCCTTCCACGACTCTACCCGATGAATACCACTACGAGATGGTGTGTTCTATTTTGTTCCTATTGTCCTTGATTTATCCCGAATGTACTAATTGAATCGTATATAGGAGATAAAATATATTTTTCTTGTTAGAGGACTATGCTTGATAGTGTAAAACTACTCTGAAGGCTTATGTCAACTGTGCTTGCCGATATGAGAAATTGTGTGTGCCCCAGGACATTAGCACCCAGGGGAGGACACAAGCACCAAGCACTCCTTTATGAGCCCGGGAATTGGTGTCTATGCTATGATTTTGACCCAAGTTTGATTCCAATAAAGTGGTGTAATCCGTAACCTATGCCAATTTTGTGTTGTATTGTACTATGTTATAGCTTTGGGCTGATTTATGGGGTGATTTTTTCACCCAATGTATGCCCCCTCATTTTGGGTGCATATGATGTTGATAGGAGTGTGCAACACAAAAGAGAGGCCCGATGTTGATTTGAATTGTATCCCTACGGGGTGGGAATGTACATAGTAGAAACCAAAGAACATGCAAACAAGTGGCGGATGCATGTGTTAGTAGCAAAAGGAGAAAACATGTCATACAAAAATAATGCAACAAATGTGCATACAATAGAGAGACCATGGAAAGCGGGTTTCAAACATGGGACATCGCTCACAATGTCACAAGACAATCAGGGTCGAAGTGGCCAAAATCATACAAAAAGTGATTAAACAAGACATAGGGCATAGCCCGCAAACATTCCTTCAAGGTCCATTCAAGGATCAATCATGTTATCTCGGAAGAGGACACCTATTTTCATAAGGAGAAATTGAGAAAAAGGTATTCATATACCATAAGTATGTTTCCACTCAATCATGATATCTTGGTGAGGAAAGTGAATTGTGAAGGGCCCATCATGTTTAAAGTTTCAATGTGAAGCCGAGAATGGGTAAGGTGACGATCTTCATTTGGAGTACCATGTTTGCAAGAATGGAAAATCGTCTCAATTTCACTTTGTAATGCCCCTCAGATTTACCACCTCTTGATTGTAGTTGTGTGGGCTCAAGTCGGCCTTTGTTTGAGTGAGATCATTGTTCTAGCGTCGTCTTTGATGTCATGAATATTTTGTTAAAAAAGGGTAGCTTTTAAATTAAACTTTACGACAATAAAATAGTAAGGACAAATTTGAAGTGTCCTTCCGGACTAACCTTTTGGAAACCTAGGATCATCCCCATGTTTCGTCGATTTGTGAGGTGAAGTCATTCTTCTTGCAACTCATCCAACTCAAGATCATTCACAAACCTTGAGTTTGAAATATTTATAAATTTCTTTATAATGTTAAACATTGATCTAACTCAAGCATATTTTGTTATCAATAAAAGGAATCCACTTAATTTTCAAATGAAAATTATTTCGTGGTAAGTGGCCTGTCGGGTAGCAGTTGAGGTTTTGCTTGAATCAAATTTAAATAATAAAAACAAATCATGAAATTAACAATAAGAAAGGAATTCAATTAAATCTAAATAAATCATAAAATAAGATATTCTTAAATCTCTCCAAATTGATTTTGGAGCTTGAACCAAACCTCATTTCAAGAAGAATTTAATGTAAATCCTTGGGCGAGCTTGTCAAGAATCTTCGAGGTGAGCGATGAAGCGAGCTTCCAGGTGAGACGAGTTGCTCAATGATTTCAAGGTGACTTGGCAAGGTGAGCTCCTAGGTGAGTTGGGATTTATATTTTTGGTTTTCGGTGAGAGAATTAATGAAATTCTTTCTTAGGTTTGTAAGTTACCTGTCGTGAGATGTGTTTTTAAATTTTGGTTAGAAGAATGTTTTAATTATTTTTTGGGCATAAATTGGTTGAAGAATGCCCCAAATTTGGTCGCATGGGATGTTGGAAAGATGTCCGAGAGAGGCGGACTCATAAGCCTCGCAACGGTCGCTTATTTTTCCCAAATGGGGTTTTTATTAGGCTTTAGAAACTTTAAAGAAAATGCATATGGTAGGCACAAATCTAGACTCTTCCTTTGCTAGCGCCTCCCATCCTATGTCAAATGGGGAACTTAGAGCAGACACAAACATCGAACAAGTGGTTTGTTTTTTTATTTTTTGGAAAAAAATATGATTTTTTGGTAGATTTGGGACACTACACAAAATGGATTGTTGAAAAACGCTCTGGAAGCTTCCAACAAATAGAAATTGCCAGGTGTGAGTGGGTTGTGTTGTGGGAACCCAATGAATTTTTTTTGTTACAATGCATTTGGCAGGTGAAGAGGTCATATTCCTTAAACTGTGTCACAATTATTTCATTATGTGCCAAGCTTTAGCTTCCAAATAGCTAGGGACGTGTTCAAAGCTCTTAAAAAGGAGTATTTTTGTGTGATGTTCAATTACAAATGTGCACGATTATGTGTTATTTGCAAAATTGACATTTATTTGTGGCCACATGGAATGTGTTTGTTTTCTAGGTGCACACCAAGATGGAATTGTTGAAAAAGCCTTGGAAAATTTTAAGCAAATGCAATAGCTGCTATAAACCGAACTCCACAACTCTTCACAAAGATCTCTGTCAAGCATGTGCCAACACATGAGCTTTATCCCACAGTTTGGACTTCCATGAAAGTATAATGGATATGGAATTCTTTTTTTAGTTGTTGTAGTTGCAAATACCCCAGTAGATATATGTGCAAAATGTGGAAACTTTCTCAAGGCATGCAAATGTTTGACAGAATGCATCAAACAAAATGTAGTCTCATGGAATGTTTGATCATTGGATTTACACAAAGAGTTATGTGGAATGGTCTTGGAGGTTTTTAAATAATGCAAACATTGGTGTAAAACTCAACTCAACAATATTTTCCAACATATTCGCGACATGCACAAAAATGGAAATGCTCTCAAGGCCGCATTTTTTTGATGAAATTCTTCAAGAGATTTTGTTCGCGATCGAATGTAATGATGGTGAATTGTGCAAAATAGGTATGGATTTTCCCTTCTTCTTGCATTTAAATTACACACTCTTTCATGTCCTTTGTGGTTGGATCTCAATATTTTGGATCATATAAAATACATCTAGAATGAATGTTACAATTTCTACCCTACCTAAAACCTTCAAAACATAGAAAAATTAGCCTCGTAAATTGTTTCACGACAGCGCCACACCCAAATGTGCCATGAACCCGGGATTTAACTATGGGGAAATTTAAATCAGTTGTTTGAATTCTTTTAATGCCTTTCCGAGTCAAGTCTCAAAGCCCATTTTAATATTTTAGCCACTTGTGGTGACAAGCTCAATTTAATAAAATGTGATCGATTCCGGCTTGTAGATGCCTCTTCATTCGAGAGAAACAAAAAACTACCACCACCTACCTCTAGAATGTCAATAGGGGAACCAACTCTCAATTATGCAAAAAAACTATCAGGGATTAGTTTTGCAAGTGGTTTTGAGGCACTTTGGCTATGTGTGACAGAAATTTTAGTTGCATTTACGATTATCAACCTCAGATATATCCTTGTAACTTGAACAATGTTCATCATTGTATTGATTGTTGTCGAATGTGATGAAGTCTCTATATATAGGGGAATAAGTAGGATTCATCCAAAATTGTGCTTGAACTCAAGATGAGTGTTTTTGGGACCCATTTTGTAAGCACTTTTGCTGTTTTGGTCAGTTTTCTCAACTTGCTACTTTAGCTAGAAACTCCTTCTGAGAGTCCCGTTTGACTTCTAACCACATGTGTGACCTTGTAATACCATCACAATTCTATGTAGAGTATTATTCGATCCTTTATCTTATATGAATGGATTTTGAAATGTATGGTGTTTTTTTCTCTCCTCCCTCTTCTCTCTCCAGGAATGACTATGATACTTTGGTTGATTTGAAAATGTAAATTGGTTTGAAATGAAATGAAAATGGACATGAAATGCAAATGGTTATGACATTGTGAATGGAAAATAAAATGTCTCTTAACCTTCTCTCTCATCCTTACTCTCTCTCTCTAGAACCAAAAATTAAGTGCAAATGAATGTGAAAGTGTGAATGTGTGAGAAATGAACTCTCTCTTCTTCTCTCTCCCTATCTCTCCCTCTCTCTACTCTTTAATTGAAATTGTTTGAAATGATGAATGTGTGGATTTATGCTTGAGTGTAGGGGATTTCCATACTAGTTCTAGGATTGACCCTGCGTGGTTGTAGGTACCCGGACAATAGGAGAAGTACGAAACTTGTGTCTTTTATTAGCATGTTATCTAAAAGAAATGTAATTTTATAGAATATATTAGTGATATTTTTATGAATGGAATGCATTATTCCATTGGTTCCATGATGTATACCATATTGTTTCATATTGATGAAATGTATTATTTCTTACGTAGTTGTACTTTTGCATGTTTGACTAATTCCACACTTAGTCATATTTCAGTATATTTGGTTAAGTAAGTAAGGTCGATTATATCTTGTTGCATTGGAAAACTATGTAAGAGGATCCCTTTTATTATATTTGAATCATCATTAAGAGAATGAAATTGAAATCATGTTATTTAAAATTATTTGTACCATTGTAATTTCGGATGTGATTGTACCAATAAAAATGATGGTAGAATCTAGTGATGGTGTAATTCACCTATTTGATAATGATGTTTTGACCTAGGAAATCTCTTAGCCTTTAAAGTTCAAAATATAACAACTTTCTTGTGCATGTTTCCATATTTGGGTAGAAAGCACAACCAAACTTATAGTTTGAAATATCAACCCTTGTGGTATGGAATGGTCCCCTTGAGCTTAACCTCGTCCCTTGTTTATATAATGTAACCAAACACCTCTTGGAACTTATCTATGCCTTAAAAAATGAGGAAGAAAAAATCGCTCCAGATTTCCTCGGGTCAAGCTGCTCAATGGACAGTTTTTTCAAAAATTAGGGCCAATAACGGTCCTCTTTGCAAGATGGTCCGAATGGCTCTCTGAAATCGGCTTGAGGGTCCTGCTCTATCTGATCCACTCAGCATGGGTCCCGCCCGGGGCCCCCTATTGCAGAGTCCGTGTTCAAATCTTGGGAATGTTTTGTCTTCCGACTTTTCGGAGGAAGAGAACTCTGTAACCGTTTCTTTGGAGCATTCAGCCAATCTCGACTCACAACTGCTTCTTCTCGGACAGCGAGCTATTTTTGCTAAATTCGTGGGCCGGCGGCTATCGACTGATGGTATCCGAGCCTGGTGCGATACTCAATGGGGGAGCGGCCTTCGCGTGTGATTCTGGACAAAGGATTCTTCCTCGTCATCTTCCGCAGCCAAGCTCAAAGGGACGTCTCCCTTGAAAGACAAGAATATTGCTCCATGAATCTGGTCTTCTTATTAAGAAGTGGTCTACCCATTTTGATCTGGATAAAGCTATCATGGAAGGGCTTCAGGTCTGGGTTAGACTATATTCTCTCCCCAGTGAGTTCTGGTCTCCATCCTCCCTCACACAAATTTGTTCCGCCTGGGGAGAGTCATCCGTATTGATCTGTTACCCTCGAAGGCTCCCTTTCTTCCTTCACGAGGGTTTGTATCTCGGTGGACGTTTCCAAAAAATTGAGTGACAAAATCGTGATTCTTTCCTCCAGTGGGAAATGGATTCAAAGGTGGATTATGAGACCATCTCGAACTGTTGTTTCCATTGTAAACTTCTGGTCACTTTCAGAAAGATTGTAAAGAGCCCCCTTCTTCTAGGGTTGTGTGGAAGAAGAAGCTTCCCAGTGCTTCAGTGGAGGTGAATTCCCCTCCTAATGTCGAGCCTCTCTCCCCCCCCATTATCACCAAAGTGAAGTCTCTTCCTGTGGAAACTCTTAATCTCGATCCCAACACCATCAATCTTGTTAAAGAAACGGCCTCGGTGGTTCAAGACTCAACGCGTATCCTCTCCTTATTTCAAGAGGGTATTGCCTTAGGTCTCGGCTCCGACGCCGCCTCCCTAGAAAACTGGGTAGGCAACAAAGAAGAGCTTCTCAATGATAACGAATGATGGAGGAAGACGATCCTGTCACTCAGGTTGAAGAGGGCGAGTTTTTGCCTTCTAGCCGTGGTATCCTTCCTACCCCGCCAATTTGAAATTTAAATCTCGGTCCGAGCGCTCCTGTTGGGCGTCCTTCCAAGTCGCGGTCTTCTCTCAAAGAGATAGCCTCTGGAAATCAATCCCAGCTTGGTTCCTTTTTTTCAATCTCAAGTAGGAGAGGCGAGTCCTCTCTGAACAAAAGATGAACATCTTTTCGTGGAATGTTAGGGGTCTCAACGCCCCTAACAAGCAGCGTCTGCTCAAGGCGGTATGTTGTGGATTTGAACATTTCTATTTGTCATTACAAGAGACCAAGATGTCTAGCTCGGCGTGTTTAGATGGTTGGTTCCGTAGTTGGCGTGGCTGGGAAGGTCTCTTTGTGGATTCGAATGGAGCTTCCGGTGGGTTGGGACTTTTGTGGAAGTCCTCTGCTTGCAAAGTGTCCTCCCTCTCTTCGCAATCCCATTTTCAATGGTGCCAGGTATGTATTAAACATTCCGAGGAGTCTTTTTCCTTTGTAATGTCTACGGTCCGAATAATCCCATTCAAAAGAGGGAAACGTGGAAAAAATTCAGGATTCCTTGAGTTCCCTTCGGATCTTAAATCAATTGTGGCAGGGGATTTTAATGCCACTATCTCTGATAGAGATAAACGGGGGTCTCTCTTGGCATCCCCGTTCTCAAGAAGATTTCACCTCCTTCGTCCATTCTTCCAAGCTGGTGGATTTGGAACCACGCTCCGGGTGGTTCACGTGGAACAATCGCCGCTCTGGCTTTGGGAACTTGGCCGTTAGACTCGATAGATTCCTGGTTTCGGAATCTGGCTCCAGCAGAATTTTCTCCTCCAAAGCAGTGTTTCTCCTCTGTCTGGTTCTGATCACTTTCCTATTTCCATGTCTATTAGCTTTGATCTTCCCCCGGCGCTCGCCCTTCAAGTTCGAGAGTATGTGGATGCAGGATCCCAACATTAAGCAGTTGATTAAATCCTGGTGGGATTCTTTCTCTGTTTCTGGTACCAAAATGTTTATTCTTTCTAAAAAGCTCTCTTTGCTCAAAGAAAAATGCTTGCTTGGAATTCTTCTTCCTTCAAAAACATCTTTCAAGAAAAATTAAGAGTGGAAAAAGCTCTTCGCACTCTTAATGAAAGGGTCTTCAAGTTTGGTATGCATAGCGATGATTTCTTATTGGAAAAGTCCCTTCTCAAGTGAACTAGGGGATCTTTTATTGAAGGAGGAATCCTTTTGGCGTCAGAAATCCAGGGAAATTTGGCTCAAAGATGGTGATAAGAACACCAAATTTTTCCACGCCTCGGTTAAAGCAAGGAGAAATTCTAATTATATCTCTGCCATCATCAAAGTCGATGATTCATGGATTTCCTCCCAACCAGCAATAAAAGAGGAGGCGGTTTCCTTTTTTCAAAAGCTTTTAACCGAGAAACACACTCTTCTTTGGCATCCCAATCCTCTCTTCTTGAGAAAATTCCCAAACTGGTCAATGAAGCTGATAACGAGAGCTTGCTCTCTCCTTTTTCCTTGGAGGAGATTCAGAAAATTGTTTTCTCAATGGCCAGGACAAAGCCCCTGGTCCGGATGGTTTCCCGGCTGCCTTTTATCAAGACTTTTGGGAAGTTATTGGTACTTCTGTTTGGCACGTTGTTGAAGAATCTCGCTCCTCTGGCAAAGTCCTGGGTTCTCTCAATCACACCTTCATTTGTATGTTCCCCAAAAAATCCCCCCATGGATAAATTTGATGATTTTCACCCAATCTCCCTTTGCAATACTTCTTACAAGATTATTTCTAAAGCCATTGCTTCCCGTATCCATCCCCTCCTCTGCTCCATCATTTCACAAGAACAAAGTGGCTTCCTCCCAGGCAGATCCATCTCTCGAAGGAATTATCATTTCCCATGAACTTATCCACACCCTTCATCATTCGTCACGATCGGGATGATGATTAAGTTGGACTATAACAAAGCATATGACCGGATCAATTGGCATTTCCTTATCAAATCCTTGCAAGCTTTGGGTTTCAGTAATCCTTTATGTGATTGGATCTTCAATTGCATATCCTCACCCCCCGCTTTCGTTCTTGTGAATGGTTCAAAAGGCTTCTTTAAGAGCAGCAGGGGCCTAAGGCAGGGAGATCCCCTCTCCTCCTTCCTTTTTATTTTGGTGGCCGAAGCCTTGGGCCGTTGCATTAAATCTGTTGTTGCCTCTGGTTCTCTTTCGGGTCTGTTGTCTTCCTCCAACCTACCACCTCTCACTCATCAACAATTCACAGATGACACTTTTCTTTTTGGGGTTGCTATTGTCCCTGAAGCACGAGCCTTGTCCAATATTCTTAATTCCTATTCTAATGCGATGGGTCAAGTGATAAACTATCATAAATCCATCATTTTCTTCTTCAATGTTCCTCCTAGGCTCCAAAGAAGGATTCTAGCGATTCTGGGGTTTGTCTTCGACACTCTTCCACACAAATATCTGGGCATTCCTTTATTCGCTGGAGCCGGCAAATCAAGTCTCTAGTCTGACCTTCTGCAGTCTTTTTCATTCAGGTTTCAATCTTGGAAAGGGAAATGGCTTTCCCTTGCGGGTCTTGCTTCTGATTAAGTCAGTTCTATGCGCTCTTCCTGTGTACATGTTGTCCATTCTGGCTCTTCCTCATTCGATACTTTTGAAAATTGAAAAGCTCATCCGCACCTTCCTCTGGCAGGGGAACAGTGAGGAACGTAAATTTCACCTTGTCAAATGGGAGGTGGTCAAATCCCCCATTTCTTCAGGTGGTCTGGGGATTATGGATTTAGCTCTGCACAATATTGCTCTGGGTGCCAAATTAGTTTGGAACTTTCTTTCCTCCCCTCTAAAATTGGCTCACCAGGTTCTTTCTCATAAGTATTTGGTGGCTGGTAGATCGGATCTGATCCTCTCAGTGAAGAGCTTCCTAAAGGTTCCCACATTTGGAATTTCATGTGTAAATGTAGAACCCTTATTGCAGATTCTGTCTCTGGTTCGTAAACAATGGAGCTAGGGTGAACTTTTGGGAGGACTGTTGGAATGGGTGCTCTCCACTTGAATCTAGTTTCCCCTCTCAACAACACTATGAATAAAACCAGAGTGACCTGGGGCCCTTTCGTTGCCAATTATGGCTCCCAACATCCGGACGGGTCTCCAACTTGGTCGTGGAAAGATCCCTCTCCTTGGAGGTCCCCACCCTCGGCCTGCTCTATCTTGGCGAGAGGAAATTTTGTTGAGAAGAGTGACATACAGGGATTGTGAGGACCATTTACTTTGGCTCGGCTCCATCTCTGGTATCTATTCAGTCAAAGAGGGTTATCGCTCTCTCCTCTCTCAATCGGGTTTTATCGATCTTCCTAAGCTAAATTGTTGGCATCACTCTCTTCTTCCAAAAGTGGCAATCTTCGGTTGGCTTATTCTTAAAAACAAAGTGTTAACTCAACTCGAAGAAGATCTGGGGCTATGCCGGCCCTTCCAAATGCGTTATGTGCGGTCAAGTGGAAGAAGACCTCGACCACCTTTTTCTCCATTGCTCCTTCGTGGATTTTGTTTGGCAATGGTTGTTAGGAAAATTAAACCTTTCGTGGGTTCATTGTAACAATATTGGTGATTCTCTCCGGTCCTGGCCATCCATGAAGTTCAAAAGCTCTTTAAGTTCTATCTGGAAGGTGGCCCCATATTTCCTCTTATGGCACATCTGGTGGGAGAGAAACTTACGCATCTTTCGTAATCAACATTGCCTTCTCCCGGCCTTCCTGAACAAATTGGAAATTGCTATTTCAGAAGTCATCTCCAAGAATAGCATGAACATTTTGAGTTTTCTTCCGTGGATGCTAGAATTTCCAAGGCCTGGACTCTTATCAAAACTCGAATCCCGCGCCATAGTCAAACAGGGCCTCTCCCAAGTGGAAAAGAGAATTCGCAGGCAACAGGCTATGTGGAAACCTCCTCCCCAAGGCTTTTGGAAACTTAATTTTGATGGAGCCTCTAGAGGCAATCCGGGTTTATCTGGGGCCGGTTGTATCCTTCGTGACGGATGGTTCTCTCATTGCGGCGGGCTCCTTTCCTCTGAGAAACTGTACGAGCAATCTTGTGGAAGTGCAAGCTCTTTTAGAAGGGGTTAAACTTGCTCTAAAATTGGAGGGGACTCTTTGATTATCAAAGGTGATTCTCAAATCATCACTTCAGCAGTCTCCAAAGGATTCGCTCTCTTTCTTGGCGTATTAATCCGCTTATCCAAAACATCCTTTTTTGGCTCGGTAAATTTAAATATTGGAGCATCCGTCACATTTACCGAGAATCCAACTCGGCGGCGGATCTTCTTGCCAATCTAGCGATTGACTTCTCGCATGCTGTAATTGTCTCCAGTGACGTTTTGGATGGACAGGCTCGCGTCAATCCTTTCCAAAGAAAGATAACTCGAGATCTGTGAGGTATGGTTTCTTTAAATGCCACTCATTTCTTCTTCCTCCTCATCTATCGTCTTGCTTGTCCTTCTGGTTTGTTGCTTTTGGCCCCCATGGCTTTTGTTGGCTTCCCATTTGTTGCCCTCCGTGGTCAATTCAGGGAACTGGCAGACTCTTCTGCCATCGATCGTCACCGCCTTTCCATCATTTTCAAGTATTCCTCACCGGAAGAAGCGGAAGCCATTGAAACAATTTTGGGTGAATCTTATCGCTTCGAGCCAGTCATCCCAAAACGGACTCTGACATAGCTTCCACCTTTGTTTTCATTTTGCCTCCTCCTTCACCCCGATCCGAAGTGGTGAATTTGTAGCAGAGGATGAAATCTATGTTGTTCATAGGGTTGGCCTGCATGAACAACTGGTGGACTTCTCTCTTCCTGATCCTCTTCGTGGGTGGAGGAAGTCGACGAGCTCGCTTTAGGCTCTGGACGAGGCATCCAGTGGCTCTGCGGTCAAGTACAGAGACCTGGTCACCTTCACCCAAAATTTCCATCCTACTCTGGATCAGCGTTTTCTTTCGGCGGTCGACATCGACGCAATGCTTTTTTCGGTTCATTCGGTTTCGATCATCACAATGAACTCAAAGATCGTGTCGGCAATGCTGCCTTTGATTTTTGCTCAAGGTAGCTAACGCGCGTGCAGGAACTTCCTTCGGTTGCTTTCAGTGCTTTTTTTGTCCCTTTCTCATGTTTTTTTCGCTTCTTTTGTCTTGGGTGCACTAGCTTTCCCTCTTATTTTTCTCCTCTCATTCTTCTCTTCTTAGTGTTTCCATGCTTCTTTTCTTCCTTCTTCCATTAAGTGTTAAACATAGTAAGGGAAATGCAATGTAGAGAAAAAGGAAAATGTAGGTTTGTCATGCTAAATGCTCTTCAAACCATTTAAGGATGAAATTAGAGTTTTGAACACAACATATATTAAACCCTAGAAAATGTGATAGTGTGGAAGGTGTCAATTCATGTTGTTCATTGATTAAGTTAAATGTGAATTATTTTCCTAATCTTATTGCTATTTGCAGCAGTAAATGAATAATCAATTAAGTACAAAACTTAACCCAAATAAACTAAGTGATAAAGTAAAAACCCTAAGTGCAAAGAGAGGATAATAAGCCTTAGTTGATTCATAGAAATCCCGAAGGTGTATAGAGCTAGAAATAAGAAAATACAAAGCAAGCAATGATCCGCACACCAAAGCTCGAGAAAAATGTAGATCTGGAAGAATAAGATGGATTGGGGTGCTTGGAGAGGGACATGAACACCTACGGGTTCCCTAGACCTATTTATGGGTACATGGGTCTATGGAAATGCTCAGAAACCTCCTCTAAGTAGTTGTGAGGTATTTTGTTGTTCACCTTTGGTCGCTATGAGGTCACATAATGATCTTCAAGTCATTAAAACCTGCAATGAAGTATTGACTGTAAAACCCTCAAAGAGACATCAAATCCTAAAAAAGATGCAAAATGAGGGGTTAGACTATCCTCAATCTATCACAATGGTGAACTTATGACTGAGCATTGCACTACATTTTCATACCCAATGTAGTTCTATGTGTGTGTGTGTAGAATCATGCCCTAGGTGGTTCTTGTGCGTGTCACACTTGATATGAGAAAGTAAGCTAGATGTAAATAAATGTAATAGATGTGTGCATGGAATAGAATGAACTTCCCTCCTATGAAGTGTATGTAGAATAACCAACCCTTATGTCCCTTGGATGGTGCTAGATGGATGTAATGGAGCTCTTAGATGCTTGATGGATGCAACCTTAGGTGGTGATAGCTAATGCTTAGTGTTTGGTCCTTTATTATGATCACATAACTTTATATTTATATGATTCCCTTGCTTGAATTTCATAATTAACCCAAAAAGGCCTGACTACCAAAAATATAAGATGCTCAAATGGCTAGAAAGGACCCAAAAATGTGAACAAAGTAAAATGAGGTGGGCACCCAGAGGGGATGAGGGGTGCCCTGACGCTAGCATTATGGCTAGGCACTGGTGTCCAGGATGATAAATTTCAAAGTATAAAAAGGAAGACTGAGAAAGTAAGGGTGTAAGACCAAAAGTGGAAAAAAAAGCAAAGAAAGGTGGCCAAAGACATGGGTTAATTAGTACTTTTCTTACTTAGGAATCATATGAATAGTAGTATGTAATCAGGACTAGATAATTACCCAAAGTGTGTGATTTTGTGTCTACATTTTCCCCCCACTTTATGTTGGTGAGTGGAAAGCTCAAGTAACATAAAGTAGATAGAGATGTGTACCTGATAACCATGTAGATTGATGAGAAAGTGTGTCGAGGGACAAGACAAAGTGTGGAGTGATAAAAATGTGAAGTGGATGCTAAGGAGGAGAAAGTGCAAAAAGTGATGATGAAAATGAACCTAGGGTGAAAAACACATGTGTAGATGTCATGATGTACCATGTTGTTGATGTTGATGTTTTTTGTTGTGATGATGTGATGATGTTGACTACCGCTTCCCATATGGATGGACCTGCAAAAGAGAAGAATGAACAAGTAGTCAAATACGCATGTATATGATCAAAATGTGTAAAAGTATGTAAGAAGAAAGTATGTAAAATATGAAAATGAAAAAGGAACATGTGCACCTGATCCGTGATGAGAAAAGAGTGTAGAAAGAAAGGATCTTGAAGATGTTGTAGAAAAAATTTTTTGGGCGATCTCACAACCTTGTTTGTTGCCAGATCGTGAGTTTTTTGGGGTGATCTCATGCCAATTATCATGGAAGAAGTGTAGGGAGAAAATTTGGTGTTATCCTCAACCTTTAACTACTTCCTAATGTAGAACACCACTACAGATGGTGTTCAAAAAATTTGATCCAACACAAAAGTGCTAAGGATTGTATGCCCTATAAAATCCATTGTGTGGAGTTTTATAGACTATGTTGAACTACCAAAAATGTTGTGTAATTTCCCTTGGTTATAGGCATCCAAGAAGGGTTGTCATTGTGCTAAGGACCCAAGTCTGATTTGAGCCCTGAAAACTAAAAACTGAATGTTGTGTTGTATGTGTTGTATGTATTGTGTGTGTTGTGTAATGACTATAGATATTGTATGGGGTGATTGATTCACCCAAATGATGCCCCCCCTCATTTGGGGTGCATGTGATGTCATTGAAGGAGTATGGCCCAAAAAGAGGACCGACCATTGTTGAAACTTGCCCTATAGGGGAAGGGAATGTGCTTGGTAGAAACCAAGGCACACACAAACAAAGTGGCTAGGAGACAAGTGTTAGTACAAGAAAAGAAAAACATGCATGTATAATAAGACAAAATGTAAGCTAAGTAACAATGTAAGCTAAGATGCAAGAAGATAATGTAAACACACAAGAAGACAATGTAGACCAAAAAAGTGGGTTGTAAACATGGGACACCACTCATGATGTCACAAGACAATCAAGGCCGATGAAAAAAAAAAAAAATTGTGTGCACACAAGACAAAGGGAAAATCCCGCAAACAAAGCATACAAAAAAAGAAAACAATGAACAAGTAATGTAACAGAAAACCATGGAAGAAAATAGTCCTGCATAAAAATGTTGCACATGAAGCACCCATTAGCATGTTAGAAAGATAAAAAGTATGTCAAAAATGTGTATAATCCGATAAAGTAATGTGTTATGAAACAAAATGAAACAATAACACACTGTAGTGTATGAAAGTGGATGCCCCAGGAGCCATTATGGGATGGTGGTATAGGTATTGCGCCAAGCATCCATGTTGCGTGTAATAGATATGTATAATCTATGATCACAACTAGAAAGGAAAGTGAATGTGCATGTGTATGATAAAGATAATGACATACAAGATATATATCTAGCATGTGTAATAAAGTGAACATGTAAAAGTAAAGTAAGAAAGAGTAAATACAACCAAGATATGTAGTATGTTGTGGATGAGAATGGAATGGAATGCAATGTGAATGATGATAGGAGCCATGTGCCCCCCAAGTGGATGTGTATGTATATGAAATGAGGTTCATTTATTTATGCCCCCTCAACAGTCAAGAATGAACCGTAAATGAGAGTGCGTCATCGGGAAATGGTTTGAAATGTGTGTGTACTAGAAAGATGTGATCATCAAAGTGTAAAGTGTAGAGTGTAAGTGTGATGTGTGATGAGTGAGTGATGATTAAACATGTGAGTGTGATGAGGTCCATTTGAGATGTATACCCTCAAAAATCGAGTATGGACCATGGAACTAGAGTGTGTCATAGGGTAATGACCGCGATGCATGTAGAAGTAGATGAGAAATGTAGATATGAATGTGTAAAGATGTAATGAGTGAATAATGTGTGACATGAAGATGTGCAAAAGTGTAGAGATGATGTGTAAGATGATGTGTATAATGTGATATGATGTGTGTGATGTGTAATGTATGTATGTAAATGTAGAAAGTGTGTAATGTGTGTGTGTGTGAGGTTCATGTGTATAGTATGCCCTCAAGTCAAGTGTGAACCAAAGCACAAGAGTGCATCATGGGAAATGATGATAAAGTATGTATGTATGTATGTGTAAAGATCTAGGTGTGATGTGATGAGAATATAAGATGTGTGTTGATGCTATAGGGGGGAGAGAATAAGTGTGATGCCCCCCAAGTGTGTGATGGTGAGTGCACTATCCGATAAAAGTGAAAGATGAAGGCCCTCCACCCGATGTTGGCGGAGATGAAGGTGTGTGAACATGCTCTAAAGAGTGGTGGTGTATGAGATAGACATTGTGTAGGTGAATGAAGCCTATATGCATGTGACCGATGAGTATATGGTGGGCACCTTTGTGTAAAAAAATGTGGAGGTGATGGAGACCTATGTGAGAAGATGGAGACCTATGTGAAGTAAAATGTGGAGGTGATGAACACCTATGTGAAGGAAAGGTGAGAGTGATAGGCGGAGGTGATGGACACCTATGTGGAGTGAAATGAGGTGGTGAAGTATGCCTAGATATAGGATTGTCCTAGTGATGGACCTAGATTGATGTACTAGACTAACAGAAGTGATGAGACCATAGCAGGTCATGTGTGAACATGTGAGCTAGGAGCAGATTGTGCTTTAGGTTTGATAGGTCATGGGGAACTAGATGGACTAGGTGATGCAATGGAAACCTCAAGAGGAGGTTGTGACCATGGAGTGGATGGAGGCACACCATTGATAGAGATGACTTGATTGTTGTGAATGAATTTTAGATGCAAGTGATTCATGGAGATGATAGACTGAGACTGTGAATCCAATTGAGACCTAAGAGCATGTCACACCCTTGATTGTTTGTGCTACAAGGAAGGGCACAAACATGGTGAGAGGACCGATAGTAACTTGAAGCTTGAATGACCCCATATGAGTTATTCATTGGATATGAAATTTGTGAGAGTGGATAGCCAATAACAACAAGAAGTGGAACAAAACATCATTGATATGCCATGATGGATCAAATTTGGTGTTATTGATAGGGATGGATCCGATAGATGCTAATGTGCAAGTGATCAGAAGAGAATGTAACATGATAATCATGATTAGAGAAAGAAATGATTGGTGGAGAAATGTCAAGTATGAGAAACTAGGAAATCAAGAGCCCCCGAATGTAGGAGGAGGCACACGCATGATATGTATGATTAGCCAAGGAATCAACCACTTTCTTGTCATGTTTTGGAAGTGGATTATTGAATATTTTGAGCTTATGATTTTTCATTGACTAGTGTAGAGGTCGTAGGCTCTGGAAGCTCAAGTTTTTTATCATCGATAAGATCTTGGATGATAGTGTGAAGTTTGAAACACCTATTTGTAGAATGTCTAACACATTGATGATAGTCGCATCGAAATTTCTCATTGTAATTTTGACCTTTAGGATGAGATGGATCTAAGTTGAGTGGAGGAGGAAGTGTAATAAGATTTCTCTCAAGAAGTTGTAATATAAGATGTGGAGCAATAGTCAACTTTGTATATGTACACTTAGGTGGTTTCCATTGAAGTTATTTGGTGTTAGAGACAGCGTTGACAATGACTTTAGCTTTAGTAGGTTTTGTGGTTGGTTTAAAAGTTGTTTTACTTTGAAAGTGCATGTAGAGGATGCTTGTTCCATGATACTTAAGCTTCCTATAGATAAGAGTTTAGTTTCATGTAGCTTGAGAGTGTGACACAATTGATCAAATGATGGAGATGTCTCAAATAGAACTCTCTTGAAGAGGTGGAAATAAACTTTGAATGAATAAGTCTTGAAGCTTAGTCTCACAAGCACATTAGACATCTTAGCTAGGTTGTTTTTATATCGTAAGACATAATCCACTAGATGTTCATTAGACCCTTGTTTAAGTTGTGCAAGTTGCATATGAGATCTTAGAGCTGATATTGATAGAAAAATGAGTAAGAAAAGCATTGGCTAGATGTGTGAAAGATGTTACCGAGTGGATAGGTAGGTCATAGAACCAATGCATCGCATAATCATGGAGACTGCGAGGAAAGAGCTTAGCTAAAAGAATGTGATCATCCACAAAATCTAGACATGCCACATGGAATGCTCAAGAGATGCTCTTGTGGGTCACCATGGCCATTGAAAATGGGAAACTTAGGGGTGAAAAATTAGGTGGAAGTGAGTAAGTGGATATGGTGGGTGTGAATGGTGTGCAGTAATAGAGTGGAATCCAAAGATGGAGACACATGAGAAGTAGCCTATTGTAATTTGTGATTTGTGCTTGGAGGTCTTGATAAAGAGAGGCTAAATATTGAGTGCCAAGGAAGAAACTTTCACGTGTGTGAGAAACAAGAGGTGGAGTGAAGTGATTGGTGGGAGTAGGAACTGAAACAAGGAACAATAGATGTAGGTGGAAGAGTGGAAAAGGTGGTTGAGTAGAAATGGAAGTGGGGATGGTAGTAAAAGTAGTAAGCTCCACAAGATTGGTGGCCTCCTCATGAGAAACATATAAAATCAAGTCTAGATCTTGGGGATGCTCAATGATATGATCATTAAGGGCTTTAAGATGGTCTTCAGTAAATTTTCCATAAGATTGAGCCATAGTGATAAGAGGATAAGAGCTCTAAATGGAAGGTGGATTCAAAGATCGGGTTCACCAAAATGATTAAGCTAAAAATGTGAATTATATGCCTAATCTGATTTATTTATTGTAATAGTAAATAAATAATGCAATTAAGTATAGAAATTAACCCAAGAAAACTAAGCAATAAAGTATGAAACCCTAAGTGCAAAGAGAGGGTAAGAAGCCTTAGTTGATTCATAGTGAAATATGGAGAGTGTGTACAAGTGTTGAAAAGTGAAAAATGAAGAAGAGTCATCGCACAAACCCTAAAAAATGCAGATATGGATGAGAATAGTTTGGATTAGGGGGTGCCTGGAGAGGGATAGGGGCACCTGTGGGCACCCTAGACCTATTTTTTGGGAATGCTTGGTCTATGTGGAAATGCTCAAGAAACCTCCTCTAAGTGGTGTAAGAGTGTATTCACCTATTTTCACTTGAAACCCTTTGGTCACTTATGAGGTCGCACAATGATCGCCTAAGGTCACATTAGAAACCTGCAATGAAATAATGACCTACAAAACCCTCAAATAGACATCAAATCCTAAAAAAGAAAGATGTAGAATGAGGGGTAGAATTTCCTCAACTATCACAATGGTGAACTTACGACTAAGTGTTGCACTACATCTCAGACCCAATGTAGTTCTATGTGTGTGTGTGTGTGGAATCGTGCCCTAGGTGGCTCTTTGTGCATGTCACACTTGATATGCGAGATATAAGTAATATAGATGTAAATAAATGTAATAGATGTGTGATATATATATATGTAGATATACATATATATGCTATATATACATATATATATGTATATATATATATATATATATATGTATATATATATATATGATATATATATATGTATGTAATATTTATATAATTAACTTGCTTGAATTTCATAAAATCTGAAAAGTCAGAATACCAAAAATATAAGATACTCAAATAGCTAGAAAGGACCCAAAATATGTGAAGAAAGTAAAAAGGGGTCAAGGGCGCTAAAAAGGGATGAGGGTGCTTGGTGTTGGCATCTGGTATGGGAGCGCTTGGTGTTTAGGATGATAAATTATAATGTATAAAAAGGCATACGAGAAATTAAGGGTGTAAGACCAAAAGTGGCAACAAAAAGCAAAGAAAGGTGGCCAAAGACATGGGTTGATTAGTAATTTTCTTTCTTAGGAATAATATGAAAAATTAGTATGTAATCGGGACTAGATATTTAAAGTGCATGATTTTGTGTCTATATTCATGTTGTGATTGTGTGGTAGTCTCATACTTTTTCTTTTATTTAGGTGTGATGATGGTTGGAAATTGTGTCATGTTGACATTTGTGTGTTCTACATGTTGGTGTAACATTACATGTGGTGTCGTGAAATCCCTTGTGAGTATTTTTGTGTCGCACATTTGTATCAAGTAATATGAAAGTCACACATCCTCCTATCCAACCACTTAATGAATCAAGACCGAAACCCGGAGTGGTATTGGGAAAACCATTATTGCAAATACCACTAAGTCGAGGACACGACATAGAGAAATGTCAAACTTTTAAAGAATTGGTCCAAAGACTCATTGATAAAGGTGACATTCAAGTAGAAAACCCAAGAGCATCTCGAATAAACCACTAGAGGTCTTTAAACAACCATTCCCTAACCACACACCGATAAGTCAAACCACCACCGCTACAACCCAAGCCCCAATGCTCATACTATAAACACTCTTCACACCATGGATCAAAATCCTATCCCATCCACAAACTTCCCCTCCTTCATTGGCCATCACATCCACCTCCTTGGACATTTCCCCTACACCTATAAACCCATTAACACTTATACCCACAACTGCACAATTCATACCTACATCTATCTCGAGAACCTATTCCTGCATCCACACCTACCACATCAAACTCATTCGCAAACATATCATTCTTACCCCTCGACACACTTATGAAACAATCATTCCCACCTACTTCTACCCTCGATCTATTAATCCTAAATCTACTTCATTACCTATCATATCTACCCCATTGGTTATCACATCCCATTCATTGGATTTGAATACCTTACTTAAATCCATTCCAACTCTACCCATTATACCATCCTTAGAGTCGATCCTATTTCCTCCTTCCATAATTTTTTTCCTTACCCATCACATCAACTGTTGTGGCCACATCTTTAGCTATCACCGTAATGTCCCTCTTTCTCGAATAGTCAATCGAAGACCTTGGCCTATTTTGTCTACGTGATGGCCAAAGGGTGTTTTCAAGGGTGACTTCGGTTTATTATTTTTATTATATGGTGCTCAAAATAAGGTAAAATATCATTAAATTCCATATAATGAATTAATAGATGTTTGAGTGACTTTGACTTAGGAAAGTGCATTTAAATAAATTAATAAATTATTTAAATTGCCTTCCTAGCCAAAAATGTGACTTGTTTGGGTAATGGTCAATTAAACCCAAAATGCAATTGCTTAGTGAAGAAAAATAATTAATTAAATATTAATTATATGGTTTTAGCCAAAAAGTGTGACTTGCATCTTTGGAGGAGTTTTGGCTATATGGGGAAAAATGCGACTTGGGGAAAGGCATTCAGATAATCATTATTTTTACCCGGCAGTTAGCACTGAGCTTTGCAGACAAAATCCAAGGACGGAAACCCTCTGGATTATTCCTCTTGCGGACGGAAACCCCAGGAGCAGTGAGAGAAGCTTCCATCCAGGAATCTTCATTGTTTACACAGGTTATTCATCATTCCAGCAGTTTCAGAGAAAAGAATAAATTGCAGCAGTGGGCATTTGTACAACTTCCAGAGTGGGGCGACTTCTTCTACAGTTGTTTATTGCTGTATCAGAGGTATTCTTCATGATAGATATTTATTGTAATTCCCAAGCAGCAAATATATCAAATCGATTAAGGTTTGAATCATTTACTGATGGGTTTTTGGACAATCTTTATTATTAAATATATCCGCATATTTATATTTGTATTTCCGTAATATTTAGCATCATAATTCATTATTAAATACACGGCTGAAATGTTTATGAAGAAATCCGATTGTTAAACCCTAGGCACCTTTTTGTATTCACCTGAATCATGCGGGGTTTTGCTTATTTAATTTATCTATACAATTTTAGTGTGGTGTTCTATGAATTCCTTTGATGTTATCGGTTCAAATTTGAGTCAGAGAAATAAAAAAAAAATTATTTAGGCAAAAACGGGTTTGGGATCTTTCAATCACTACCTTTACCACATCCACATTGACTTTGACTATACCTACCACTTCATCCACATCTATCATGCCCCTGTACCTCTCGTATTCAACGCCTTAACCACATCTATATCAAACATACCTATCACTACATCACTTAGACCTCCAAATGGCCCAATTATGCCCACCTCCCTATCAATCCCAATTACCCCTATATATGTCATATCAACAAATCCACTTGCCCTACATTAACATCTTCATCACTTGTACCGATATCCTTGCCCATGGCCACATCACCTATTAGCACACCGATCACATCCTCTCCACTTGTAAACATATGATGATACCCTTAAACAATTCATGGAACAAACACCCCCACCTAAGTCAAACATGAATGGTTTTCATCCTCCCACTAGAATAAGGTATTTATTGATCCACCTTAGCCAATCCAAAGCCTACACAATCCCACATCTTACATATACCTTATTAATAACATTATACAAACACCTCTTTCTCCATTATATCCTCTTCATGTTTTATTTCTATTTCTCCATAACTATCCACACCTACACCGCAATCTTTAGATCCTCCAGTTGAGATTATTATCATCCTCGCCAAGTGTAAATTTTCTCAATAAAAATCTAAATTTCATGGTAAAAATCCCTAAAAGTCTCTGTGCATCTCGTAAGAAGTCGGGTCTTCCCTCTTCTCATCAATCCAATGTTACAAACATCTATTTTAGGGTCAGTCCCTTCATCTAATACACCTTGCAACAATAAATCCCAATCCAAAAATATAACCCTCCTCTCAAAATGGATTCATCTTTTAGCACATCTAATCTACCCATCCAATCTACATCCACTCTTTCCCATAAAGCTAAGCCAAAATATTCTATCAAAACCCACAAGAGTTACCTTCCCCATGACACTTTAGTTGGGTCCTTTGTAGATATCCTTCAACATTTAATTTGAATATATTCCATCATGCTTCCTCCCATTAAATATTTTAATCCACATAGTCCAAAGCCACCATGGTTCAATCCCAATTTCATTTGCATTTATCATCATACCGGGCCATGACATTGAACATTGTAAGGCCTTTAAGAAAATCGTCCATAACTTATTGAGAAATACAATTTCCTTGTTCCAAGGAAACATCCTTCTCCATCTACATCTAATCCAATTTTTACCCCATCCGTCAAATTTCCCAAGAATTCTCCATCCAAATCATCCCTTAACATCTCTCCTGCACATGACATTCCTACTAACAAAACTCCTCCATTGTTCATCGATACTATTTATCTTTATAATCATCCTGGTGGTCTCCAATCATTTATCCAATCCAAATCCAAAACAATCCTATCTAAACTCCTTCTACATCCACTAACTCATCTGCATCTAATATAATCTACCTCACTAGGTGGACATCCTCCCCTCATCCTTAACATCCCTTCCACATCAATTCATCTCTTATCCATCCATACAAATCCCTTTATGCTGGGGGAATTCAATTTTGACATCACTTTATTTAATCTCATCTAATCTTAAATTCAAATTAATCTTGTCTAAATCGTCATCTCTTTTTAAAGCCCACTTTTGTGGCCATATTCATCTCTCCCTTAAAGTACCATTTTGTTCATTTTAAGTCCATCGTTGTGGCTATACATGTCCCTTCCTTTGGGGGACCATTCATACTTATCCTAAATCCACTGTTGTGGCCATATTTTTCCATCCCTTGGGGGACCATTTATTCATAAGTCCACCTTTGTGGCCATATTCGTGCCTCTCTTGGGGCACCATATTTTCATCCATTTTATCCTCTCGTCCTAAGTCCACCTTTGTGGCAATGTTTTGTGTCTCTCTCTCGGGGCACCATGATTTCATCCAAATTCCACCTTTGTGTCCATACTCTTATCCCAAATTCCACCTTTGTGGCCATATTCGTCCCTCCCTTGGGGGACCATTTCTCTCATCCTAAGACCCACCTTTGTGATCACATTTGTACCCCTCTTGCAGAACCATTTATTTTCCTCCTAAGTCCACCTTTGTGGCCATCTATTCGTCTCATTAGGGACGCATATATTCTTTGTTTCCTAAAGTGTAGCACATAGTTTTTTTATATTTGTTCATCTATCTTGTCCCCCTATCAATCTTTCATCCTATTTTGAACACGACATTACATGGAAAGTTTGGTTTCCTTGATGGTAAACCGAATCATAATTTATTAATGCATTACACTTGCGACCATTCTATTGTTAGCATACCTACCAATGAGAACTTAGTCATATATTTAGATCATTAGCCCCTTCCATCTATCATTGTAATGATATGAACCTATGTGGTCTACCATCAATTCCTAGACATGACCTTAAATATGGGAACCCATTGACTCTGTGCATAGAATTTTCCTATTGGATAGGTTCTCCTTTTTGGTGAGAACTCATCCATCATTACACTCATCACCATCTTATTTACCTATTAAACCCACGTTAAGGGTCCATGGGTGTCACTTGTACAATCATCATCCCCTCTTAAGTGGTCTACCTAGCTATACCCAACTCTTCTCCATCAAAAAGAAAAAAAGAGAAGAAAAGTCAAAATTATGGATGCTCCTATCTCATGCTATCTTATCCAAAAATAGAATGATCCCTTGAAGGACAATTGTTCATAAAAATCATATAAATATAATATTCGATCCCTAAAGGATAGCTATCATGCATATCTTATCCTACCATCTCAAATAAAAATTCAAAAATCCAAGAGCAAAAGCAAAAAATAGACCATACCCTCGAAGGTTGGCTACTCTACTGTATCATGGTAGTGAAGGATTCCCACATTGATCAACCTTTTATATATTGTAACATCCTAAGAAAGCGTCCACATCGCATCGAAGCTTTCTTGTATACATTGTAGAGTTCCCACATTGATCAATTTCATCTTCCTCCTTCCCAGGAGTTGTGGCATAGTCCTAAGAGAACAACCGCCAATGGAGAACCTTCTTCCCATATATAAGTTACATCTCAAACCCCTTTTCATGTCGACATTAGGTTTATGAGATTACTGCATCCATTTCCCCCTTGATCTTTGATATATTTAACTATCATTGATAATGTGTTAATATTTTCTATTGGTTGCAAGTGCAATGCCTGCAATGCCTTTAGTGCTTCTTCTTTTTTTACCTCTAATGGTTTGAAGCATGGTTTCCGTATGCTCCTTGCTATGATTATGTGGATTTTATCTCAATAATGTCACCTTTTATTAATATCACATTCTTGCATATCTAATTTCAAACTATGCCGCTTATATCCACATGTTTAATTTTAAGTATGACATCTATTAGCATCATCTATAAATCAATGAAGTCTCAGTTAACGTTTATGAACACTATCTCTAATGCAATTTTCAGTTTGGGAATTATACTTGATCTCCATTGCAATTTTGAATCCTACTTGAGGATACCTCTCAAGAGAGATTTTTTTATCCTATAGCTCCTCATCCCCATCATGGCCAACATGTCCTTTCTCCATTCATCCTAATGCATCACCCTTATCTTCTCATTAATTATCCCCACATCACCTTTCTCACTCTCTTTGTCTTTCTCCGTTTCATTTCCACTCTGTCTCCCATATTTCACCAATAATAATTATTGTTGGTCTTCCCCTAACATCCCTTCATTGGCATTGCCTCTTCCATTATCCATTCCTCTTTTAAACTCCTTCACTCTTTCCTGCCATCCTTCACAAACAATAAATATTGTTGGTCTTTTCCTAGTTTTTTTACTAGCACTACTTCCTCCATCACCCATTCTCAGTTTCCTCCCCTTCCTTATCTCCACCTCCACCCTTTCTTGTCACTTCTTTTCCACCTCTCCATCTTCCCTTCACCCTTTTCAATATCTTTACTATCTTCATCATACAACCCTCTTATCCTCTTATCCTCATCTCATGCATTTCTACAACTTTTCCACTCCGTGTCCTTCCTTCCCTCTTTACTTCCCCATTGTTACCATGTTTCTCCCTCACTATCCCATATTTTTTTATCCTCCCACCTTTCACATGCATTTCCATGTGGTCTATACCATATTCCCCTTCCCTTCTCTGATCTTCTCCATATCTTCCTGTTCTCTTCCTTTCTTTTTCTCGTTCTATCATCTCTTTCGTCTTCTTTAAATTCTCAATCTTCTTCACATCCTTCTTTATTTTATTTTTTTCTATACCCCTTGATTCCACTCTATTAACTACCCTTATCTTATTTTCCCTGTTCTATCATCTCTTTCCTCTTCTTTACATTCTTCATTTTCCTTGTCTCCTTTCCATCATTTCTCTCCCTTCATCTTCATCATTTCCTCCATTTTTCCATCATTTCTCTCCCTTCATCTTCATCACCTCCCTCACTTTATCTTTTCCACTACCTTCATATTGCACATCTCTCTCCCTTTTCTATGCTTTCACCCTCTACTATGTTTTCTATTCTCATTTCATCTTCTTCTTCTTGTTCATTTTTCCTCAATTCTTGCTCCTATCATACTTTTCTATTATCTTATTATCTTCCACATATTTCTTCTTCCATACCCTTGTCTTCCTCATTTGATTTCTTCCATTCATATTCTTTACATTATGTCTTTCCTCATCTCCTTAGTTCTTTTTAACATCTCTCTCATTCTCCTTTAGTACTTTCACCCTCTTGCTACCATCTTCTCTCTTCTCATCTCGTCTTCTTACTTTTTTTTTTATTCTTCTTCATTCCCTTCTCTCGTCATCCTTCTCTATTATTCTTTCCCCCTCTTTCATTCCTCTTTTTCTCCTCCTCCACCATGTCTGCTCTATTCCATATCTTTGTCTTCTTCACGCTTTACTTTTATTTTTTCATTAACCATTCTTCCAATCCTTTCCTTTTCTCTCTTTCCACTCTCACTCATTTCTTCCTTCCACATAGCTTCACACTTAACCTTCAAGGTCACAAAAATATTCCCATTTAGTGACCTCAACTTCTTCATTCTATTACACCCCATTCTTTTCTACTCTTTATGACATCGACCCTCCTTTTTCCACGAGCTTCTTCCATTCTTGTCACCATTTGAATGGGCATTGTCACATATATATATCCCTCATCACATCTTCCCAAGACATTTTTTTCTTAGAGGATAGCATCACGATAACCACTTACAATCCTCTATTTTCCCTCGCAAATGTCTGCTCTACTATTTTTGCTTAGAAAAAGTAGATCCTGAATTCTTCCCTTATTTGAATTCGCGTACTGGTAAAAGGAATGCTTTCTTTTCTTTGTCTAATCATTTATTTTCAAAGGAAAACCTTTCTTAAGAAACATGTATTCGAAACCATAATTATTCACCCCTTGGGACATTTTATCCAACATTAGAGCTATCCCTTTCTATTCTCAAATTCCACCTTTTTGTCCAAAATTATTTCCCCTTATAACATTTTGTATCATCACTTTCTTGCATCTTTCCTGATACATTGGGGTCGAAGATTGACGTTCGAGTATCAATTGCTGTAGTCTTCAAATGCAAGACAAAAGCAAATGCCTTAGATTTTCTATTCATGGCAGTACATCTTGTGGCGAATAGATCTATGTGCTCCTATGCTTGGGAACCATTATTTTGCCTCCCCATCCTTTCATGATGCATGGATTCTATTGCGATTTCTTGATTCTCACGTATAAAGGATTTTGAATTCTTTTTGCATATTGATTGTGCATTGTTTGATGTTTTCCTATGACCCATTGGTCCTCATGGCTTTCCTCCATTTGAGAGGTATCCCATTGGATTCCCAATATTTCATGTGATTTTCACCCACTCACCGGCCCGTAGAGAATTGTTGCCATCTCCATTGAGACCTCCTTTTCCCCTTACCGACGTGATATTGGAATCACCCCATCGTTTATATTGTTGTTGAAATCCTTTTTGCTTGGGGCATCTTGCCTTTCCTTATCATTTTACCCATTTATCTTCACCCACCCAACCTTCAACATATATCTCTTTCAAACTCGTGATTAACGTCCCTTAGTTCGTCAATCCCAAGTTTGAGGGGAAGAATCAATCAATAATCTTTTAAATACTTCATCATTTTTGTCTTGCGCTTGAAGAGCGGCAACCCTATAAAATTCCTTTTGAATTCATTTTCCCACCAAAATACGTATCTAATTAATCTATATTAACCAATTGATTAATCTCTTTTAAATCAACTTATGAATTTAATATTCAAAATGGTCGTTGTCATCCCAATAATGAATTTAATATTAAAAATTGGTCCATGTCATCTCACTAATGAATTTAATATTCAAAAGTGGTCCATGTTATCCCACTTATGAATTTAATATTCAACAATTATCTATCAAATCCCAATAATGAACTAATATCTAAATATAATCACATAAAATCCCACCTTTGAATTAAATATTCAAATATTATCCACATGCAATCCACATTTGAATTAAATATTAAAAGATAATCCATATGCAATCCACTTTTGAATTTAATATTGAAAGTAATCCCCACTCATCTAATCAAGGTAATTTTTCATAATCACAATTACCCAAATTAATCCCCCTTCCTCATGATATAAATAAAAGACTCCCCCTCCATTCCTAGTGTATGCTAGATCTAGGAAGCGTGGTGCTTCCTAAAGAGGTTGTCAATCCACTGTTTAATAACAATTTAATGTGAATAAGAAATTGAAATAAATAGGTCCTATTGTAATGTAATGATTTAGGTTTCTCATACACACAATACACTAGATTCAATGTTAAATATCAAAATGCAACACTAAATCTAATTAGAACCAAGGTTTGTTTAGGTCAGGAAGGTTTTTAGTGAGGTCTGAGTAAGGGTCTGGGGCTGATTGGTTGAGGTTTGGGTTGGTTTTGGGTGAGTGGGAAGCTTGATGGTATGAGAATATAAAATGACATAGAGAGACCGGTATTGGTCGGGTGACCGATGTCGATATGGGGATGAAACCGACGACGGTTAGGGAACCAACGTTGATAGGGGCAATAGGTGATAAACTATTAAAAATGGGTTTTTAGCTCTCTGTGATTGCATAAAGAGTGAGGGTAGTGTGGTTTGGGTCGTAATATGGCTGAGAAGACTCGAGAATACTAAGAAGGAGGTTAAGAAAGGGTGAAAAGGCTTGGGATGGTTGAATAGTGGGTTGGTGGGAAGAAGGTGATATACGAGTAATAAAAGAAATGAAATACTAAAAGAAGAAAGAGATCTACAATGGAATAAGCACAAATGATAAAATCACAATACTTACTTGGTATTTTGTAGATCATGTGAATGGAGATGGTTGGTGGTTGATCGAGAAGAAGATGTGCTTGAGTCCAGTGTCAGCGGTAAAGTGCAACTTGTGTGCTCCCGTGAGTATTCCAATGCTCTGGAAGGAGAACCGATTGCTTGTCTTACATTGTGGTTGTGTGTGTTTGTCATCTAGATGTAGGAAGGCTTGAAGATTTGAGCTTGAATGCAATAAGGCTCCAATAACTGAATGACCAACCGGTGAAGAGTTGTGAAATTGTATATAAAGTGAACCGATGGTGGTTAGGTAACCAGTGCCGACCGAGGATAAACCAACGTCGGTTAGGGTGAAATAGTCTTTTTACAAAAATAGGAAGATCTTCCCAGATTTGGCATGTTTTCCAAGTTGGTTCTACTTAGGGAAGTGGAGTTCTCATTAGAAAAGATAGGAAGATCATAGAAGAAGTCCAAGTTAGGTTTAGGAAGAAGTCTCATTTAGTTAGGTCAAGTGGTGACTCAACACTGGGAGTGATGAAGGTGAGAGAGTGATGACTTGGTCATTGTGAGTTAAATGCCCCTGGAATGGGTCCAGGGTGAGGTGGATGTGTGAGGATTAAATTAACTTAATTAAATAATTAAATTAATTAATAACGTGAGGATGAATATTAATTCAATTATAAGTGATTAAATTAATATCAATGTGGGGTAAAGGGGTCATGGCTAGGTGAATGTGTTACGTTAATTAATTGAAAGGGGTCGAGGGGAGTGTGACCCAAATTTGGTGTCTACATTTTCCCCTTTTTTGTCATGTAGCTTGTAGTGATAAAGATGACATTGACAAAAACAGGAGGTCATTGTCTCTAGGTATGAGTGAAGGTTAGGTTGCCCCAAGTATGGGTGGAGGTGATCCCCTCAAACCAAGAACTGATGAGGTGATTAACGGAGTCGGTGAGTGGTTTGATAAATGGGTAAGTGATGAAAAAAATAGGTTGGTATAGGTAATGGTGATATAGGTGGGGGCATTCAAACACATGCACATGTATAAATGTGATAAGGTACTAGGTGAAGAGCTCACAAACTCTACTTTGTCAAAGGTCGATAGGTTTATCCAAACAAGGTTGATGTGATCTAGGTATCCAAGGTATAGGATATGGTCCTAAAACACAACTAGGCTAGGTGCAGGAATGGGCATTAGGTGTGTTCAAAACACCAAAAGTTTTTGTTAGGATAAATGACATGACATTAGGCAAGGCAAGGTCATTAGGCTAAACAACATGAGTAGCGTCATCGCAAGGTATAGTGAGTAAAAAATTGAGTGTCAAAAATGGGTTGGGTTGGGTTGGGTGTATTAGGAAAGGCCATAGGTAAGGCCACATGTAGGAAAAAACATGCCCCAAATGATAATGAGGTTGGGTGGTAGGAAATAAGGTAATTAGGTGGGCTAACAAGGTTAGGGTGAAGGCATGATAGTGATAAAATGGGTTGGGTGGAAAAATTGAATGCAAATTAGGTATAGGTATGGTGGGAAGGTGACCGACACAAGTTTAAGTAAACGACATCGGTAATGAAAAATGCCAGTTCATTAGGGATAGAAACCGACATCGGTTGGATTTGTGTTAGGTATTTTGGTAGGGTAAAAAAGAAAAAAATCCATGTTTTATGGATTCATTTTAACATTTTCTATTTATGGAAAAATGACATGAGAGAGAAAGGTTTAAATGGGAGAAAGGACAAGAAACTTTACCAGGATGAGTTGGAGGTAGTGCTAAGTGGTTGTGGTAGAGGAGCTAGTGATGAGATGGGTCCACGAGATCATTCGAGGTGATTTGATTGGCTGGAGGACTGAGAGTTGGATTGAGGCATGGCTGAGGTAGGAGAAGGTGTTGGAGGACCACCAGTTCAGAGACCAGAGGTTCCACCGAGGAGGTGGCATCATGTTGAGGTAGGAATCAATCCATCTGTTGTTTTTAATTGAAATTTGAGGTAAAATGAAGAAAAATGGGGTGGGGAATTGAAAATTTGAAATGTGGGTAAAAATTGATGAATTTGGGTAGGGGAGGTGGAATGTAGATTAATTAGGTGGGAAAATGAATGGGGTGGGGTTTAGGTGGGTTTTGGGTAGATTATAGGGTGTATTTTCAATTTTTTCAAATTTGGGGCATGGGGTTTGGCTTGGGGCGAATAGAGATCGACACAGATTAGGCATCGATCGACATGTTAGGCATCACGGACGATGGTTGGCATGCTAAAGTTGGTTGGTGAAATAGGTGACCTGGTACTCAGTCAGGGTGAAAGTGTAGGTCACTTATGTAAAAAGTGACCTAGCCTCTAAAAGGCTAAGTTTATAGGGAAAAATGGATTTATAAGATAGATAGGTAGGTAAATTTAGAGAGATGAGAGGGATTAGTGTAAGAAAATAGAAGTAGGTGGGTGGGGGTATATATGGCTAGGAATAATAGGGTTAGTATTAGTTAGGTCAAATATGAAGGAGAGAAATGTTGATGAAATAGAACATGGGGCATGTTTAGGCTAGATAAAATGGATGATAGGTTAGTGAAATAGTTAGGAAATGGATAGGTAGGTAGAGAAATGTGGGTGTGGGATGGGAATAGGTAGGGGTGAAGAAATGAGTAAAATAGGTAAGTACTTGACATTGTTGAGTGGTATGGATGCAGGCACACACACACCAGTTGATGATGTGTGATAGGGTACCACCATTATTGGTGTGGATGTGACCCAGTGTCACAGAGGATGAGTGGAATCATATGTGAGATGTTTGGATTATTCGGCATCAGTATGATATAGGTGTATTAGGAGAGATCATAGTCTTATGGTCACTCTCATCGATAGATGGGATGTAATGACCAATACCTTCCATCTACCCACCAGTGAGATGACTATCATGCTGGAGGATGTGTACAAGATTCTATAGATTACCGATTGTGGGAGAGCATGTATATTTCAGATTTTTCATCGGATGAGGGATTTGAGTCTGATGATTACTGAGTGTTTGGGAGAGCAAGGTAGTGAGTGACTTGATTGAGCACAGTGCCAACCTTGTGTATGGAGCTATGTATGTTGTGCATCCACATGAGACTCCTGTAGTGATGATGATGGTGCGTGGTGGGATGTTATGCACTTCCAAGACTCAGAGGGTGGATTTGATTTCCTAAGCATTGATGGGGTTTTACAGGATATGATTGAGGAGTGAGTTTTTTTGCATGGGTGCCTACATATCTAGTGTAACTATATAGGAGTTGTGGGCTTATTAGAGGATGGAATATGGTATTTTTTGTACATTTCTACTACACTATTGGGCATATGAGCACATAGTGATTGTGCACCCATAAGGACTACCGATAGCAGATTGGCATCATGGTGGGATGAGAGAGTAGGCTACAGGAGATGGGTGGTAGTAGGTGGACATCCATGAGTGGAGGAGGAAAGCACACATGATGTGGATTACTACAGATGACGATATGGAGGGTATATACGATGGATATAGTATGATGACCCTATGTTGGTTTTCCTTATAGAGAGTATGACAGGATGAGCTACATGGCCATTGTAAGGGATATAATTGATAGATGGGATATAGGGAGTGTTCAAGAGAGTGAGCATGAGATGATTCTAGTGGATAGAGTCGACATGCCATTTGGACTACAATAGGATGTGCCTCCACCATTCCCTCAAGTACCGCAAAGATGATGTTGAGAGACCATTATCTCCACCACATCCAACAGATCCTACATAGGGAGGAGAGAGAAGTAGGTGGGATAGGAGGATAGATGATATGACATGTGTGATGATGGATATATAAATGATGGGTAGCCTAGCCTAGCTAAGCATTACCACCATGGCCAGGTCAGCCAGACTTGGCTACTATTATAGTTTAAAGAGATGCATTACAGGGGTAGGTGACTACTTTAGGGGTGTAGTTGATAGTAGCACAGACACAGTGTAGCCACCCTGATAGGACAGTGATAGCATTATAGTAGGTCATTAGTAGTAGCAAAGTAGGCAGCACATAGGCTCACACTACATACACAGGCACCTACATGGGATGGCACACACATGGTGTACAAGTATACATATGCACATAGTTATATGTTTTAAGGGTAACAAATACAGCAGCATGCACAAGTTATACATTACATGGGAAGATAGCCACATAAGAACCTATACATGCACCATTACAAGCACTAGGATAGGGTCCCATTATATATAGGAGGACAGGGCCAGGTACTGGGATAGGTCCCTTAGTTTGTAGGAGGATAAGGATAGGGATTAGGGGGACGGGGTTGAGTGACCAGGATGATGGCCACCCTCGAGATAATATCCATGGCTAGATTTAGGATGATGCCTGAATGAGGCCCGATATTATCAAGATCATTTGACCACAACCATATTGAGGTTCCATCATATAGCATATATAGGGCCCAAAGCAGCTAGCAACATAGTCGAGAGGACCCACAACACTAGCACTACATGTAGTCATCGGTCTCATAGACATGGTGAGAGGGAGGTGACCAGTTCATGAGGAGGCTAGACCTAGATGAGGGTACATGGGAGATGATGGTTGGGGGGAGAGGAGAGAGGAGGAGAGATATGTGAGAGTGGAGGTGAGGGCCCTATATGGGGGTGATGTAGACCAGATGATAGGTGATATTCATTTTGATTTTTGATATATATATCGGCATGCGTGCCAAAGATGTGAGATTGTACATGAGATTTTTTGAGATACTTGTATTATTTATATATGTGTATATATGTATTGATACACAAACACTCCCATTATATAGTTGATGATGATATTGGACTGATGATGTACTTGGTTTCATTTCCATTGTTTTGTTATTATGGAAACTAGGTGAGTTAGGCATGGTGGAGTTAGAGGCATATGGGTGATGGAGTAAATGGAAGGTTTAGGCATGATGGAGTTAGGTTGTGAGGATAGGCATGGTTGAGTCTAGGTTGATTAGGCATGATGGGGTTTGGTTGGTTGTAAGTGTTTTTGTGTTGATGTCATTAGGTGTGTTAGGTATGGTTGGGTCATAGGTGTAGGCATGGTTGAGTCAAAAATTTCCAAGTTACTATTTTTATGGAAATTATGTGTTGTTGATATGGTGTTTTTTAATTTCCAAGTAATTGATATTATGGAAATATAGATGAATTTGGTATGATGTGATGGATGTTTTTTTATTATGATAAGTATGATGAAATGATGTATGTGTTGTGATATGTTAATTTCCAAGTTATTGTGTAGATGGAAACTAACTAGGTTATGATGTGTGTTAAAGGGGGAAATGGTTAGGGGAAAGAGTGGCCAAGCTAACCTCAAGGGCCCCATGCCCTCGAGAGTTCTACCTACATAGCCCCGATGAAAAGGGGCCTCAGGAGCGATGTAGTTCTCCATAGGATAGGGAAGAATATGATGAGGTAGATGGGTAGGTTGGTAGGTTTAGGCATGATGAGTCTAGGTTTAGGCATGATTGAGTCTAGGTCATTTAGGTATGGTTGAGTCTAGGTTGTTTAGGTATGGTTAGGTTTAGGCATGGTTGAGTCTAGGTTATTTAGGCATGGTTGAGTCTAGGTTGTTTAGGCAAGGTGGAATGTTTAAAGTGAGTTGATGAAAATAGATGAGGAAAATTGAGGTAGGTGAAAGGAGAAGAAATCCCAGAAAGTAAGTGAAGGTCTAGTCATGTGTAGGAGAATCAATAAGTAAGAAAAGAGGTGAACAATAAAAGAGGTGAAATGCTCCATAAGTGTCAAGGACCATAATGAGCATACCGAGGATGGGTTTATGAACTTAAACCCTAAAAAGGCAAGTGCATGATTGACTTTTCTAAGGGTGAAAGAAGTTACATGATCATGAAATGTCACATTTGTGGCACGTCCCTTGAGTAGGTAGAAGAAGAGAAAGGAAGGAAGGTGAGGTGGAGTGGTTTATTTAGTGTAACCTTGTTGTGAGACAACATGCCCCTTCTGCAAGATACCCAAAACCAAAATAGGCAAGTCCATGATGAAAAAAAGTTGTATTTTTTTTTGATTTTTTTGTATTTTCTTTTTGCTTTTTTTTTTTTATAGATTGATCGATGTGGGAAGTCTATATGTGGGATGAATAGAATGACTCCTTGAGGTCTTGTGAAGTTATCGATGTGGGAAGCTTCAAAATATTTTATTTTATTTTGTAGAAATAGTCTTTTTTTTGATAGACTATGTATAATATGGCTAGCTTTTTTATAGTTGTCCTTTGAGGGAGTAGTCTATTTATAGTAGCAAGATAGAAAGATAGATGTCCTTTTTGAGGGAGTCATCTATTTATAAGAATTTTGACTCAAGGAGTTGAATTTGAAAATCCCATATATTACTTTTGAATTTTTTGGACTTTTAGGTCATGGACAAGACTATAAAGGAGTATAGGCTTCTTTTATGAAGGAAAAAAACCATACACACACAAAGGTTAACTATGAAAGAGAGGTTTTTAAGTGATGAAAAACCATGGGATTCCATCTGAAAAGAATGAAAAAGTATCCATGAGAATCATGCCATGAGTAGAGCCGTGGTACTCATATTGAAGATAAGGCTAAAAGGTGATGAATAATCACATGATTCTTGTTTAGTCGTTGATCCTTAAAAGAGGTAGATGAAAGGAATGGTTACTCAAGGGATGAGTGTGTAATAAAAAAGGTGATATAGTACTTGATTCAAACAATAGAATGGTCAAAGATGCAAGGCATTGAGGGGCTCAGGTTTGGGTTTACCTTGAGGAAGATAAATGATAAGCACCTGATCTATAGGTATGAGTAATGATATAGGGTCCAAGCCAATTAGGAGAAAACTTTCCCCGTTTACTTTTCTCCACTTTTGTTACATGTTGATTTTCCTTTAAGACAAGATCACTAACCTGAAGGTTCATTCATGGACACATTTTTCATAGGCATGTTTGATATGTTTTTGATAGATTTGAAGGTGATCGAGAGCATTTAAATGATGTTCATCTAGAAGCTCAAGTTGGGCCAAATGGTCTTGTGAAAAATTCATCATCATTGAGCATGTCTTTGAGTGAGATACAAAGTGATGGAATTTGGACTTTGAGAGGAAAGACAACCTCTGTACCATAGACCAAAGAGAAAGGTGTGTAGCAGTGGTGGAGGTACGAATACTAGTGTGATAAGCCCATAAGGAAAAAGGAATGTGTGTGTGCCAATCCTTACTAGTATCATCAACTACTTTCATAAGAATTTTGTTAAGAGTTTTGTTAGTTGATTTGATTTGGCTTGGCCATTTTTCTGAGGATAATAAGGTGAAAAAAAAACTAAGTTGAATGCCAAAGGTGTCAAAGTTTGCGTAGGGTTTTGTTTTTGAATTTTTTTCCATTATCAATGATGAGGTGGTGAGGAACACCAAAGTGAAAAATGATGTGATGGTTGATGAATTCACAAATTTTCTTGACTTTTGTAGAAATGAGAGGTACAACTTCCACCCATTTAGTGTAATATTTGGTTGTGGTGATGATCCATTGATGACGTTGAGAAGAATGAGGGTTAATCTCTCTGATGAGATCAAACCCCATTGGGAGAAAGGCCAAAGGTCTCTAGTGGTGACTGTAAGGTGTGACTAGGGGTGTGGTGAAGATTAGCATGTTGCTGACATTTCACACAACATTTGACATAGTCACAACAGTCTTGGTTTAAGGTTGGCCAAGTAGTAGTTGAGGTGAAGGATACACTTAGTGACAAGTGAGGCCACTAAAATGACCACCAAAAATCCCATCGTGAACTTCCTTAATGGTGTATGGGATTTCAAGAACTTGTAAGGCATCATAGGAGGATACCATCAAAGCCACATTTGTAGAGAAGACCCCCATGATGACATAGTGAGAGACACTTTTGAGGAAGGCTCATTTTCCATTGTGAGTGAGTTTTGGAGGTAGAATTGAGAGGGAAAGGTAATCAAAAACTACTTATACCAAATGTCACGTGGATCGGTTTCAATTCTTCCTACAAAGTTAATGTCTCGAAATAATAAGATGGTGATTACAACCTTTGTATTGTGACAAATTTTTTTTGAGTCGGAAGGTGAAGCAGGTATTTGAGAAGCAAGGCAGGCCATGGTATCCATGAATTTGTTAGTGGAGCGTGGAGTGGTTTGAAGTTCATAATGATCAAAGGTAGTCAAAAGTATGTCGACGTGATGTTTATACTTTTGAAGTATCTCATTATGACACTAGTATAAACCATTGACTTGGTTCACAACTAGTTGGGAGTCACCAAAGATATTAATGGATTTAACATCTAAGGCTATGGTGGTTTGAAGACCTAACATGAGTGCTTCGTATTCGAAATGTTATTAGTACAATCAAAATCTAGTTTGAAAGATAAAGGCATAGGCTCACCATCAAGAGGAATAAGGATGACCCCTGTGCCACCCCCACATTGACATTTAGAACCATCAAAGAATAAGGTCATCTGATAAATGGTGTCATCAAGGGAGAGGGTAGTGATGGATTCATCAAGGAAATCAAAGTTAGAAGATTGATTTCGGAAAGAGGTGCATCTGCAAGTTGGTTTGAAATGGTTTGTCCTTTAACAAACTTTTGATGGATGAATTCAAGATCTAGGTCTGCAAGAAGCATGAGCCAATGTGAAGCACATGTTGGTGTTGGTAAGGCTTAGCATACATGTAATGTAAGGGGTCAATGTATTGGTGAAAAAAGGTTTTGTGGTTGAGTAGTAATGGTGAAGTTTGGTGGTGATAAAGACTAGGGCTAAGAAAAATTTTTTGGCATGAGTATATCTAGTCTCATAATCTAAAAGTGTATGATTATATAATAAACCACTTGCTCCCTGTGTTTCTCATCATGATGAGTGAGCATGGCACCCAAGGAATGGTGGTGATGGAAAAATATAGAGGTAAAATGGTTGGTCATCCTTAGGTGGAATGAGCACAGGTGGTTGGAGGAGGTATTTTTTAAGGCATGAAGGCTTTTGTGGCATTCATCATCCCATTTGAAGGAGACATCCTTTTTGAGAAGATGATGAAATGGATGGCAATGGTTGGAAAGATGAGAAATAAAGTGATGAATAGATTACAAATTTCCTTACAAACTACAAAGTTGATGAAGGTTAGTAGGTGGAGGCATCTTGAGAATAGCCTTGATTTTAGTGGGATCAACTTCAATGCCACACAAAGAAATGATGAAACCAAGGAGCTTTCCCGAGAGAACAATGAAGACACACTTCTTAGGTTGAAGGAAAACATAATATTTGATGAGATGGTCAAAGAAAACCTTAAGGACTGTAAGGTGTTTGGCCCGATGTTTGGATTTGGAAAGAAGATCATCAACATAATCTTCCAATATGTTATGCATGATGTCATGAAAGATATAAGTCATATCCCATTGATATGTGGCACCAACATTTTTAAGACCAAAGGGCATGACACGATAGCAGAAGGTCCCCAAGGAGTGATGAAGGTGGTTTTTTGTGTTGATCTTCTGGGGTGAGTAATATTTGGTTATAACCCGAGAAACCATCCATGAGTGATAACATCTCATGGCAGTGGTGAGATCAACTAGTTGGTCAATACTAGGTAGAGGAAAGTCATCTTTGGGGAAAGCTAGGTTAAGGTCATGGAAATCCATGAAAAAAATGGAGTCCCCTATCACTTTGGTGTCATAGAACAATGTTAGAGATCCATTGGGGATAATCAATGGGTAAGAATGAAGGAAACAAAAAGGAGGTGTTGGAGTTCTTCTTTCACAAGAAGGGAAATGTGAGGATGCATTTTTCATAGCTTTTGTTTCATGGGTTTGGCATCGGAATGGTTATGATATTGTGGACCATGATATTTGGGTCAATATCGGGCATATCGGTGTAAGACCAAGAAAAAGCATTGCTATGATCCCAGAGGAAAGAAGTGAAAAGCTTCTGTTCAACAACATCTAAAGATTGGCCTATCTTTAGAATGTGTGGGTCATCTGAGTGTGAATGTTGATTTTGATGGTCGATTCATTCAACATGGTTTGCATCTTAGAAGGTAATGACCGGTGAATATAAGAATCTTCCACACCAAGGTAGGTGAGAATAGACTCATCATCCTGACATTGAACAATGTTGATAGAAGGTGTGTCATCATCGATCATGTAGGATATAGGAAGGGAAGAGAAGAGGAGCCTCACCATCATGTTGATAAGTTAGAGGTCCCAGGAAATGGTGTTTATGAAAAAAAAAAGTTAGGAGGAATGGATTTGGATCCATAGACTCGTAGGTGAAGGTGGTGAGGTAGGTGAATGGGGTGGAGAAGGTTTATCATCCTCAATGAGTTTGACTTGGGCCTTCTTGGAAGGTGGTTTGGAAAATATGATACCATTGTGGTCTTTATGCTTACGGGTGGTGCAAGGAATGATAGTATGGTGACCTTGTTCATAGAAGCCAAAGCCAAATCCCTTTCCAAGTGACAATGATGAAGGAAGGTGTGGGTGAAGTGGTGGTTGGTGAGAGATTGGAGATCGGATGAAAATGGTGAGTTTGGGAAGGTGGCTCAGGTGAGTAGGTAGAAATATCAAGTCCCCCATATGTTAGGTTGGTGTGAAGGTGGGGAGGACCATAGGGGAAAAACTTTTCCTACTCGGTGATTATAGTGTGGGTGTTGATGAAGGTTACCATACTCTTGAGGAGTAAGGAATGTGTCAATGTTATAAAGGTGGTACTCCCCAGAGTGAGGCATTGAAAAACACCTTCTAAGGGATCGGTGGTTGGTATGTGGGTAGTATGGAATAGATGAATCATTGGATGGTTGGGAAGAAGAAGCATCAGATGTTTGAGAAGTAGATGGGTTGGTTGATGGGCCAGCTGTAGAAGTTGTGGGAAGTGGGAATAGAGGAGTTGGTTGTGGAAGAAGATGAAAAGTGGAAGAGTGGTGGATGGTGGATGAGGAAATGAAGAAGAAGAAGAAGTGGTAGTGGTGGTAGATGCCTTAACTGGTATAAGGACATCATTAGGTCGATACAACATGTTATAGTTTTGAATGGTGAAGGGTCTGGATGGAATGGTATAGTTGTGCCCTTCATGTTCAAATTTTAAACAATGGTGTAAGGTTGAAGGAACACAACCCATGGTGTGAATCTAGGGTTGGCCAAGCAACATATTGTATTGGAATTCCCCCTCTAAGACATAGAATAATTTAGGAATGGCACATGGGGGCCCACATGAATGTGGAGAATGATGGTGCCGAGGGTGGAAGTCATGGCATCATTAAATGAACACAACATAATTGGGTTATTATGCATGTAATTGGAAGGGATGCACATTTTTTTATACACATGGGAGGAAATGATGTTGATACTGGCACCTCCATCGATCATAACATGTCAAAACATATATATTATCAATGTAGATGGAAATGAATAGGGTGGGGTCAGAGATCATCGATTGAGAGAGGACAATCTCTTCATTAGAGAAACTAAGAGTGGAGACTTGATGAATGGTAGTGGGAGAAGAAGATGGAGGTGAAGTGGTGAGAGCAGCCACATGATGAGGAGTGATAATGGTGGTGACAGGTGTGGGGTCATTAGGTAGAACCTCAATAGATTGTAGGACCTCGATGAGGGCCTGATGATGAGACTCAAGAGGTTTGGACAAGGTCATACAAAGACATTTTGAGAGGAGACTGGTGTAATTGTTTAATCATTGTATGATGGGAAACCCCATCAGAAATGGGGTATGTGGGTCCATGGATGGTGATTTTGGGTGCAGGTGTAGATGGAATGTTGGGTAAAGGTGTAGCAGATGAGATGGTTTTTTCTCCTTTCCTTTTTCCTTTCTGAGCTGAGTGGAAACTTGAACCATATTGATCTGAGGTGAAGAAGAAGGTGTGTCGTGAAAGGTGTGGTAGGATGGGAAAAAAAGTGGTGAAGGAAAAGAGTCTTGTGAAAGGAGTATGGCACATTGGCATTTTGGAGGAGTTTTGGCTAGTTCTCTAATGTGGACCATGTTGATCTCAAATGTTGGAGGAGGGTAAAAGGGTTGTGGAGGTGGAGATGGAGGTTGTTGAATAGGTATGGGGTGAGGTTGTGTGGTGATAGGTGAAGGTGGAATGGGGTCCTCATCTAAAATATCATCATCATCAAATTTTCTTTGAGAGGACATAGTTGGAGAAGAATAGTCTTAAGAGCCTTATATTTTCTACATCATGCCCTGACACATGATGGTAAGCAAAAATTTTGGTATCATCAAACCCTTTTGGTTTAGGTTTGAGTGGGTCATAAGGTCTAAGTGGTGGCAATGTGATGATAGAGGTTTCAAAAGGTTAGCTAAGATGTTGGCGTAAGACCCTACCAATGGATCACAATGTGAAGTGAGTGTGGGTCTGGATGGAAGTTTGGGTGACTTTGGTGGGAGAGGCATCATTGGAGGTGGAATTGGAGGTTGAGTAAGTTTGACTACTGTTTGGTAGATAGTATGGTTTTGGGTTTGGGTTGCACCTTCTTGGGTAAAGGTGTAGCTGGTGAGCTAGTTATTGGAGGCGGTGTAGGTTTAACTACCTCTTTGGAAGGTAGTGGGGCTTTGGGTTTGGGTTGCACCTTCTTGGGTAAAGGTGTAGAAGGAGTGTGTGATGTAGAAGGGAAGGAAGATGGAAGGAAGGGGATGGGTTAGCCAAGGTGATAATGGAGGTGCGGTGAAGATGGTGGTAGGAGGAAATGTGGAAAGGACTTGGTTGAGAGAGAAGGGAATGGCATGGGTAATGATGAGGATACATGAAGTGGTGTAGGTATGGGAGGGAAAGGATGTAGGTAATGCAATGAAGGTGTAGGTTGTGTAGGTAATTTGGGTGGAATAGAAGATCATGTGATGAGGAGGTGGGTTGTTGTGTTTTTGGTTTACCTTGGGTAGGAGGTTTCTTGACCAAGGTTGATGGGTGCGAGACCTAGGATAGATGGAAGTGGTGAAGGTGACAGAGGGGTAGTGGGAAAAGTGGTGTATGTGGCCTAAGAGGTTGGGTCTTCCTCTTAGGTGGGGAATAGTCTTTGTGATGGACTTTGAGGATGTGGCTAAATCTAGTTTGACAGGAGGATGGACTAGGCTTGATGTCGGCATGACTCCCAATGTGGTAATGGGTTTGGATGTGGGTGAAGGTATGGGTGTAGGTAGGGTTTTAGGCATAGGAAAAATTTTGGTTGATGGTAATGGTTTAGGTGTGGGTGAGGGTGATGAAGAAGAGGTGACTACTATTGGCATGGGCATGGTGGGTTTGGTTGTCTTAAACACCTTTGGATAGATCATGTGGAAGTGTCGGAGAACAACATCTGCATTTGAGTTGAGACAGAAGTGAAGGCATCCCCAAAGCATGGAATTGTCAACATAATCCAAGTGGTTGGCCAAATGTGAGAATGACACAAAAGTGGAGGGGGATGATGTTGATTTGGTAGTAATCCTGTAAAGAATGTCTGTGAGATAGGGAAATGGTTGGCTTAGACTATGTGGGTAGAAGAGATGATAGTAAATCGACAGGGTCTTTAAAATCTAGTGGGGAATTTGTCACCAACAGGAAGAGATGCCACTAGTGGGTCCTCTATGTGGGAGAGAGGAGGAGGAAAGGTTGATTGTATAGGCTCTTCCTTTGGTAAAAAGAAGAGAGTACGTTGGGCTCTTCCATAGGTAGAAGAATGGTAATGTGGGTTTCTCGATAGGTGGCGAGATGAGTGGGATAGATCTAAAGAGGAGACTCCTAGATGCATGGGTAAAGAAGAAGGTAAGGTAGAACTCCTCCATGGGTAGAGAAGAAGGTAAGGTAGACTCCTCCATGGGTAGAGAAGTGGATGAAATAGGTGCCTTGTGGGTGGAGGAGCTTGTGCAAGAAATTTCCTCAATAGATGGGATGGGAGGAAACTGAGTGGAAGGAGCCAGTATGATATAAAAAATGACATGGACCTCTCGAAACATTGGTATCATTAGTTGAGGTTTCACCTTGGCTTGGTTGGATGATGGGGTGTGATTTGGAAATGGTTTCTTGAATATGATGGAGGTTTTGGTTTTATTGGTGCATTGGGGTTATCCAAGATGAGATCTCCATTATCTAACAATTCTTGGATGATGTTTTTGAAAGTTATACAATTACCATCACTATGACCTCTAACATGGTGATAATTGTAGTAATCATTCTCCTTGTACCATGCAGGTATAGGATGGGAAGGGTCAAAACTAGTATGTGTTTTGATGGGTGGAAGAGTGATTGCTCAATTTTAGAAGTTTTTCCAAAATAGAAGAATAAGGTTCTCCAATGGGAGTATATTTTCATTGTTCCCGCTTGAACTGGAAAGTTTGAATAGGGGAAAGATTAGAAGAAGGTTTTGATTGGTTGGATGGATGAGAAGGGCCGGAATTTTAAAACCACTATTGGTAGATCCTTTTTCTTTAGAATAATTATTTTGTGGTTTGGATGAAGAAGAAGAATCATTGGTTTTGAAGGGAGCATTTTTTGTTACACAATTGCAACTTCTTCTCCTCAATAGCATGGATTTCAAGTTTTTGGGCCATTGTGAATGCCTCATCAAATGTGTGGAAAGTTTGGACTTGGAGAGTTTGAGATGTGTCTAGCACAAGCTTGGGTAAACAACTCTATTAATTAACTCGGTTTGAGGTAGTTGGAATGTGAGTTGATTAATCAAGTCGTGCCAATGAGTGAAAAAGTTTGCGATAGACTCATCCTCATATTGGCATGTCATGTACAAGTTGGTCATTGTGACCTTCTTGACAATGTTGATAGAAAAGTGGTCTAGAAAATCTGAGCTACCTGATTAAATGAAAAGATGGAGTTCTGGGTAGAGCACTATACCAATCTAAAGTGGGTCCCATCAAGGACATTGGGAATGTTTGAGAGCAAAGCATCATCATGAGTGATGAGATAACACACATGTTTAAAAGACCACAAAATGTTGTTGTGGGTCTTCTTTGCTATTGAATCGGTTGAATTTTGGCATTTCCCAATGCATAGGGTATGGATGAATTGGAATGGAAAAGTGAATAGGCTCATTACAAATCTCTCATATATGTAGAGAGTTTACGTGAGAGAGATAGATGCTTCTAATGTCTGCATCTTTCCATCATCATTTTGATAAGATCATTTGTGGGTTGTGATGATGGAGCACCCCCTGTAGTAAGGGGGGAGATAAGATGGGTATGATGTGGATGACACTCTAGTATGTGGTGGTGCCGAGTATGAAAACTATGATGAGGGAATATAGGATGGGATGGATGTCGCGGGAAAATACCCAGGATAAGTGGTAGATGAAATAGGTGGTTGTTGATGATAGGTGTAGGTAGGTGGGATGGATGGATGTAAAGACTCTTGTGGTGATCGGTGGAAGAGACTGCGGGATGGAGAGGACAAGGTTTTGGAAGGGAGTGTGGCCGACACCAGAGGTGGTTGGGATGAAAAAGGTACATGGGAAGATGATGTAGGTATGCCTACACTAAGGGAATGGATGATGATATGGTAGATGTCGTAGGGGTGATGGATGTCGAGGGCATGGTAGTTGTCGTAGGTGTGACAAATACCGATAATGTGGGGTCAAGATGAGAAACCACAGGTGATGAGGTAGAAGTGGGTAATGATGTACTAGTAGTGGTTGATGTGGAAGTGGGGCAATGTGGGGAGGAAAGATATAGGCATGCCATATATAAGTTTCAGATGAGTCATGGGTGGATGAGTGAGAGAGGTAATACTTGTAGTAGTGGGGTTTTGATCAAGGAGTCTTGTGAACTCCTCATCCGATATGTATGGTAATAGGTTGGTTGGGGTCCATAGGTGATGAAATGGAAGGTGGTGATGGGCTAGGTGGGAGTGGCTAGTGGCTAGCATGAAACATGAGAGTGTTGGCTTGTCTATGAGTCAAAACCATGTGACTGATAGTAGAACTAGTAATCTGAGCTTTGTTGATGATATAAAAACACAGAAAGATGGAACAAAATGGATCTGAAAAGGTGGAAATTTGGTCATTTTTTTGAAAAAACCAAAAAAAGACAAGAGACCGATGTTAGTTAGGTAATGATGCCAGTATAGGAGGGTAACTGATGTCGGTCGATGAACCGATGTTGGTTATTGTGGAAAATTGAAAGATTTGAAAACTTGGTATAGTGATGGTGAATATAAAGTGAAACTAGGTTTGAAGGTGATATCAAAGACCTAGAAATGTAGTGGAGTGACAGAGGAAGTCACAACAAGTGATGGAAGTGATTTGAACATTGTTTTAGTTAAGTGACCAAAATAAAAAGGAACTAACAATGGTCAATAAAGTAAACCGATGGTGGTATGATGAATTAACCGATGGTGGTGATTGCTGGACCAATATCGACTATTGTGAATGAATAACATATTAAAATATGGAGATGAAAAGGTATGAATGAGATGGATCTGAACTTTGTAGGTGATAAAAAAACACAAAAAAAAGATGATAAGGTGACATAGAACAAGTCACAGAAAGAATAAAAATGTAGATTGAATGCTATTTTGGTAGAAATGACCAAAAAAAAAACAAAAAAACGATGGTCGGTCAATCAATGATGATAGTATGATGATGTAACCGATGGTGGTCACTAGATGGACCGATACCAGATTATTGTGAAATATGTGAAGAGATGGAAAAAGTGAATTTTGTGATTTAGATCAAATAAAAGGCTAACCCAGAATTCTGAGTATAGCAATGATAGATCCTAACACACTCAAAAAATAATCGGAATACACCAACTATGATTGTGGAGTGTGTAGGAGAGAAAAAATGGAGAAAAACGAACTCACACCTCAAAACACAAATCAAAAAAGCTAACAAACATGAAATCCTATGTTGTAGATTTTATGTTGTGGCTTATGCCATTTAGGACTGACTTGTGAATAGAATAGAATTTTTGGTTAATGAAGGTGCCCTATGGAAACTGACAACTATGGTTGGTTTTAGGTAAATTTTGGCTTGGGGTCCCCAATATATACTTTCACAGTATGCGAGGCCCTACTCGATATATGATGACTGGCTAGTAGAACACCACTAGCCAGCCGCCGCTGCTAATCCGATTATTAGTCGTTAATGGTAAATACTAGGAGGAAGATGTTTAAGAAAGTGAGTTGTTTGTTTTAGTGATTTGGTTTGGGAGTGTGTGCACAAAGTGAACTATGATTCAATTTTTCAACCATCAGCTGGTCATGACTTCCAGCATATAGGTTTCCCACAATTTAAATGAGCTAAAATGCAACAGGAAGAAATGAGATGCAAAGATTTTAAACCCAAATCCACAATGAAATTGATGAGAGAAATGATGAATAGGAAAGAGTATGTCTTTCACTAATGCAATACAGAATAAAAAGAAGCATTCTTTTTAGTCCAAAATACAAAGTTTCACTGAGACAAGTAGAAGAGGAAGAATGTTCCAAGGGAGAAAGTTTAATGTGAACTCTTTCAAAAGGAAATAGACACACAATGATTCCCTAAGAATGAACAATGCAAAAAGAACCCAAATGGGGTCCCACCATGGGCATGCCAAAATGTTTCACCAATAAGTTTTATGCTTTCTAGGATGAAATAGATAGAAGGTAAATGGTTAAGGAGGAATACTATGAAGTGAAGGTGGAAGGTAGAATGAATGTGCGTTGTTGACGTTATCCAAGTTGATGTAGAGAGCTCCTTTTTGTCTGGGAAGGACTACCTATAAATGCAAAGAAAGACCACAAAAAGAGTATTAAATAGCATATGACAGTGGACTACCTAGCGTATGCTAGATCTAGAAGAAGCATGGTGCTTCCTAGAGAGGTTGTCAATCCACTATTTAATAACAATTTAATGTAAACATGAAACTGAAATAAATAGGTCCTATTGCAATGTAATGATTTAGGTTTCTCATACACACAATACACTAGATTCAATGCTAAATATCAAAAATAACACTAAATCTAATTAGAACCAAGGTTTTTTTAAGTAAGGAAGGTCATGTTAGAGGTCTGGTAAGGGTCTGGGGTTGGTTGGTTGAGGTTTGGGTTGGTTTTGGATGAATGGAAGGCTTGTTGGTCTGAGAATATAAAATAACACAGAGACCGTAGTATCGGTCGGGTGACCGATGCCGGTATGGGGGGATGAAACCGATGGATGGTGTAGGAGGAACCGATGTCGGTAGAAATAGGTAGTAAACTATAAAAATGGGTTTTTAGGCTCTCTGTGATTGCACAAAGAGTGAGGGTAGTGTGGTTTGGGTCGTAATATGGATGAGAAGACTCAAGAATACTAAGAAGGAGGTTAAGAAAGGGTGAAAAGGCTTGGGATGGTTGAATAGTGGGTTGGTGGGAAGAAGGTGATATATGGGTAACAGAAGAAATGAAATACTGAAAGAAGCAAGAGATCTACAATGGAATAAGCACAAATGATTAAAATCACAATACTTACTTGGTATTTTATAGATCTTGTGAATGGAGATGGTTGGTGGTTGATGGAGAAGAGGTGTTGGGTCAGTGCCATGGAAGTACAACTTGTGTGCTCTCGTGAGTATTCCAATGCTCTGGAAGGAGACCAAACTACTTTGTCTTACACACTTTGTGGTTGTGTGTGTTTTCATCATCTGGATGTAGGAAGGCTTGAAGATTTGAGCTTGAATGCAATAAGGCTCAATAATGAATGAATGACCAACCTGGGTGAAGATTTGTTAAAAGTGTATATAAAGTGACCGATGGTGGTTAGGTAAATGTGGCGTCCGCCGAGGAAACCGGTCGTTGGTTAGGGTGAAATAGTCCTTTTTACCAAAAATAGGTAGATCTTCCCAGATTTGGCATGTTTTCCAAGTTGGGTCCACTTAGGGAAGTGGAGTTCTCATTAGAAAAGATAGGAAGATCATAGAAGAAGTCTAGTTAGGTTTAGGAAGAAGTCTCATTTAGTTAGGTCAAGTGGTGACTCAACACTGGGAGTGATGACTAAATGTTGAGAGTGATGACTTGGTATGCCCTTGTGTTTTTACTTGTATCATCATACCATCCTCATGTCCTTGTGATCCCCTTAGCAATCCCATTTCTTGGCATCCTTCCATCTACAACACGAAAGCTTGCAGGTTCATTTTGAAAGTTCTTTGCATCCAACCCGATTCGTTGTTCAACCATATAGGTTCGGTTTATTTATATCTATTTTGATCATACCTATGATTTTGTTGTGTATCAACATTTCAGACTTCCATTTTATATCAGATTATATATGTTATCTTATCATTATCAAATTAATTTCTTGAACGCGATTGACACCCTTACAAGGAAATCCATTGACTTCTGGGGAGTGGCCTTTGTCAAGCAATCCACCATATATATGTAAATCTCCCATATTTTTTAAGTTTCTATGATCTCGCAGTTCCTCCATCGACGTAAGAAGGAAGGACATTTTACCCTTAAGCATTATCATCCGTCTCTACGGGTACCTTAAACCCCGCATCTTCTGAGGTCAATTTTTTTATTGTTTCACTGCATTAATTTGAGTAGAAAAGTAAAAACATCTCTGAACATTCTGGCATGCCTGGTGGGATCGGACCCAAAATTTGGTCATTTTTTTTACTTTACTTGTCTTGTGTAGGTGTCGGATGCATAACTTGTTATCATGACTCATAATTGTCGTCGATTTAGATATATTTTGCAGATATTTCATTTTTGGACTCATCTATTTCATAGGTTTTAGCGTTTTCTCTGTCAATTCAATGTGTTGTTGACATTCAAGAATATATATCATCTTGAGGTAAGTGATTTTGTTGTTTTCAAAAGGTCTTTTATTTGGTTATTTATAATTAGTATAAAGTTTATTTTTATTATTAAATAAATACATAAATAAACAAACAATTTTTTTATAAAAATCAGCCAACTCGGCCACCTCCCTACCCAACTCGCCCTGGCCTCAACCCACTCTCTACCCAATTCCCAGCTCACCGTCCCATTTTCCCTTACCTCACATCCCAACCAACTCCCTAACCACAGTTCGGACTCACCACTCACCGTTCAACACTTCCCCATCCCCCCCTAACTATCTCCTCCTCAACTCTCCAACTCACCACGATCCCTCACCCTCAACGCCGATTCCCCCCTCTCTCAGGCTCAAAACATGTCCTACGTGACATACTCAAACCCCGTCCTAACACCCCGAGCCCTCAGCTTGCACACCTTTCACCCCTGCGAATGTATCCCATACCCATTCCGAATTAATCTACACAAAATCCTGACACGGATATAGATTAAAGTATAACAGAATTTTTACAATACCCTGAAAAGGAAAGCTCGTTTTAAATAATTAATTGTCCCTTCTAATTCTGAAAAAAAAAGCACCGTATCCAATCCTCACCACTAAGGTACACAAATCGTAAAATCACTTGGCCATCATCCTATCGATAAATTCTTCATAGAAAATATTTCCGTTTGAATTGACCTTAATCTCCCGAATCCACTGGTTGAATTCGGAAGACTCCAACTTCTCTCCCACATTGGTACGAATATGACATAGTTTGGAAACAGAAATAAAGCCTGTGCCGTCTTTGCCAAGCACCTTAAAAGCGTCCTTAAACTGCAGGTGAAAGTTGGGTCACTTGTTGTTGCATCGCATCATGTACAAAAGCGACGAAAATCGACGGTGGCACCAATCTATTCACGCCTAATTACGTCTTTAAACTCTTCCGTGAAAAATCTATTACAGTTACTGATTATTAACCTCCTATCTTGTAAGATTATTTGATCAACAAATATTGGAAAATAACACAACTATAACTTCACAAATACAAACACATAAAAAATACCCAACAAGGTGAACACAATATTTTTGACAATTGTCCCTGGAAAACCCCATAGGGAATACCAAGATTACTACAGATGAGAAATATATTAAACTTCAGCAAATCAAGAGATACAAATATTGCTTGCCTCTTACTGGCAGAGCTCCGACAATCTCCTAATCCTCCTGCTGATAGTCCTCCACTGCTATCTCCAACGCTATCACTGTGCCCTTGCTAACACTACAAGACTACTTGCTAACACTGCAAGTTTCTCTCAAAACTTCCTTGTTACAAATGACCCCAATGACCCCATTATATACTACTCTTGTTGAAAATCAACTTTGAGATTAATACAAATAAATAAATGACATTAAGACAACTCAATAACCATAACAACCTTGGTTATGAGGTGTCACCTAAAAGGAGTCAATATTAGATAACAATTGTTCTTATCCTAACAATATTTGTTTGACAAAAACAACTATTTCTCTAAATTCTAGAATTTGTCAAACTACCCATAACAAATGGATGAGGACAAATAGTTGTCTAAGCTACTAACTACTAAGATTAACACTCCTCTTAGCGAGGAAAGCTTGTTTCGCATAACACCCAACATCTCTCTCGAAGAAGATAAATTTTTCCTTCCCCAATGCCTTTGTCTGAATGTCTCTGCTACCCGCTGATCTGTAGGTACAAACTGTAGCTTAACAACCCTATGCTATACACAATCTCTGATGAAGTGATACTTGATGTCTATATGTTTTGACCTATCATGAAACACCGGATTCTCAAATCAACTTGATGCAACTCGATTGCCGCAGTTGTATCACCGTAGTCTCAACCTTCGACCAAACAAAGCTACTAGAACTTCCAAGCCATATAGCTTCACATGTTGCCATGCTAGCTGCTTATGTACTCGACTCTGCTTGAACTCGTGAGCCACGTGACTTCGCTTCCTCGCCGAACCAAGATACAACTCCCGATCCCAGTGATCGAAACAACACCCTAAAGTGCTCCTCTTGTCCGTTGTACTACCTTCCCAATCTCAGCAGGCCAAGATAGCCCATCAAACTAATTCCTTCACCTCGAGCATATCTAATTCCATACTCGATTCAGTACTCTTGCAAATAACACAACACATGCTTGCCGCAGACCCAATGCACTCTCTTTGGCTCAACCATGAACTCGACTAAGAGAGTTAATCGCAAAAGCTATATCTCGGCCTTATATTGACCAAATACATGAGAGAACCAATGCTTGCAGATAAGGTGGGATCTACATCCTTCTCCCCTGGATGTGTCTCACCTTCCTCCAATTCATGATCATGGGTGTAGACATGGCTTTGCAATCTTCCATCCCGAACCTTTTCAAGATTTCCATGCAATATTTCCCTTGCCCAAGGAAAATCTCTCCATCTTTCTCGTCATACCTCCATGCCTAGAAAGTAGTGCATGAGTCCCAAATCCTTCATCTCGAACTCGCTGCAAGATCCCTCTCATTCTTCTATGAGCCCCTGAACCCGTAAGAAACAAGTCATCTACATATAGAACAAGAATGAGAATCTCACCTCCAACTACCAAGTAGTAGAGATTAGCATCCGCCTCACTCTTCACAAAGCCAATTTCCCGCAAGTAACTATCAATGCGCTCATACCACGCTCCGGGAGCCTCGCTTGAGTCCGTACAACACTCTCTTCAATCTACACACATGGGTCTATTTGCAGTGTGCTACAAAGCCTTCTCGGTTGTTCTATGTATACCTCCTCTTCAACTCACCATTAAGAAACGCCGTCTTCGACATCCATTTGATGGATCTCGCCATCCCATCTCGTGTTGAAATTGAGATTACAGCTCAGATAGAAGTATACCTCGCAACCGGAGCAAATGTCTCCTCGTAGTTCTATTCCCTCTTTCGAGAGAACCCTTTGCCATGAACCTTGCCTTATATTTCTCGATGCTACCATCTGCACCGTGCTTGATCTTATAGATCCAGCGTGATCCAACCACTGCCCTATCTGTTGGTCTAGGCACTACCTCCCACACATCATTCTGCATAATTGAAGTATACTCCTCAACCATTTCTTCTTGCCACACTTGATGTTGTGCAGCCTCCTGATAGCTAGAAGGTTCACTATCTACCAACATACTAACTAATGCAACATAGTCATCATACCCGGCTAGTGGTTTCCTTGTCTATTACTCCTCCTAGAGTACCCACTAACTCTCGAGTATTCTTCAGGTCCACAACCTCACGGTTCTTGCTTTCCGCCAACTGTAGAGGATGAAATATCAACCTCCATGTCTTCTTGATGCATCTCTTCGCACTGTTGCTCCATACTTTGAAAACTCTCTCCTCTTGAGTCTATGCTTGATTTAAGTAATCGTACTCGAGCTTTGCCTTGACTCGATTGAGTGATCCTCGAGCTTCTGTTGGCTGCTTACTCGATCATCTACCGGAAAATCTCTAGACCTTCTAAATGCCTTGTCCTCCATGAACTTGACATCACGTTGAACAATAATCCTTCCGGTCCCTAATGAATATTTGATATGCCTTAGAGGTTTCACTGCACCCACAAAGTACCCTCTCTCTGTGATCCTGATCTAACTCGTACGTGTATCCTTAGGGAATGTGACAATATGCCAAACTCCCAAAGATCCTAAAGTGACCGACACTGGCTTCTTCCCTGAATGCTTCCTCCGGTGTCATCTTCCCTAGTACCTTATGTGGAACTCTATTCTCAGTATGTATATCTGCTGTATTGCATGCCTCTCGCCTACGTATAACGGGATAAATCCGGCCATGCAACATAGCCTCGATGCCTCGTTATGACCGATTCTTCCTCTCAAGAACTCCATTCTACATTGCGGATTGTATGAAACAGTCCACTCTCTCTTGATTCCTTCTGCAGTACGTAACTCCGGAACTCATTGCTTTTGTACTCGCCTCCATTGTCGACCATCAAGAACTTTTATCTTCCTTCCGTCGAATTCTCCACAATAGCTTTGAACTCTTGGAAGCGATCGAAAACCCATCCTTGGTCTTCAAGAAGTATATCCATGTCTTCCTGGAGAAATCATCAATAAAAGTAACAAAGTACTCATACCTCTAAGAGACTTCGACATTGGTCCACATACATCCGAATGTACTAGATCAAGAATGCCCTCGATCTGGTGTCACTCCTGGAAAAGATGCTTTAGCAAACTTCCCAACACGCATCCCTTACATACATCATCGTGCTTTGTGCTCACCTCAAAGGGAACACCGTCACTTGTCTCGTGAAGTGATTTAAGGGCTCCATGATGGATATGGCCCATCCTGCTATGTCATAGCTCTCCACGATCTCTAAGATTACTATTGCTCATGAGTGCCTTAGGAATATCAAACCGCAGCCTATAAAGCCGACCGCTCCTAACTCCAATAGCTATGGGTGATTTCCAATCCTGTGCTTGATCAACACATGTAACCCTCTAAAGAGTACATTGTACCCTTTGTCTCCGAAGGACATATACAAAAATCAAATTCATCCCTAAGCCCGGAACATGCAACACATCATCATGAAGGGGAATCATCTTACCACTCTCCCTCTAAAATCGACAGTCCTTTCCCAACCGAGTTGAGTTTGGACATGTTCCCCAAAGAGATCGGGATCTCGTGCTCTCTTCCTTATAACTGGAGAAGTATTCTCTAACTCCTGTCATATGATATGACGCCCCACTATCTATGTACCAAACACTCTGTGAGGTTGAGCTAACCATACATGCTATGAGTGCAAACTCATCTTCCATTCTACTAGAGAGCTCATCTGCACTTGCTGAAGCCGCAACTTGCTTCTTGCCTTTCTTTTCATTCTTCTTCCTTTCTGGGCAATCGCTGACATAGTGGCCAAACTCGTGACAACCATAACACTTGATCTTCGAAGAATCTTTCTTCTTCTTTTCACCTTGTGAATTTGATCCTTTACTAGACCCCTTCTTTGCTTTCCCTTTACCCGCTAGGGCAACATTTTCCTGTTCCACCTCACTTTTCTGACTCTTATTGTTGGCTCCATTGACAAGACTTAGTCTAAGCTCCTCCTGAGTGAAATCACTCCATAGTCGATCCCAACTCGGTAAGGTGTCTCGCCCATCGATGACTTGAACAAAGACATCCGATCGCTAAGAAACCCATTTAGGCTATTCTCACTAGCTCGTCATCACTTGGTTTGTCTCAATAATCTTGCCAATTTATCCTCGACAAGTCTAAGTCTGGTGAGGTAACTTGTGACATCTTCTCCCTTATTCATCCGGGTATTCCTCAACTTTTCTCTGAGAATCAGCTTCCGATTAGTGGTAGCATTCTGGTACAGATTCATAATGGCATCCCACATCGCCTTCGCAGATCTAACTCGCATATGTGGAACAATATGATCCTCGACACATCAAGAATCAGCCTCCTCGCCTTGGCATCTTCCTTCTTATATGCTAAGAGTTGTGTTGCATCCGTAGGTACAGTACAACAAAGTGGTCACATATTCTTGATAACATTCTCTTCCAAAGAATAGAGAAATTCTCGCTTTCCGCACACCAAAATTCGAGGCTCCATCCAATATGTGCGATCTCTTAAACTCGCTGAGGCCATCTTAAAAGAAAATAATAATAATAATTTTGAAGAGGTTAAACCGGGTTTTATAAACCTCACTTTCTTTCACCTAGGTAAATCTCTTCTACCCGAACTTAGCTCGAATACCATGTGAAAAATCTATTACGATATCGATTATTAACCTCCTATCTTGTAAGATTATTTGATCAACAAATATTGGAAAATAACACAATCAGTAACTTCACAAATACAAACACATAAAAATACCCAACAAGGTGAACACAATATTTTCTGACAATTGTCCTCGAAAAACCCGTAGGGAAAACTAGTACTACAGATGAGAAATATATTAAACTTCAGCAAATCAAGAGATACAAATATTGCTTGCCTCTTACTGGCAGAGCTCCGACAATCTCCTAATCCTCCTGCTGATATTCCTCCACTGCTATCTCTAACGCTATCTCGAGCTCTTGCTAACACTGCAAGACTACTTGCTAACACTGCAAGTTTCTCTCAAAACTTCCTTGTTACAAATGACCCCAATGACCCCCTTATATACTACTCTCGTTGAAAATCAACGGCCGAGATTAATACAAATGAACGGTTGAGATTAAGACAACTCAATAACCATAACAACCTTGGTTATGAGGTGTCACCTAAAAGGAGTCAATATTAGATAACAATTGTTCTTATCCTAACAATATTTGTTTGACAAAAACAACTATTTCTCTAAATTCTAGGCTGTCCAAACTACCCATAACAAATGGATGAGGACAAACAGCTGTCCAAGCTACTAACTACTAAAATTAACACTTCTGGGTTGGATTTTCTCCTAAAGAGTGCATGACGGTGCCAGTTCGGTTACGTGATGTAGTTATCACAATCGATGTCGAAGACGTTTAACACCTCTCGCATTGAAGTTGTCTGTTCATCATTCAAATCCTTCACTATTTCTAGATGCCCTGTAAGAAATCACTTGGCTCAACTTATTGGTCTAGGGCGGACATCCAAGGTAAAGTTAGGGTCCCAACTCTACCCCCGTCCCCGCAGACCTCTACCTAGGCCTGTTTGTCCCAACTCCGCTCCCCACGTCCACACGACTCCCCGAGCCCTCTTCTCGCCTCCCTGCACAGTCCATTCCCGGTCTTCGAGCTCCCTCTGCCCACTCAGATACAAACTCGGCCAGGAGTACTCTCCCACACCTCTGCATCACACTACCTCGCATACGGTGCCATTTCCCTCGCCCGAGCCACCATTCACACAGCTCGTTGATCTCTCCCTCGCCACCCATATACATCGCTTCATCCCCCAACACTTCTTCCCTGATCTCCCACCAGATCTCCCTTCTTTCCAGTAACGCGAGATCTAAATCATTACCATCTTCCTTTGATCCCGCCTAGACTATTCTATACTGTATAAGTCATATTTAATATTATCTATAACAACGTAAGATTTACGGATACAATACAAGTATTACGTATTGTCTTACATATTAGGTATTACGTATTCACCACCAGCTAGGAACCTTTCACCGAGAAGCTTCACATTTCATACTAGATACCGGTGCACCAATCCACACGCAAATAGCTACCAAAGCTTCTCGAAATGGTCTTCCCACACAACATACTGCTTCCCATCCCCGATTCCCTTGGTCCATAAGATTTCCATTCGACAATGGCATAGGGTATACTTCTTGCCCGCCTCCATTCGCGTAGTGCACTTTGCCATGCAATCTGGGCGTTCCTGATAGACCGTCGTCTTACAGTAACCTTCTATTTCACATTGCGTATAGACGTTGGAAGACCATTCATACAGACCCTTTAGAGTTGTATTCTTCTGCGGATCGATCTCTGTCTCGCTTTCCCACATGAATGGTGGTATAGGCGGTGACCAAAAATATCAAATGATGTAGGGGAGTTCATTGAAATCTTCTTTTCTCCGCCTCTTTTGCATTTACTTTGACTGAAATCAATTTAAGGTCTCATCCATCCAACTTTAGTGGCCACCTAGCTTCCTTTGGCATTTTTGGTTGGTAGTCGCACTATTCAATTTTCCCACATGCGTAGGTAGGCGAAATTGGGAAATCTTTATTAGGACCACTATATTATTTTTCTTATTTTGTCAACCGCGTGCACTAATCGTGTTATTGCTTTTGCAGGTGAACTCCACCACATTGTGACCACCAAATTACGCCGTCAGAGATCAACTGTTGAAACATAAACACGCCGTAAACCACTTTCACCACACTCATCCACAACATCGCTCATCGTGCATAGTGCAATTTTAGGGAACCAGACATTCCTGGTCACTGATTATCACTTTCAAACACGTCATTATCACGTGCAATCGGATAAAAGGAAAAACACTATCTAGTTATTCCTTATTTTTCCTTATTTGCTCCTTTCTACATTACAATTTCCCTTTCATGTGTGTGTCCTCATTGAAAGATCACACTTCGAGTTGGTTTAAAAGAACCTTTATTTTTTGCATCCTTGTTGATCACATAGTTTAAGTAGGAGGTTAACTTGCTACATTTCATGTCCTATCACACACAACCTAAAACTCACGCATCTAAATAACACATCAAAACATCTCCTTACCTGGTTGACTATTTGGGATTTCATCACCCAACAGGAAGCCACCTAAGACTCTCCCTAGCCAAAACTACCGGAAACCAGCCTTAGATTATCGTTCCTTAGGTACCTTCGTTATCCACTTTTCTTTTCTTTTCACATCTTCTAATTAATCATGATGATAAGAAACTTGTTGCTTGATTTATTTGTTAATAAATTACATAAACAAATGTTTGTCTATTTCATGCCTATTGTCACTCTTTCTCAAGTCAAAACAACACAACAATCCACTCCATCCAATGACATCCTTCCTCTAATGATATCTCTCAACAAGATTCTACACTTGAGACCATACCTTCGGTTATCCAACCCCTTGTCTCTATGGTCTCACTTCATGAGGACCATGTCATCCAAAATCATCCCTATCTTGAAACCAATCCTCGTATCTCTCATCAGTCCAACCTTTCTAGACCAATTACACCCTCATCTCTGCTCCTTTAGAAACTCTTGGACCTCCTTTTAACCCCATTTATGAATTCTTACTTCAGTAAATCTCCCACAATTTCTCAATCATATCAATCTACTCAATTGGTTGATCCTATTCCACCCATGTCAGTTTATGTCAACTCTATTCCATCCGCTACTAGTATGCCTATCCAACCATCTCAACCTCTTAACACTCATATCCCCACTCATCATTTACCACAACTTGTTCAATCTTAACAATCACATCATCTCCCTATTTCTCAACATCAACCTTTGCAGCAACTTACCCAATCTCAACCCATGACATATATTAATCCTTATCAAACGATTCCACAAACACCCCATCCACAAATTAATCAATCGCCTTATCAAATGATTTCACAAACACCCCATCCACAAAATTAATTGACCGCCTTATCAAATGGTTCCTCAAACCCCACACATCCACAAACATATCGGGTCACCTTATCAAGCTACATTTCATGCCACACAACAAATCCAATCCCAACATAACATCACGTCAAATGATCCTATTCACGCTTTTTTGATAAGTCGATGGAGGTAAATCTAATCACAGATCCTCCTATCCAACCACTTGATGTATCAAGACCAAAACAAGTGTGGTATTGTGAAAAACATTATTGTAAATATTTGCAAATACCACCAAGTCCGAGGACATGACATAGAGAAATGTTGAACTTTTAAAAAATTGGTCCAAAGACTCATTCATCAAGGTAACCTTCAAGTAGACAACCCCAACGAAACTCCAAATCAACCACTAGAGGTCTTTAAAGAACTATTCACAAACCACACAATGACAAGTCAATCCACCACCGCTACAACACAAGCCCCCAATGCTCATACTATAAACACTCTTCACACCATGGATCAAGATCCTATCCCATCCACAACTTCCCCTCCTTCATCGCGATCACATCCACCTCCTTGGACATTGCCACTACATCTACAAACCCATTAACACTTATACCCACAACCACACCAATCATACCTACATCTATCTCGGAACCTATTCCTACATCCACACCTACCACATCAACCCCATTCACAAACATATCATTCTTACCCCTTGAGACACTAATGAAACAACCATTCCCACCTACTTCTACACACGATATTAATCCTAAATCTACTTCATTACCCATCATATCTACTCCATGGTTGCCAAATCCCCATAATTAGATTTTACTACCTTACCTACATACATTCCACCTTTACCCATTATACCATTCTTAGAGTCGATCCCAGTTCCTCCTTTCGTACTTTTTCCATACCACAACATCAAATGTTGTGGCCATATCTCCATTAATCAATACCTTTACCACATCCACATCGACTTCGACTATACATACCACTTCATCCATATCTATCGTGCCCCACCCCTGTCATATTCAACTCCTTAACTACATCTACATCAAACAAAGCTATCACTACATCACTTACATCTCCAAATGGCCCAATTATTCCCACCTACCTATCAATCCCAACTACCCCTATATCTGTCATATCAACAAATCCAATTACCCATACCTTGATATCTTCATCACATGTACCTATATATTTTCCCATGGCCACATCACCTGTTACCACACCGACCACATCCTCTCCATTTGCAAATATTTCGATGATACCCCTTGAAAATTCATGGAACAAGCACCCTCTCCTAAGTCAAACATAAATGGTTTTTTCCTCCCCTACAGTAACCAACTATTTCCACCTTGGCCAATCCAAATCCTACACAATCCAAATATCACATATACCTTATTAATCACATTATACAAACACCTCTTTCTCCATAAATATCCTCTTTGTGTTTTTGTTCTCTTTCTCCATCACTATCTGCACCTACACCGCAATATTTAGATCCTCCAGTTGAGATTATTATCATGCTCGCTAAGGGTAATTTTTCTCGATCAAAATCTAAATCTCATGGTAAACATTCCTAAAAGTCTCATGCACATCCTCGTAAGAAGTCAGGTCTTCCCTCTCCTCAACAATCCAATGTTACAACATCTATTTTAGGGTTAATCCCTTCATCTAATACACCTTGCGATGATAATTCTCAATCCAAACAATATAACCCTCCTCTCAAAATTGATTCATCTTTTAGGACATCTAATCTACCCATGCATGATCTACATCCGCTCTTTCCCATAAAGTTAAGCCAAAATATTCTATCAAAACCCACAAGAGTTACCTTCCCCATGACACTTCGATTGGGTCCTACACATATATCCTTCGACATTTAATTCGAATATCTACCATCATGTTTCCTCCCATTAAAGCTTTTAATCCACATATTCCAAATCCATCGTGGTTCAATCTCAATTACATTTGCGCTTATCATCGTACCCCATGCCATAAAATTGAACATTGTAAGGCATTTCAAACAATTGTCCATAACCTTATTAAGAAAGATGATTCCCATCATGGGGGGAACATCCTTCTCCATCTACATCTGATCCAATTCATACTCCATCCGTTGGGTTTCCCAAGACTTATCCATCCACATCATCCCTTATCATCTCTCCCACAAATGGAATTCCTCCTAAGGAAGGTCCTACATTATTCATTGATAATTTTTATCTTCCAATCACCTTGGTGTTCTCTGACCGTTTACCCAATCCAAATTCAAAACAAACCTATCTAAACTCCTTCGGCATCCACTAACTCATCCACATCTAATATAATATCCCTCACTAGGGGGATATCCTCCCCTCATCCTTAGCATCCCTTCCACATCAATTCATCTCTTATCCATCCATACAACTCCCTTGATGTTGGGGGACTTCACTTTATTTAATCTCATCCAATCTTAAATTCAAATTAATCTTGTCTAAATCTTCATCTCTTTTTAAAGCCCACTTTTGTGGCCATATTTGTCTCTCCTCAAGGACCATGTTGTTAATTTTAAGTCCTTTATTGTGGCCATATGTGTCCCTTCCTTTGGGGGACCATTCATACTTATCCTAAATCCACTATTGTGGACATATTTTCCATCCCTTGGGGACAATTTATTCATAAGTCCACCTTTGTGGCCATATTCATGCCTCTTGGAGGCACCATATTTTCATCCATTTTATCCCTCATCCTAAGTCCACTTTTGTGGCAATGATTGTCTCTCTCTCTGGGGCACCATATTTTCATCCGAAGTCCACCTTTGTGGCCATATTTGTCCCTCCCTTGGGGGACCATTTCTCCTCATCCTAAGACCCACCTTTGTGATCACATTTGTACCCCTCTTGGGGGACCATTTATTTTCATCCTAAGTCCACCTTTGTGGCCATCTATTTGTCTCGTTAGGGACGCATATCTTCTTCCTTCCTAAAGGGTAGCACATAGTTTTTTAATCTTCTCTCATCTATCTCGTCATCCTATCAAGATTTCATCCTATTTTGAATGCGACTTTAATCAAAACATTACATGGAAAGTTTGGCTTCCCTTGATGGTAAACTGGAAGCAGAACCTCTTAATGCATTGCACTTATGACCATTCTATTGTTAACATACCTACCAATGAGAACATAGTCATATCTTTAGATCATTCCCCCATCATTAGCCCCTTCCATCTATCATTGTAATGATATGGAACTATGTGGTATACCATCACTTCCCAAACATGACCTTAAATATGGGCACCATGAAGTGTCCATAGAATTTCCCTCTTGGATATGTTCTCCTTTTTTGGTGAGAACTCCATGATTAATATTTTCATAATCATCTTATTTACCTATTGAAACCACGCTAAGGGTCCAGGGGTGTCACTTGTACAATCATCGTGCCCTCCTAAGTGGTCTACCTAGCTATACCCAACTCTTTCCCATCAAATAGAAAAAACGAGAGAAAAAAGTCAAAATTATGGATGCTCCTATCTCATGCTATCTTATCCAAAAAACAGATTGATCCCTCAAAGGAAAACTATTCATATAAAGCATATAAATAAAATAGTTTGATCCTCGAAGGACAACTATTATGCATATCTTATCCTGTCATCTCAAATAAAAAGTCAAAAATCCAAGAGCAAAAGCAAAATGTAGACCATACCGGGTAAGTGCATGAAGTTGGGGGACCAAAAAGTGGACAAGAATCCAAAAAAATTAAAACACGCTCACGTTTTAATTTTTTTGGCTCGGGAATCACCGAACCTAAACACGTACGTGTTTCAAACAAGTCAAAACATATACGCGTTGTAACACATATGTGTTTTGTGTAGTATGGACCATGCATATGTGTTTTGGTGCTTTATACTTACAAAAATAAATGTTTAAGTATAAGAAATTTTATTATTTCTTATACTTTAAATTTATTTTAGTAAATATAAGAAATTAGGGTCACTCTGCACCTTATGGAAGTGGTCTCGTAGCTCCAATAGTTATAATCTAGAAGATAATTTTTCAAAATCTAATCTGGTTAGTACTTACTCATTTTCAAGATTTCTAGCAAATGACCTAAAACTTTCAGGGCATATATATTGTAGTCGGTATTTGTTTTGGGAAAGCATATAGTCATTTTAAAAGTTTTTTGACCTTCTAAAATGGATTTTGGCCCTACCACTACTTGAATTGGTACTAATTTTTAAATTTGGTCCATAATTCACTTTAGTGACCATGAATTAACTCTATGATGTTTGTCTACTTCTTACTAAAAAGAGATCCTCACTTTGTAGATAGAGGATTGTTCCTTGAATGGGATTCATGTCCTATGGCCAAAATGAGGTGATTGTAATGTGCCTCATCCTTAAGGTGTGATAACACTACTAGGTGTTGAATGAGTTATTACGAATAATACCAAGTGAATTACATCAAGTGAACTCAAATGATTGCTCATTCTTAGAAACATGGTGCTCCATATAAAGATCATCCCCTCACCTTTCATAGCTCTAAAAGCATCCTTTCATGGAATCAAATTCATGATTCTCATACATGATTTTTCTCATATGTCTCTTATGGAGACAAATGATGCCTTAATACTTCACAAAAATGGTCCTTGATAACTCGTTGACATGACTAACTCATTTTAGCTTGTTATGAAGGGTGTTCAATTAACTACAAAATGGCCAAAAATGTCTTTTTAGGCCTTCAAAGAGAAGTAGTCTCTCATAAAAACTAAATGAGTCGATCGATTCACCTTAAACATTATTCCCTACACACCGAAACACGGTGAATGATCTTTTAGGACTTTCCTTTGGGTGAGGGTTTATGATTTAAGTTTTAGGGTTTAGGCTCGGGGTTTAGGGTTTAGGGATAAGGGTTTAGGACTCAAGGTTTAGAGTTTAGGGTTTAAGGTTTAGTGTTTAAGGCTCATAGTTCAGATTTTAGGGTTTAGGGTTTAGCACGTGGCTTAGGGTTCATGGTTTAGGGTTTATGGTTTATGGTTTAGAGTTTTGGTTTTATGGTTAAGGGTTAAGGGTTGAGGGTCTAGGGTTTAGGGCTCAAGGTTCAAGGTTTAGGGTTTAGGGATCAAGGTTGAGGGTTTAGGGTTTATGGGTTAGGGTTTAGGGTTTAGGGTTTAGGGATCAGGGTTTAGGGTTTAGGGTTGAGAGTTGAGGGTTCACGGTTCACGGTTCAGGGTTTAGTTTTTAGGGTTTAGGGTTGAGGATTTAGGGTTTAGGAGTTAGGGTTTAAGGTTTAGGGTTGAGGATTTAGGGTTTATGGTTCAGGGTTTAGGAGTTAGGGTTTAAGGTTTAAAGGTAGGGTTCGGGGTTTAGGCAAAGGTTCTGTGGTTCATGGTTTAGGGATCAGGGTTTAGGGTTTAGGGTTGAGAGTTGAGGGTTCTAGGGTTTAGGGTTTAGTTTTTAGGGTTTAGGGTTTATGTTTAAGGGTTCAAGGTTTAGGGTTTTGGCTTAGGGCTTATGGCTTAGGGCCTAGGGTTCAAGGATTAGGGTTTAGGGTTTAGGGCTCAAGGTTTAGGGTTTAGGGGTTAGGGTTTAGGTTTTAGGTTTTAGGGTTTAGGGTTTAGGATTTAGGGATTAGAGTTTAGGGTTTAGGGTTTAGGGTTTATGGTATAGGGTTTAGGGTTTAGGGCTCATGGTTTAAGGTTTAGGGTTGAGGATTTATGGTTTAGGGTTTAGGGTTTAGGAGTTAGGGTTTAAGGTTTAAAGGTCAGGGTTCAGGGTTTAGGGAAAAGGGTTCATGGTTTAGGGTTTAAGGCTCGAGGTTTAGGGTTTAGGTTTTAGGGTTAAGGGTTTAGGTCGCAGAGTTCAAGGTTTAGGGTTTAGTGTTTAGGGCTTAGGGTTTAGGGTTTAGGGTTTATGATTTAGTTTTTGGGGTTTAGAGTTTAGGGTTTAGGGACCTTTAGGATTTAACATTTAGGCCTTAAGGTTTAGGGTTTACGGTTTAGGCTCAGGGCTCAGGGTTTAGGGTTTAGGGGTTAGGGTGCATGGTTTAAGGTTTATGACTCAAGGTTCGGGGTTCAGAGTTACGGGTTTAAGGTTTAGGGGTTAGAGATCAGGGCTCTAGATTTAGGGTTTAGGGCTCAGGGTTTAAGGTTTAGGGTTTAGGGCTCAAGGATTAGGGTGTAGGGTTCAAGGCTTAAGGTTTAGGGATTAGGGTTTAGGGTTCATGGTTCATGGTTTATGGCTTAAGGTTCGGGGTTCAGAGTTACTAGTTTAAGGTTTGGGGGTTAGAGCTCGAGGCTCTAGATTTAGTATTTAGGGTTTAGGGTTTAGGGCTCAGGGTTTAGGGTCTAGGGTCAAGGGTTTAGGTTTTAGGGTTTAGTATTTAGTGTTTAGGGTTTAGGTTTAATAGTTTAGGGTTTAGGTCTCATGGTTGAGGGTTAAGGGTTTAGGTCACAGAGTTCAGGGTTCATCGAATTTGTAGGCGAGAATACTCAAATAGAGTCATCAAAATTTGATGTTTTTCATCTGTTGATATTTTGAAGGAGGGAAATTTCATATTCCTGATTGTCCAATCCTTCCAAAGACCCCAATAGTCCTCAATCCTTGGATGTACATGGAGACACTATTACTTGGCTTCCATTTATAATGATAGAGATATTTGTAAATTCGTGTTATGACCTCTAAATCTATATGAATTTCAAGTTGCTTGGAAATCATATCACACCCTTCACTAGGATTGATGACTACCCCTATCTTTTTGGGGGATTTTAAAACATCCATGGGTTTATCATATAAGGAATTATCAATGAATGGAAGGTCACTAAGTCGTAGGCCAGGTAACTCCCATTTAGAACTAAACAAGAAAGATTTACTAGGCGATTGATAACCCCTTAGTGTTCTTAGCCATTCCCTTGTTTCTATGATTATTTTGAACACTTTAGGAAGTTCTGTTAAATTTACTATCCATTCCAAGTAGAACACTTGGTGTCACTCAAATTTCACCCCGAAATCTGGATACCCTATCTCGAAAAAAATTTCATACTTTTAAAATAATGGGTCATTTGTTGTTTTTATTCCTCGAAAGTTCTTGTATTGTGTCAAGATAATCCCAAAGAACCATATTAGCCCTTTTCGCCAAATACCCCGGATGCCCAAAATTGTTTTATTTCTCGTGTCGGGATTTATCTCATGTGGAAATTTGTATTTAATTATTTTGAGCCCCGTATGAGGCTATTTGCGCTCTATTTTAACTCTATTATGAGTGAATATGTTATTATTCCTATGTGTTTGGAAGGGTTTTAACTTATTTTAAGTTTTGGGCTTTATTTGTAACTTTTGGCAATTTTTCGTGTTTTTGTGGTGTCCGCTTTTGTTTTACGTGAAATTTCTCTGGAGCAATTCCCTCGCCGGGTAAGCCGATTTTGGCCTCGGAGCAGCTGGAAAACATACACGCACATTATGCCAGGAGGAAGTCGCCATCGAGGTCCTGGATCACGGGAAAAAGTGAAGTCGCAGTGTGAAAGAAAAGCCCCTCGGGGATGGGCGCATTTTGGAAAACAAAGGATTTAAGTGCGATGAGAAAAATATAAGCCGCAGGGTGGGGTTTATACCGCCGACAGGTACTTTTTCCTGTGTTATAAAAGTCACTTAAGCCAAATGGGAAAAATAGAGGTCAAGGTGGGAATTTATCGCCCGCCTGCAAGGTAAAAATTCCCATGATATAATAAAGGAAAGTGACTTAAGTGAAATCATGGGATTTTAGTGCTTTGCAGGTAAAGAATCCCATTGTCAAAGTCAAATCACTTAAGTGGATCATGAGATTTTGGTGCTCGCTTTAAGGTAAAGAATTTATTGTGGAAAAATTTTAAAAATAGAATTACATGTGTAAAAAGTGCGCCCCTTTGGTGAGAGAATAAAATGATTAAATTTGACTATTTTAATTAATCTTTCCTCTCAAAAAGTGCGCCCAAGCTTGAGAGGAGGTCAACAAGTCAAAGATGGAATCAAAGAAAGGAGTTAAATGCATTAAATTTAATTTATTTAATGGCTGCCCTCTTCCTCTCAAAAAGTGCGCCTTATTTGGGTATTATTTAATGTTTTTTAAGGCATTAAAACATTAAATTAATTTCTATTTTCAATGGCTATGGTCAAAGCACTTCGTGGAGCTTGAGTGAAGTGGTTGTGTGAAGGATTAAATTGGATTAATTTAATTTATTGGATGTTGTCCTTAAACATGCTATTTTTAAAAGAGAAAAGCATGATTTTTAATTAATTAATTGCCTTTAATTGTTAGGGCAATTATTAATTATAGAATTGTGAAGGTTATATAAGCATGGGCAGCCATATGGGTGAATAATTTAATTCACGAGTAAATAATTGCAGCCGGGAGGAAAAGTGCACCCCCATTAGAGGAAGGATTTTGTTCAGACAAAGTGCTAACAAGGCTAAAAGCTTCCAGATTTGGCGCATGCTTTGGATGAGGTTGATCTTTGTCTACATAGTTGTTTTCACAGGTGTTACAGGAGCTCAGGTGTTGATTGAAAGGATTCATGCTCTCTTTATGTGCAAATTAAACACCAATTTTGGTATAAGAGCTTGAAAAGTGCAGATTTTATAATTTAAATTCACTATTTATGCTCCGGTGGCCATTTTTGTCGAATAAAATTGCAGAACTCATTACAGTGCTTTACAAAAGAAAAGGAGTTTTTATCAATGTCCAATACATTGCAAATATCCTCCAAATTTGAAGAATTGTCAGATCTACACCAAGATTGAAGAAATCTAGCCAAGTTAGAAGAAAAAGAATTATTCGGACAAAGATGACAAAGCCATGGTGAAAGGAGATGAAAAAGAGAGCACGATGGATTCATGCATTGCTTCCAAACTTGCGCAGACATAGGAGACACAGATCTAGGCCCATAACCTCTTTTCCGATTTGATTGATAGATCCAGTGGGAAAGACTTCACTCATGTGTGTGCGGTCAAAAGTAGTGGAATTATTCGAGTGCAAATTTTCCCATGTACTAATGCACCCAATTGCCAGAGTTCGTGATGGAGTGTGCTAGATCTTATCATCCTTCATCCAGATCAGTGCGTGATGTTGCGGGAAAGACAATAATTCGTTTGGATGTGGAATTCATCAATTATTGTCTAAAGATTCCAGTGCGAAAGGTGGTGACTTTATTAGCATTCAGGATGCGCTGACAGTAGATGGGAAAAACATAGAGCTGATTGCATGAGCATAATGAACAGCCGGTTCATGAAGAAGCCTAGATCCCCTTCAAAGTTCCCGAGAACTCTTCCACGGTCCAATTTGGTGCAGGAGGCAGATGATGTCGTCAAATTGCTATGCAGGTTGAATGGCGAAGCGAATGCCTACACTTTCCGTACATGGATGTATGCTTTCATCAGGACCATTGAAATCAACAAGGTTGATTCTATAATCAATTGGTCGAAATTATTAGCAGCCCAACATCGGTGAGCAGCTTTTAACGTGAAGCATACTTTGCCTTCAAGATGACTTCATACTTGGTGTATGCGTAGCTTCACAGGTGTCTTTCCAATTTGGATAGATGTGTTCTTTCCAAGGACCCCATTTTTGAGTGCTACCCATAGCTTTATGTACTGCGTGCGAGAAGGACTTCAAAGTGATCAACGATGACTTCTTCTATGATTTCATCTGCAGGCTAGACAAGGATTTGAAGACTCACAGGGTAAGTAAGGAAGCGTGGGAAGCAGTGTCCAAGATTGGCAGTTTATTCATCCAGTTTGCAGATTTCACATACCTCGTGGTTACGGGATTTTTGGAGAACCAATAAAGATGCCCGGGTATCCGAAAGTGATAGATTGATCGCCATGGAGCTAAGCAGGCAACTTGTGGAGTTACACGACCTTCAGTCGAAAGCGGCACAAGTCTACGGGCTTCTTCCCAATCACTGTGGGATATTACAGTTGCATCAGCATTCACAGAGCTCGAGGGATGGAAGCACAAATGTTATCGAGTATGAGCAAGATTTCTTCCCTGCATGGCTTAACTTCGATCCATTTGGAGTAGCCATGAAGAAAATCTCCCAGGAGTACGCACATGTGCCTTTGTTAGAAGATTTCTGGATGAAGTGCAGAAGTGAGTACGAGGTTAGAAAGAAAGATTTCAGCAGGCTATCAGCAAAGCAAGTGTTCGAATTTGGACAAGCGCAGATACCTGCGGATCTTAAAGATGATGGGAACGTGGTACTTGACACTTACCATCAAATGGGAGGAGATAAAGCTATACTGCAGATAACATTGGAGGCTGCCATTCAATTGAAGAAAGATCTGGAGCTGTGTTGGTGAATACTTCAAACCTGTCGGCCGATTTAAGGGATACTACCTTGATGAAGTATTGATGAATCAAATCACGGGCAACTTCGGCGCAGGAGATTCCCTCAAACAAAAGCATGAAGGAGAAAGTAGCAGAAGGTCCGAGAAGTTGAAAGTACATAGAAGATCTCAAGAGAAAGAGAAGACCACTTCTACGACCATAGCTTTGACTCCGACTTCTCCAAAGACCTTAAGATCACCAACTATTGCACCACAGCAGCAGGATGCTTCCATGCCTTCATTGAATTCGGCGACGTTCGTTTTCTCTCCGCAGCCACTCGTTCATCACCCGTTCCAGAGGAGATGTTAAAGCCGCAGATGATGGAGTTCGAAAGAGCTTTGTCCTTGGATGTTTCAGAAGATGGCAGCCATAACACCGTGGCACTTTCTGACGGAGAGGATGCGGAGCGGGAGATGGTAGTGCACTCAGCGACTTCTTACTCCCGAGAAGTAACTTCTCGGAATGGTTAGCTTTGTAGTTGGTTCCGGAAGCAAGAGTAGAGATGAACTTAGAGGAGCATGACTTGCAGCTACTTCAGGATCTGAGCAGAAGAGACAGAAGGCCTAAAGTTGCTAAAGCAACTTCTAGGTTGATCATCAAGGATTCGGGAGAGAAGTTTGCTGAGATATCAATTCCGGCGGAAGGAAAGATAGAAGAGGAGCTCATGGCAGAAGATGTGACGGTGACCAAAATACCACTCGGTCAAGCTACCACTGAAGGATTGAAGCAGGACATGCAGACGTTGATTTGGATGCTTTGTTCCTTAGGCTTGACAGTGAAAAGGCGGAGAAAGAAGAGCTGCAGAAGCAAATATCTCAATTATGTGAGATCATAGCCAAGGTTGCTAAACCTTCCATTCAGCCCATTTCAGAGCAGGTGAGTGATCATCTTATGCAGGAAATGGAAGATGCAAGCAATCAAGTAAAGGCTATTGACGAATGGAAGGATCTGATTATTCGTCAAGCTTCTGTGCAACTTGGGGAAGTGCCAGCCCGCCTAAAGGTTATGAAAGATGCAACAAATCAACTAAAGCAACTGATGGAAAGCATAGAAGGCATGAATACAGTTGCAGAGAGTAACCTGAGTATTTTGGCCGAGATCAACAAGCCTGCCGGGAGATGTATTGGTTGCAGAAAAAATTGTCCGGATGGATCGGTGAGAAGGGGAAGCAGCTAGAGATTGCAGATCTTTCCGTTTGGAGATCTGCAGAGTTTTCTGAAAAGGATGCAGCGCTGAGAGTAGAACATCAGATTTTACCAGACAAGTATCATTTCTTTCTTTAACGAGGAAAGAGTGGATGGAGGTGTTACTTCATACGTGCGGATTGTTTCTAACGAGGTGCATGATTCCCTGGAAAGTTCTCTTCTGATGGTACAAAAGAGAATTGATAAAGCTACCAAGCCTTTCACGATGAACTCTATCAGTAGATTGGTGGCGCTGCAGGCAGACATTGCGAGATTTGGGCCAAGTTTGGAAGAGGTGGAAGCATGCAGCAAAGTGTTGAATGAAGGGTTGCTGCAATTCAGGACAGAGAAGGAAGCAGTGGCTAAAACAGATGGAAGGATGCTGAATTATATGTTCGACAAGTATATCAGATATCAGAACAAGAAGAAGATGTAAACATTACAGCTGGCATGACTTCTTCTATTCTTTCTTCTTCTATTTTCTATGTTCCCAGATGAAATTGTAAAACTTCTAAGTTATTGGTTTTGCAACCATTACTTGAAGTCATGTGGAACCATTCTATTAGTTAAGTGATACATGTGTCACTTAAGAAGAAGTTAGTTGAGGATGATTACCAAATGTCATCTTTACTTGTTGTTCATACTTTAGTTCAGTTTGATTCTTCTATTTGTACTTTCCTCCTACATTCTATAAGTAGGAGAAGAACCTCCGGGTTAATTATCGATCAAAATTTGTAAGTAGCAATCTTGTGTTCTAGACTTTGTGCTAAACCCCGAGAGCCACTTGTAGCAGCAGGAATACAAAGAAGCAGGTTTCCGGAGAACTTTGTGTCACGGCGCATCTTGTGTTTCTTGCTTTTAAATCTTAAATCTTTAAGTAAACTTTGTGTTATTTTAGATCTCGCATCTAGAGCTGCCTTTGCTTTATAATTTTCGTGTGTTCAAATCTATTAAGTTTCTTCTATGTGCATGCAATTAGCTCTGCTATCTACTAATTGGGATGCACATCTTCCTCATTTCTTCTCTGTAATTCCTTTACTTTCTTCTTCTATAATTTTCCTTTCTTAAACACTTACTTACTGTAACTTCTTAGTTATGGTTCATGAACTAAGTGGTTAAAGTAAAATCCCCTGATAGATAAAAACACATTTATATTGACAAATCGACATGGGAGTCTCACCTTGGGTTAAATGAGGGAGATTTATCTCATGACCGCCTAGGTTTGATGCTATGCTGAGAAAATCTAGCCAACAACACTTGAACTTTATCTTTCTCTAGAGGAGAGGATACTACATGAAATTCAATTATGATCCTACATCGCATGATATATTCTCTATGTTTCTTTTGTTTCCTTTGAGATTAATTTTTTGTTGTGATGGTTTTTTTTTCCAAATTCTAATGGGTAATCCTAACTTCTGCATAATACCATACATGGAAATATAATAAATGTGAAATTTGTTTCAAAGTGTGAATAAATTTACATTCAAGAGTGCAAGTATATGTGGGGAGAAACAATTTTGGAAGAGACGTGTAATATATGCATTACAAGGCACAAGGTAGATGTCATATCCATTTAGTTACTTGTCCCACCTCTCATAAACAAGGTAGTTCTATAAGCAGACTCAATGATGGTTCTATGCACGAGACTAGGAAATATTGATGAAATATGGTTTGGTGTTTAGGGTTTAGGGCTCATGGTTCAGGGTTTAAGGTTTAGGGTTCAGGGTTCAAGGTTTAGGGTTATGGTTTAGGATTTAGGTTTAGGGTTTAGGGTTTAGTGTTTATGGTTAGGGTTTACGGATCAAGGTTAAGGATTTAGGGTTTAGGGTTTAGGGTTTCGGGTTAAGGATTTAGTGTTTAGGGATAAGGGTTTATGGTTTACTGGTTGTGTTTTAGGGTTTATGGTTCAAGGTTCGTGGTTTAGGGTTTAGTATTTAATGTTTAGGGATTAAGGTTCTTGGTTTATGGTTTAGGGCTCGGTGGTTTAGGGTTTAGGGTTTAGGGCTTAGGGTATATGGTTTAGGGTTTAGGGTTTAGGATTTAGTGTTTAAGGTTTAGGGTTTAGGGGTCAAGGTTTAGGGTTTAGGATTTAGTTTTTTTGGTTCGAGGTTAAGAATTTAGGGCTCATGGTTCATGGTTTAGGGTTTAGGGCTTATGGCTTAGGGTTTAGGGCTTAAGGCTCATGCATTTAGGCTCACGGGTAAGGGTTAAATGTTTAAGGTTTAGGGTTTAGGTTTTATGGTCTAGGAATCATGGTTAAAGGTTTAGGGTTTAGGGTTTAGGGCTCAAGGTTTACAGTTTAGTGTTTAGGTTTATGGTCTATCGTTTAGGGTTTCGATTGTGAGAAGTTAAATGCTAAAAGATTTAGGTTGAATGTTGAAATCCCGAAAAATTAACTATGATCGACCATATTATACTTTTAAAAACTATCTCCTAAACCATGACTCATGGAGTTGTGAGACAAATTCCATAAGGTGCAAGTGACCCTAAATTCTTATATTTACATAAATAAATTTAAATTATAAGAAATAATAAAATATAAATAATAATAAATGAAAAATTTATGCTAATAAATGAAAATAGAAGCATGTCAAAAGCATACATAATGTTTATACAAATTAAGTAAGCGTACGCATTATAATGCGTACACATTTTACGTTTTTTCTCTTTTCCCAAGCCATGCCTCAAGACTTGGGATCTCGGTTTCTGATCCCCAACCCCGAGGCATGGGCCTCGCACAAACACAACAAACAACGTATTTTTTACAAGAAAATGTAAAAATGCCACTTCCTCTATGATAAATCAAAATAAAATAATCGATCCATTTAAAAAAATTATACCATGATGTAGAGAAGATTCTCTTCTTTCTAAAAACAATTTTTCAAATTTTCTAACTAATATAAGGTTTCCATATTATTTATTCTCTAACTATGCCTTTTTATAGCTATTTTTCAAGTGTAAATATGTCTATCTTTATGGTGTATCTTTTTTTTGTGATCAAAATTTTTAAAAAATTATTCTAGCCCAAACTAGGCCTAATTCTATACATATTAAAAAAAAAAAATCTAATTTTTGATATTTTTGAGGTAGTTAGGGGGCACGGTTGAGCTCGTTATTTTTCAAAACATAAAATTTATGTACTAGAAAAATCATAAATAAAACAATATTCACTAAAAAAATCTTTTAAAAATGGAGCCCAAACTAGATGCTCCTAGCTATCTTTCTACTAAATGGTTTTCAAAATACTAAATGGTGCTCAAAAATTGGTGGGAGCACATAAAGTTACTCTATTATGTTTTTTAACAAAAACATGAGCATCTCATAGTATTTTAGTTGTTTGACCCACTTAAACTTAACCATTTTCAATAATATTTACTAGCTTAGAAACTAGACTCAAAATGTTACGATTAATATTTGTACAACATATTCCAATTTTGAGTGTAACTATTTCAAAAATTCGTATAAGTCGAAGTTTTGTTTTCAAGAAAATGCGTCCACTTAAGACCCCATTTTGGCCCCCAACTTGGTGCACTTACCCACCCCCAGAAGGTTGAATTACTTATTGTATCATGGAAGTGAAGGCTTCCCGCATTGATCAACCTTCTATATATTGAAGCATCCTAAGAAAGCTTCCCGCATCGATCAACTTTCTTATATACATTACAAAGTTCCCACATTGATAAATTTACATCTTCCTCCTTCCCATAATCGAGGCATAGTCCTAGGAAAACCACCTATTGAGAACCCTCTTCTTCCGCATACAAGTTACATCTCAAACCCCTTGTCCTGTCGACATTAGGTTTATGAGATTATTGCATCCATGTTTCCCCCTTGATCTTTGGTATAACTAACTATCGTTGGTTATGTGTTAACATTTGATATTGGCTGCAAGTGCAATGCCTTCAATGCTTCTCTTCCTTGTTTACCTCTAATCCGGTTCTAAGCATGGTTTCCCCTTTTCTCCTTGCAACAATTATGTGGAGTTTATCTCGATAAGGTCACCTTTTATCAAAATTGCATTCTTTCATATCTAATTTTAAACTATGTCATCTATATCCATATGCTTACTTTTAAGGATGACATCTATTAGCATTATCCATAAATCAATGAAGTTTGTTAACGTCTATGAACACTATCTCTAATGCACTTTTCGGTTTGGGAATTCTACTTGATCTTCATTTGTAGTTTGTGAATCCTACTTGAGGATCCCTCTCAAGGAGAGTTCATTATCCTGCAGCTCCTTATCCCCACCATGGCCAACATGTCCTTTCTCCATCCATCCTCTTGCATCACCTTTATCTTCCCGTTAATTATCCCCACATCACCTTTCTCACTCTCTTCGTCCTTCTCCATTTCTTTTCCACTCCTTCTCCCATCTTTCACCAACAATAATTATTGTTGGTCTTCCCCTAATGTCCCTTCGTTGGCATTGCCTCTTCCATTCTCCATTCCCCTTTTACCCTTCACTTTTCCTCTCATCCTTCACCAACAATAATTATTGTTGGTCTTCCCTAACATTCTTTTACTAACATTGCTTCCTCCATCATCCATTCTCTCTTTTCTCCCCTTCCTTATCTCCACCTCCACTGCCTTTTGTTGTCACTTCTTCGCAACCTCTCCATCTTCCCTTCACCCTTTTCAATATCTTTATTGTCTTCATCATACAACCCTCTTATCCTCTTATCCTCTTATCCTCATCTCATGCATTTCTACAACTTTTCCACTCTGTGTCCTTCCTTCCCTCTTTACTTTCTCATTGTTACATTGTTTCTCCCTCACCATCCCATGTTTTTTTACCCTCCCACATTTCACATGCATTTCCATTACTGTCGTACCATATTCCCTTCCCTTCTTTGATCTTCTCTACATCTTTGTAATCTCTTCCTTTATTTTCTTTGTTCTATTGTCTCTTTCGTCTTCTTTAAATTCTCCATCTTCTTCACATCCTTCTCTATTTTATTTTTTCAAACCCCTTGAGTCCGCTTTATTACCTACCCTTGTCTTTTTTCTCTCGTTTCTATCATCTCTTTCCTTTTCTTTACATCCTTCAATTTCCTCATCTCCTTTCCATGATTTATCTCCTTTCATCTTCATCATTTCCTCCATTTTCCCATCATTTCTCTCCTTCATCTTTGTCACCTCCTCCATTTATCTTTTTGCTACCTTCATATTGCACATGTTTCTCCCTTTTCTATGCTTTCACCCTCTACTATGTTTTCTCTTCTCATTTCATCTTCTTCTTTGTATTCGTTCTTCCTCATTTCACTGCTCATATCATCCTTTTCTACTATTCTCTTATACCTCTTTTTCTCATCTATTGTCTCCATCCACTTTCTTCCATACCTTTGTCTTCCTCATCTTTAGTCTCTTTCGTTCTAACATCTCTTCCCTCTTCTTTACAATCTGCACTTTCCCCATCTCCTCCGTTCTTTTTAGCATCTCTCTATCTCTTCTCCTTTTTAGTACTTTCACCCTCTCTCTATCATCTTCTCTTTTCTCATCTCGTTTTCTTCTTGTTTTCTTCTTCATTCCCTTCTCCTCTCATCCTTCGTATTATTCTTTCCCCCTCTTTCATTCCTTTTTTTCTCCTCCTCCACCATGTCCATCTCTATTCCATATATTTGTCTTCTTCACCTTTGACTTTTCTTTCCTTCACTAACCACTCCCCCTGTCCTTTCCTTTTCTCTCTTTCCACTCTCACTCATTTCTTCCTTCCACAAATCTTCACACTTAACATTCAAGGTTGCCAAAAATCTACCCATTTAGACCACATCTTCTCTGTTCTATTACACCCCATTCTCGTTCTACTCTTTATGACATCGACCCCTCCTTTTTTCATGAGCTTCTTCCATTCTCGTCAGCCCTCTCGAATGGGCATCATCACATATATCCCTCATCACATCTTCCCAAGGAATTTTTGTCTTGGAGGATACCATAATGGTCATCACTTACAATCCTCTATTTTCCCTCACAAATGTTTGATCTCTTCTTTTTGCTTAGCAAAATTAGATTGAATTCTTCCCCTATTCGTCGGAGAAAAAGGAATTCTTTCTCTTTTCTTCGTCTAATCATTTATCAGTAAGGAAAACCTTTCTTAAGAAACATGTATTCAAAACCATAATTATTCCCCCCTTGGGGCATTTTATCCAACATTGGAACTATCCCTTTCTATTCTCAAAGTCCACCTTTGTGGCCATAATTATTTCCCCTTATAACATTTTTATCATCAATTTTTCACATCTTTCCTTTTGACCATATTCGTGCCCTGTGTTGGGGCATCATTATTTCACTTCCTGTCCTTTGCGGACGCATTCCTTTCACTCGATTCCTCGCATATGAAGGATTTTGAATTCTTTTGCATATTGATTGAGCATTTTTGATGTTTTCCTATGACCCGTTGGTCCTCCTGGATTGCCTCCATTTGCGAGGTTTCCCATTGCATTCCCTCCATTTCGTAGTGATTTTCACCCACTCACTGGTCCGTATTTTTTATTATTTCCATTGATACCGCCTTTTATCCCCCCAGCCGATGTGATATCGGAATCACTGCCATAGTTTTTATTGTTGTTGAAATCCTTCTTGCTTGAGGCATCTTGTGTTGCCTCATCGTTTTACCCATTTATCTTCACCCACCCGACCTTAAACATATATCTCTTTCAAACTTGTGATCGACGTCCCTTAGTTCGTCAATCCCAAGTTTGAGGGGGAACACTCAATCAATAATCTTTTCAATACTTCATCGTTTTTGTCTCGCGGCTTACCCAACACAAACCACTCATCAAAAAGGGGCAAATGTAGACACCAATTTTTGGTGTTGTTCCTCCACTTCACCACGCATCCGCTCTCCTGCATTAGGCTTTCCCATTAAAATTCATTTTCCCTCCTAATTCCATTTGAATTCATTTTCCCACCAAAATACATATCTAATTAATCAATATTAATCAATTGATTAATCCCTTTTAAATCAACTTATGAATTTAATATTCAAAAGTGGTCCATGTCATCCCACTAATGAATTTAATATTCAAAAGTGGTCCATGTTATCCCACTTATGAATTTAATATTCAACAATTATCCATCAAATCCCACTAATGAATTAAATATCCAAATATAATCCACATCAAATCCCACCTTTGAATTAAATATTCAAATATTATCCACATGCAATCCACCTTTGAATTAAATATTCAAAGATAATCCATATGCAATCCACTTTTGAATTTAATATTCAAAATTAATCTCCACTCACTTAATCAGGGTAATTTTTCATAATCAGGATTACCCAAATTAACCCCCCTTTCTCAAGCTACAAATAGAAGCCTTCCCCCTCCCTTTTAGACAAGATAGAAGTGACAATAAAACTTTGGCATTCTTGTGAATCCACTTATCATCATATCATCATAATGCCCTTGTGTTTCTACTTGTATCATCATACCATCCTCATGCCCTTGTGATCCCCTTAGCAATCCCATTTCTTGGCATCCTTCCATCTACAACACTAAAGCTTGTAGGTTTGTTTTGCAAGTTCCTTGCATCTAGCCCGATTCGTCATTGAACCATACATGTTTGGTTTATTTATATCTATTTTAATCATACTTGTGCTTTCGTTGTGTATCGGCATTTTCACTTCCATTTTTATATCAAATTCTATATGTTATCTTATCATTATCAGATTAATTTCTTGAACACATGGATTGACACCCTTGCAAGGAAGTCCATTGACTTCCGAGGACTGGCCTTTCCAGGAAATCCGCCATATATCTATCTAATCCCATCTTCTTCTAAGTGTCTATGATCTGCAGGTTCCTCCATCGGCGATGATATGAAATTGATAGTTTATCTAATCCAAAATAGCAACAATTACATTAAATAATAGAATAATGCAATAAGAGACAATGTTGCAGAGAACAAAATATAACAAAAACACTCTTATTATTATTCAATATCATGGAGCTTGTAGCAATTACATGGTGAGAGAGCTTACAATATAAAGGATATTGATCTCCTTAATACAAGGATTCAACTCCAATCTTTTAATCCCACAATATCCTCTCTTATCTCTCCTAGAATCACTCCCAAACCCATAAATCTCTCACACAACTCTCAAATAGCTACGTGAGTTGTTTATTCAACAAACTCACAACTAATACAATATACTATATTATTAATAATGAGTTTTTTTATGACTCATATTAATAATATTACAATCTTTATTTTTCACACACAAATATGATATTAATATAAAAATATTAATATCTTACTAACACACTAACTTACTAATGTAATATATGAATATTACATTTAACTATTACAAACAATGATGTGAGCACTAATCCAAAGATTATTCCTAACATTCCCCCCTTAGTGCGAACATGGATGAGTTCTATCTAGTACCTGCTCATGATACGATGGTTTTCAAAGAGTACCATAAACTCCAATAGGTTTTCTAGTGGAACCATTAACCACTATGTATGTGATTTTCTAAGAGATTCACAAAATCTCAAATTGGTTTTCTAGTGGACCACTAACCACTCCATAACAAAGTACATGTTTCACCCACCCTCATCCTTACATTCAATGGAAGATATTTCCTAACCCAAAGATTATTCCTAACAGTGAAAGAAGGAAGGACATTTCACCCTTAAGCATTATCATCCCTCTCTCACGGGTACCTTAAACCCCACATCTTCTCGAGGTCGGTTTTGTTTTTATTGTTTCACTTTGCATTAATTTGAGTAGAAAGCTAAAACATCTCTAAACACATCCCTACTCTCTAATTTTGCAAGTGTGGTAATCTTGTATAACCAAGGAGGAACTTTGTGTACTTGATCAATGAATCTGAGAACTTTGTGTCTCTAGTTTGTTAGTCTTGTTGATTGCTTACGTTGTATTTTTCTAATTGATTGTGGACATAATCTAGTTCTTGTTAGTGAGAATCTCATAGTGCTACTCACAACATTTGTTAGGAAATAAGTGTTCATAGTGTGAACATATGGTTCAAATAATTACATTATTTAATATTTGAATAAATCATAAGTGTGCACAAATGGTTGTCTGTACAACTCATAGATAGGGGTGTGGGAATAAGACTATGGAATAGAGGAGAGATTTGAGGATAAAAGATAAGACTTGTCTCCATGATTATAGAAGCAAGTAATTATATAAAATGCCCTTCCTATTCAATAGAAATTGCTCAATTATTTTCGATATTTTATGTCTCTCGGATTTTTCCTAGTTTCATCATGCTTTGATATCAAATTGTTGTTGCTAAATTTTATCATCAAATCTAGAGTTTTGTTATCAACATTAACCCTCTTTCTATATTTCTCCTACTCCCCTTTACCTCCCTTCATAAAAATTCCTCCTTTGTACATTGTACAAGCACTTTGCCACATGTTTAGTGGAGTATTCCTATGTGATCGACCTAATAACCACCCCACAGTTTTAGGTAGTTTACATTCAATAATGGGAGTCTCCCCATACCAAAGAAGGGGGAGTTAGCTCTATGAATGTTGGTGGAAACCAATAAGTTCAGACCGCAACAAATTACTTCACAAACAATATAGTATATATAGGAAATAATGGTTAGTATCGAGATCACCATCGGTGTTGCAGGAGACGCATCCCCACCACTATGGACTCACCTCATGTACGAGTATGTATCTCTAGTACATGAAAAGGGTAAATAGTTGTCTCTTGTACTTGGATACATCTACCGGAGACTTTCAACATCTATTTGATATTTGGTTTTGAAAATTGCACCATAACCTTATAGAAACTTTAAACACATTTTCATTCAAATGTGTAATCATGTTATTTTATCTATAAAAAGACACTTCAAATACCTCATTTTACCATTAGTCTAGTTGGATATGAAGACAACTTCCCTATTTGTATTCAATGTCATCGAATTTGCGGTGGTATTGCTTGGATATTCATTGTCCAAATTAGGTATGCCTACGCTAAGCAATTAAAATTGTAAATTCTTAGGAATTGATTTTAAATTTAAACGGCCTCAGTATTTTCTGCATTAAAAAGGAAATTTCTGCATTGTCATTTGAAACGCAAATGTAGGGTATTGTTGTTCGAAACAGAACATTTTGAATGACAATGCCTAACATTGTCATCATCCAAGTGTTGTGACACTTCGACGCAAAATACAAGGCCTTTCCTTTCTAAACCTAACACAACTATTTTAACTCCTTTTTTAAATTTAAGATTTTATTTAAATATTAAATTTCTTTCAATTTTAATATTTTTGCTAAATTTATTCACGAAGATGGCCCTAGCCCAACAAAATAATATGGAGATCGGGCGGATTATTATGACAATTATGGGTTAATAGTACCGCGACTGATTATATTTTTAATATTAATTTCAGATTTAAATTTTGTCTTTTAAAACATTTTTAGTTTATTAATATTCATAGTATTAATTTTAATCAATTGTTTTTTAAATTTATTTTTTCAGTTTCAATTATTCTAAATCATTTGATTATAATTTTTTTTAATTTAGATATTTTAAAATTTTAAGAGTTTTGTTAGTTTTTGTAATTCTAAATCTTTTTATTATTTTGGTCGAAATGGTGGGAGGAAAGAAATAAGGATTTTCCCATCGTGGAACTATTGCAAAAACATTCACAAAGTAAGTGGTGAAACAATGAAGATCACCTTTAAATTTTTGGGAAGTCCTTTGGGGAACTTACATGAGGGTGAAGGCTCTTTTTTTCTACTCCGAGAGAAGAAAGTGACCCTTACATGACTGAAGTAAAATGGTATGAAGTTATGTGGAAACAAAAAGGGTTGAAGAAAAAGTGACTCCTTTAAGATCTCAAGCTTCAACAATGGATCAAACTCAGTCACATCATATTAGAGCAATCAAGAAAATTAAATAAGAGTTAGATGTGTCTTATGGACATAAGGCAAAGGGTGTGGGGTCTTCTCGTAAGAGATGACACATTGGAAGTTTGAAACCCCATTAGAAACATGTTTGATGTGCACGATTGAGATATTTTTGATGGATTGATTGCACACTTCTATGTGAATAACATACCATTCAATGTTGCCTACCCACCTTATTATGAGGAGATGGTTCGTTCAATTAACAAAGCATTGGTAGGTATGAACCCTAGATATGAGAAGTTTTTCACAACTCTTAATGACAAAGAAAAAATGAATAGAGCAACAAACCACACCAAGCAAAAAGAGTGTGGCTCTATAGAAGGATGAAACATTGTGATAAATAATTGGATTGATACTAAAAATTGTCTAGTTCTAAACATTATGGTAATTTTCTTTAAAGCCACATATTTTTTTGAAGGCAATCAACTGTTCAAGGCAAGAAAAATGTAATTCGTTTAGAACCAACTATATGATGCAATTGAGGGGAAAGGGCTCAATTGCATCATATAGTTGTCCAAATTGTTAAAAACATTACATCGGTATTTTAAAAAGTTGAATTGTTGGTGCAAAAGAAATACAAACATATATTTGGACACCATGTTGTGTGTGTGCATTAAATAATGCACTCAAAGCCATTATCAAGTTTTAGTGTATTTTGAGCTTTTTGAAAAAATCTTGGCAAAAATAAATGTTCATACGCAATCATTACATCATATACACGATAAAACTTCTCAAACCTACATATACATGTTTTGCTCATATTTTCAACTTCTTAGCCATCTTTATGTTGTCAACATGGGCCATATGTTTCATTATTCTTAATGGTGCATGAGAAACTTGGAGACAATCTATATAAGAGAATGCGGTTGAAATGTGGAAGATCATGATAACCATTTTCATATTGATACTAAATTTATTGTTGAATTATTTCAGCTCATTTGTGAGGTGATCCATTTTGTTGATCCAAACAAGCCATTTCTAGGGAAGGTTTGTTAAGAAATTGATTTTATGTGTGAAAAATAAGAAAAATCACATTTTTAAGGGATCCTTCTCTAAATCCTTTGATTAAGGAAAAGTTACATGGAAAATGGAATAAACTTAACACACCTCTACATCATGTCACTTACTCTTTAAATCCAAAGGGATATGATACAAAAAGTCACCAAGAAGAGAGCTTCATATGAGGATAGAAAAGTAATCAAATTATTTTGTATTGTAGTGAAAAAGATTTATGGTCGAGGAGAAGAGGCTTCTACTATCAAAACTCAATAGAATATGTTTTCATGTGACCGGGGTCGAGTTTTCTACTGAGTGGAGAATCTTTATGATATGCATGCATGAAAAGGACCCAATAGAGTGGTGGTGGAACCATGACAGTGAAACATTTTAATTGCAATCATTTGCACAACAATTACACTCACAAGTAGCTAGTTCTTCATCTTGTGAGAGGAATTGGAGTACTTAACAAGTTTATTCATTCATTGAAAAGGGACCAACTAATGTCAAAGAAGGTAGAAAACTTGATCAACATTCATATCACTCTTCATCTTCTTTCTCATGTATAACCAAGGTACAAGGAAGGTTCTCCAACAAAATGGGACCAAATCCCACCTAATTGAGCAATTGTCGTCTCCTTGGAGGATGATGTACTTGAGGCAAATAGCCTCAATGATTTGCCCCCTATTATATTGCCTGCAGAGGAGCCACAACTTGAGAGTGATGAGTATCTAGAGAGCATCATGGCAAAGGATTTGAATACATGGCATTCTTGATGCAAACAGATAACCCTATTGTATCGTATGAGATATGATTTAAACATTTGCGATTTTTGTTTTTCACACATCTATTTGTTGACATATCAATGTATAATAATGCAATCTTGACCCTTGATATAACGAGGTACTAAATATGATATATCAATATAATTTCTTATCGTTTGTTGACATCTACTTTCCTTTCTTTAAAAGTTATTTTTAATGCATTTTACATTTTTTTAAAGTGCCATGGTTATTACATAGTACATTTTCTTTGAATTTTTCATAGATGTATATCTTTGTCGTTTCATTGTACCTATCACTTATGTTTTTAGAAAGTAGTGTACACATTTCAATATTGTCTCGATTTTTAACAACTATGATCATTACACTTACGAATTTTAAAATATTTAAGTTGGAATTATTGTTCATTGGAACTTTGCAATTTTTATATTCATTTTTGTCAACCTAAGACACTTTTCTTACAATAATAATGCTTAGTCTTTGCAGCTCCATTTAGACCAACACTTTTGTTTCAAGAACCAACATTTTAATAATGATGTTAATGACTACTCATGGTGGTCATCTTGAAATGACTTAAACACAACAAAGTAAATAGCAAATGGATGATTATTATCGAAGCATTCATTAACAGTTTAAATAATTAAGATTACTTTATTAAATTAAATTAATTAATACATCCAACAATTTCAATAATTGATAAATCATATAATCAACTAATTAAACAACTTATAGAAAATATTAATAAATTTATTTATATATTAGGTGAGGAGTGTATTTAACCATCAAGTATCAATTTATAGTTACATTTTCATTGTTATTATATGATTGAAATTCACAACTCAATCTATTTGGCCCTATAACTCATACAGAATCTTCATAAATTTATTCGTATATTAGGTGAAGAGTGTATTTAGCACTATCAATTTATAATTACATTTTCATTGTTAGTGTATGACTAAAGTTCATGACACAAACTATTTAATACTATAACTATCATATTAAAAATAATAATTACAAATTAAATACTAATGATTAAATTATTAAAAATACATTAATATGAAAATTTTAGTTTAAGTTTAAAAATTCACATTTTAAATAAAAACCCTGAAATCTCCACTTTAAGTTTGAGCTTGAATTTTGAGATTCCCTTATTTTTAGTACCCTCTCTATTTTTATATCTTTGGTGCCCTACCTATGTTTATATCTATTTAGCATATATGCAAAATAAAAAAGGGGTTTTTAAAACATTTTTAGCCTTCCTAAAGTTAATTTTTATGTGTGACTCCTTTTTTTATTGTTATTATCATTTAAAAATATATTTTTTTATCCTATTTTCAAAATAATAAATACTTTCTAGGGAAGAGGAATGATTTGATTTTCCAGATTCCTTTAACAAAAGAGGAAGCACTGTGAAATGGAATAATAAAAATTGAGCAATTTAAATCCCGTTTCGTGTGCCTCAATGTGATTAGTGTTTGCAGGTGGTGGATGAGTAGTTGGTTGGTTGTGGTCACAGGATCAAACAAAGGTATAGGATTTGAAATCGTGTCAATTGGCACAAAATGGTTTGATTGTTGTGCTCACTATGAGAGACGTCAATAGAGGCTTGACTGCGGTTAAAATCTTGAAAGACGAGGGCCTTGATGCAGTCTTTTGCAAGTTGGATATACACAACCCCCACAACATTTCAAAATTTTCAAGGTGGTTGAAAGATAACTATGGCCCTAACCTAGGTCTTGAGGAACTCGAGGTAGTTCATTGCTTCATCAACCATGGAAAGATGTATCCATTTAGTACCAGCCGGAACTGGCCTTTGAAGTATTCTTATCCTCTCACTAATCTTCTCCCTCCTCTAATGTCAATGGGTTGCTTGAAATCTTCACATTCTTGCGCCTTGGATTTTCGAAGACCTCTTTTCCTAGATTCACAGGTTAAATGTTGCATCCCTATATATCATTTCTCTCATGTTGGCAATGGCTTCTGCATCAGGTTCTATTCCTCCTGGATTTACATGATCAAATGCAAGGCGTGAAGATGAGGTTGTACAGGAAGAAAAGTTGTACTGCATTCTTAGTTGAGGATCATTTTCATATGATTTGGTTTTGGTTTTGTAATTGGATTTACGTTTGGACTTCATGGCCTTGGATTTCAAGGTGTTGGGATCTGACAATCCCGAGGAAGTGGACTGATAATTATCAACAATATTACAATTAGTGTTGTGTTTTTGTAGAAGTAACAATATTGTTGGTAGTTTTCTGTTGTGGGATTGAAACAGAAAATACCATCGATTTCATATTCCCAATCACATTGTGCTCTATGGTACTGGCGAGTAAAATCCCATTATTTATTTCCGTTTTACTATCAGGGGACAATACATAGTGCATGGATTCAATGGAGGGCTATGAGCAATGAACAACAAAGGACCCTTTCTCTTGGGGTCGAAGATTCTGTGAGCAATGTGATTCACGTTTTCATCGGTATTCCCATAATGAAAATCAAAGCCAGAATGTCCACATACTTATTTTTCAGAAAAAATATGCAAATAACAAAAATTAAATATATGTAGATATAGATCATAAATTAGTTTATTTTATCGTAGCCAATATGACTTAAAAAAATTATTATGACAACTGAAGTTGTAATAGGATATTTTGAATGATTTGAGCACTAAATTTTAGATGGACATTATTTCACAAACCAAGCTTCATTCACAAGAGCACATGTAAACATGTAAATATTGGTAATAATAAACAAGTTTTGCTTGCTTTTGTAAAAAATAGGATTTCTAAAATATTGACATGAAGAGTGTTTTTATGGTAGTATGGAGAGATTTGTAAATACCTAGTAACTTATATTTTCAAAGAGAAAGGCTCTAGATCGACATCTAGAGTAGCTTGCGGATACCCCATTCCACATGTTATTAGTATACAACGACTAGAAATATTGACATGAAGAATAAATATTGCTCTTAATTTCCTTGAATCTTTAGGCATTTGGTGAAGTGTTGACATATCATTTATATAGTTCTTCATTTTAGATAGATGTCTCTTTGAGATCTAAACCCATTTTGTAAAGCCCATGCAATCATTATAGTAAGTGGGGGGGGGGGGACATCTTTTATTATGAGCATATCCTGCAATCATAACATTCCATGAGATTGCATTTTTATGCATTGTTTCAAATTGTTCGAGTACATATAGCAAACTAATCACATGCATCTCCTAAGTGACACACTTAACATTTATGTATGAAATAATTATTTTGAAAAATAAAGACTTTATTCTAATCCCTTTCAAGGACAAATTTTCCTTTGTTAAGGTATAAGCTAGACATATGGATATCTTTTGGGAAAAACCTATAGGGAGTACTCCATGGATATGCAAACATAAAAAAGACATGAAGAAGTCTAAAATTAAATTGAATATGTGGCTTCATAAAAAACCAGGTCCCTGGTAAGGTGATCTTGTTCCCTTGGTTAAAAACAATTATAGACATATTACATCCATTATCATTAGTATGCCAACATGTCAGACGGAGAGCCACTTAAGAAGTTCACTTTTAGAATAATTTTATGACATGAGTTGGGTTACATAGACATATCTCATATCTACTTTTCATGGATCCTCTTACCTTTCACCATAGAAAACCTTGATGAGAAAACTAGAGGTTTTAAAGGTTTTATCTTCAAGTGATAGTTGTTAATTAGTATAGTTGCCCCCATGTGCTCTATGGCCTATTTGAAAAAAAATCAACATAATGAAATTGAAATTGGGTTTGATAAGTAAGCGTTGCCTAGGTTTCACATATGTTAAATCCATTAGTAATGGTTTCCCCAGAGACATCTCATTAGAAACAACAAGACAAATCTAGGTCACCACTTTAGTCTCCTGAATAACAAATTGGAAGTAAAACATAATTTTTAGGTTATTCATGTTCTATATTAATTATTTTCTTTATATGGTAGCCCAAACTACCATATAAATGTTCCATTAATACAATCAAATATTTAAGTTTTTTATTTGTTTGGAAAATACTTTGCAATACAATAATGTTAAATTGACAACTACCGTACAAATCCTCCTTTAATTTTATTATGTAGAAATTTATTTATTGTAAATATAATAAATTAAATTGAACTCTAGAAAAATCATTTTAAAAACATAAAGTCTATATTAATTGTGCCTATCCACTTGCACAAACATCTATGGATACTTTTGCTAATTTTTTATTGAACACACTTTTATATTGATATGATCAAGAAAAGTACATAGGGTTCCCAATCAAAAAACCGAGTGGAGAAGTCACACCCCAAAATACACCACACACTCAGACACACACGTGCCACATGATACAAAATGCAGACAAACAAAGAACAAGTCACATAAGTGACAAGTCACAAAGAAGCTAATTAAGCAGGAACAACAAACATGGCGAGACTGAGGAGGAGGCAGAGAAGGCGGCTGCGTGAAGCATCACCCAACCCGTTGTAGGGGATTAAAAGATGTCGGCATAGGATCCCACCCATCGCCGTGATCGTCGGCTAGAGCATCCTATCTAGTTAGAGAAATCACAAGAGCTAAGTGAGAAAATTTATTAGGGGGCACCCCACATGGAACCAAAGGATGGAGAAGAAAAAGGCCATCCACAACCACTACCACTTCACAGCGGCCAGAGGGAGGAGCTCCCTAGCAAGAGCCATCACCATCTTGGGATCGGGGAGGATCCCCTCAGCCATCACCAACGAGGCACTAGAAAATGCCACCGGCTTGTCACCAAAGACAAGAGGAATTCCCAAGCTGGGAACATTGCCTCGTTTGCGAGCACCTTGGCCACGAGACTGAGGCCGAGGGGGAGGCGGGGACCGTCATCAAGGCGGAGAAGGATGACGTGGCGGAGATGGAACATGATTGAGAGCATGGGGCACTACCCCAATGGGTGAGAAGATCCTATAGATGTTCCACCTCTAAGTGGACTTTCTCTACCTAGACCTAGATCTGAAGCAACACATGAGCAATAATTCCAGTTTTAGCATACATAGAAAACTCCAGGCTAAGAGAAGTTTGATTAAAAATAGAGTCATTTCTAATCTTCCAAATTTCAAAAAGAATTTTATACATGAAATATTTTGCAAAATTTTTTGAATTTTGCAGGAAGCAAGGCCGAGTCCCCCAGTAAAACAATTTTCAGGTGAAGGGTTCAAGGCGGAAAGGTTGGAAGAGGGAGTGAATCCACTTCTAGGTGGGTTGAACAAGTGGGAAAACCAGAACAAATGCATAAGGGACTCAAGGATGTTGACATAAGGACACAAGGGATTAACAACCCCAAGATGTTGAAGATCTTTGCCAACCAACAAACCATGATAAAGAATGCACCAGAGAAAATGAGCCTTTTTTGGTTCTATGAGAGCTTTCCAAATGTTATTGAATCTGTGTGTTTCTAGAACCCTGTGTGGAGAGTTGAGCTTCCAAGTCTTGTTCAATTTTTTGAAAGGGATGTGGGTAGGAGAAAGAAGTTGGTAACCAAGCCGAGGTTTTTACCAACTAAAGGAGTCGCAGTGGGCCAATGCCAATCACGCCACCATTGAACAAGAGGAGAAACCCCAATTTTGTGAAGCATCTCCTTAGGTATGGCATTATGTATTTCCTGTATAGATTCTTTATCTCCATTGTTGAGGTTAAATTGTGCTTTGAGAAGGACCCAGGTTTCCAAGAATGGGTAGCCTTACAAAAAGATCCCCAAGTAGTTTGATTCCATGTTTAAAAAGCCGAAGGATTTTAATCCATGAGACCATAGCAAAGGGAACATTGTGAAAATTAATAATAGGAGACCACCATAAAGAGTGTGAGTTGATGGACAACTGTTTGAAACCATCCCCCACCCAAAGCTTAGGTGAGGTTTGACCAGTTCCCATGCCTTCCAGATACTCTTCATAACAAATGTTCCTCCAATTTTGACTGGAACAGGGGAGAGCAACATAGGCTTTGCAGACCCAAGTTTTTCCAAGATTGTTTGCCAAAAGGGGCTCCTTGACAGATGCAATGACGAAGAAAGATTTTCCAGGCCTCAAACCTTCTAAACCCCTGATAATCCACTTGACACTAAGAGAAATGCCTTGCAACCAAATGTCAATAAGCCCTAAGCCACCACCTCTTTAGGAGAGAAACAAATGTCCCAAGCCACTCTATGGAAGCCTTTGTGACCATGAGTGTTAGCCCATAAGAAATCTCTAAGCAACTTTTCCAACTTAGCATATGAAGCCTTAGAGGGCGCCCAACATGAAGAATAATAAACATGAGTAAGCAATGAGCACCTTAGAGAAAATATGAAACTTACCAACAAGAGAGAGAGGCTTGGTAATCCAATAAGCAATTTTTTTCTCAACTCGTTGGACAACATAAGACCACAAAGTAGCAGGAGTAGCCTGGAAAGAAAAAGGAATGCCCAGAAACTTGAATTGAACCCTGGTTGAATCCACTGCCAAGCATAACCTTCCAGCCATGGAGGCATAGGATCCATAGACTGTCTGTAGCATTGAGTCTTTCCATTGAATGGAAGAACCTGAAGCCAAGAAAAAAATATCCAGACACTATAAGGTGTTGGTAACAGACTCTTCATTCTCAGACAGAGTTAAGAAAGAGTCATCAACAAAGTGGCCATTAATAAGTTACAGATTAGAATTAGGAAGAGAAATGCCCTTAACTAACCCTTGTGAAGCAAACTTGGCAAGAAGATAACTGAAACCCTCAACAACAAGCACATAAAGCGCCGAGCTAAGGGACAACCTTGCCGAATGGACTGTGAAGCTCAAACATGTCAGAGTGGACTCCATTAATGGTAAGCCTGACATTAGCATCCTGGAATAACATATTGACAAATGGATGAACCTAGGGCCGAAGCCAAGAGCTTGTAACATGGCAATAATGAAAGGCCATTCAATCTTGTCATAAGCTTTTTCAAAATCAATTTTGATGAAGAGAGCCTTTTGATAGATAATCGGGCCCACTCCATGCCTTCCCAAATGAAAATGATGTTATCCAAAATGAATCTGCTCTTGATGAAACCAATTTGTTCACTACGCACAATAAGAGGCAAAAGATTACGGATCTGGAGGGCTAAGGCCTTGGAAATGATCTTGTATGACACGTTCAACAAAGTGATCGACCTCCAATTGGTGATGAGCTCAGGATCTCTAACCTTGGGGATAAACTTGATATTACCTTGATTTATCAAAGCCCCAAGAGAATTGTTGGCCATAGCTTCACAATAAACATGATGAAGGTTAGGACCAACAGTATCCCATAACACTTGATAAAACTCACATGGAAAGCCATCAATACCAGGAGCTTTGTCGATTTTCATTTGCATGACAACTTCCTTAAGGTCATCGACAGAAAGTGGACGATCACAGGAAACTCTCTAAGTCTCAGAAAGCTTACAAGGAAGCTTCTTGAAGGCACTATAACAAAGTGACATCCCTCTCTAGAGTGTATGGTTGCGCAACAAATACACCATGGTAGTGATGCATAAAGATCTACAAGACATCCGGGAGGTCAGTGATATGACCAAGTAGCACCCTTGATCGCCTAGATTGAACTGGAGGCATGATGAGGATGAAGGAAAGAAAATAATTCTTTGGTAACTCGGTCACCGATCTTGAGCCAATGTAACCAAGCTTTAATTTTGCCTCTGCGGGCCTGATAAACTTCTTCCATCCTGAGTTTGTGTCACATTATGCCACCTCGGTCTGAAGGTGGGTATTGAAGGGTGAGTGGTCAAGAGGCTCTGGAACTTCTGACATATTCCGGGAAGAGGCCTTATGTGCCCTTCTTCTGAATAACACATCTGTTTCCCAAACATACAGAGAAAGGACATAACTCTGATAATGGCATCCTACCACCAAACAATCCACCCGTTTGAACTAGAAGGGCGCTCAACCAGGTTCCAAATGCATAGAATGTGATCCATAGTTCTCTTATGTTGCAGGTGAGCAGTGTTAAGGTAGAATTGGGAGTTCCAGGGGTTTGAAAGGAGCTAGATGCCACACAATTTCAAAAAAAAGGTAGATGATCTGAGAGCAAAGTCCCTTCCAGATGGAAACAGGTCTTCTGGAATTGGTGGAGAAAGAAAATGCCCTTTGTTCTAGGAAGGAAAGCATGATCAAGTTGTTTGACAACTTTGTCATCACCTTGTTTCGGAGGTTGGACCAGGTGAACTAGGGTGCATCAGAGGCATGCCGAAAACAATGGTTAGGATCAAAAATTCCAAGCTTGTTATGCATGTAAAACCATGCTTCACGCTCACCCACACACCATCGCATAGGAAGATGCCCCACTTTATCATCAACAAACTCCACCATGTTAAAATCCCCACACAGGATCCAATGTGCGTTAGGTAGCTCATCAACAAGCCACCACTAGAGTAAAGATCGCTCAACAACATCATTGGAAGCATAAATATTAAGCAATACCAAAAATTGATTTATGTAAAGATCAAAAAGGGACCACACAACCCAATGCGAGGGGTAAGAACCCCAAGAAATAATTGAATGTTGCAGAGAAGGAGAGAGAAGAGTAAGAACACCCCCTTTCCTAGGCTCATGATTGGAATGATGACAAATGACACCCAACCAAATAGTATGAGCAACAAACTAGAGAAGAAAAGCCAACAAGCTTAACCTCTGTAGATAAAGCACATGCATGTGACCAAACTTTTGACAACCGTCCCTAACCATGTGTAACGATGGGTCGGTTCAGTAAGACCACAAACATTCCAAGAGAACACAATCATTGAGAATCATCAAGGTTCATGCCAAATTCCTCCTCGAGGCCCCCAAGACAACAAACTTATTCGCAGAAATGGATAACCAACGATTTTGAAAAAGGAACATAATCTCCTATCTAAAAAGGATGCCTCTACGGTGGGACATACTCATCATCCTCTGGGGGAGAGGGACTACGAGAATGCTTGTGCGTGGAGTTGTTGCCAAAGGTGTCAAGATTCGCCTCAGAATGAGGTTGTGAAATTACAGGCGTTGGTGCAATTATGAACGCCACAAGTGGGGAACGATGAACTGGAGGAGGAGCAATTGATTGTTTAATATTCATGGGGGCCAGAGCCGAGGTAGACCCTCCAACGGGTCGGTACACAGATTGCTGGGGTTTAGGTTTTTCTTATTGGTAACCACAATCCAACCCTCACTAGAGGAGGAGGATGACTTAGGGTTACCATTTTTCTTTTCATTGACAAACGGGCCGAGGAAGCCATTAGCAGGGCATTCACGAATCATATGGTCGGTGAATTAACAATGAAAGCAAGTATTAGGTAGATTAATGTAGAGGACACGTTGAGAGAACCGAGTGTCACCTACTTGGATATCAATGGTTTCCTTGAGGTCTTTGGCTAGGTCAACTTCCACACAGACCCGACGCTACGAGTGGGCCACATAAAACTTGTTTGGTTCATGGCAAATGAAACACCCAATGGGTTTGACCAAGTCTTCCACAAAACTCCATAGGGGCAAAGGTAGACCAAAAATTCCACCCAGACAAGAACTTTAAGCTTAGCATGTTCAAAGACCTGAAAGTCACATGTCCAGGGGGAAAAGATGACCAAAGTGTTCCTAATAAACTAGGGGCCATGGTTCACAATGGCCTTGCAATGTTCAGGATTGGAGAAATGAAAAAGAAAAAACCCTTGGTAAGATTTTGGACCCTCAAGTTTGACACCATAGCCTTGCCAGTGGTTGTGAACCCACTGTTTGAGAATACTCTCTGGGGACACGACCAACGAAGTATGCAACCAAAGTGAAAGATTCAAGCCAAGAGCAAGTCTTTTCAAATTGAGGTAAATCTAAAACAACATCAGGATCAGGCAGAGGAGGGTCATTACCTCATCGTAAACCTTTGGGACAAACTTGCGAGCTCATTTCTTTACCGGAGGCATGATCGTTCGAGTTCCCGCCGCCTACATTTGCATCAATAGATGTAGGAATAATGGTTGCGGCCATTAAAATGGGCAAACGCCACCACCCAAAGGAAAAAACAATTAAGAGCAATAAACTGCTAAATAAATGTCCCACCTAAATCGAGAAAGGTGGTGTGACAGAGTACGGTGCAATGGACTCAAGCATAACACTCAAACTCTAGTAGAGCACCCTATCGCTAAATCAATTTCTTGTTCGTTCGTGGAATAAGCCTATTAGACTTTTGCAAATTTTTAACTCTTTTCTCTATTCTCAATCCGTTGTTCTTTTATTTATTATTGTTTTCCCAATTCTCAATCCATTTTTTTTTAATAATTGAAATTTGATTGCACTTGTATAATCAATGCTGATGACTAAAATCCTTTGGCCATACAACTTAGTCGTATACGCTTACGAGTCAAAAGCCACTAATCAAATTTGTAAAAATACATTAGTACTTAAATTTTAGTTTTTGGCTAAAAATGCCGCTTTTCCACTTGCGCACACTCACTTTTTGTATTCTTTTCTCAATCCTCAATGCTAAGTATTTTACCAAGGGCAAAGAGAGGTTAAGGTTCACTTCTCTTTCATGCTCACTTTGACAAATTCTGAAGATAAATTTTCTGGAGCATATGTTTTTTAAGTTTGGCATTTGTTGCAGCACCTAGTTAAATAAGTTTCCTTTTTATGAAGCAGATTAACAAGGGAGTTGATCAAGTATCTTTCATCGTAGAGAAGAGGTCTCATGTTCAAAACTAATGCCCCTTCACCCCTTTTAATTAAATTTCGATCTAACAAGTTGGCAGATTGTATAAAAGTCTAGGGGCTGATTGATTTGTTTTTTTCTAATTTTATTAATTTGGAGCAAATTTTTCCTACTTTAAAAATTGTGTTCATTTTCCCCTGTTTTTTTGTTGGGTTATTCTTTCATTTTCTTTTCCTCGGTAGTCTTGGTGTTGGGATTTTTTTAATCTGTATGCTGTGATGTGATCACCAATCATGAATACCTTTCGATCCGAATTTGAGCTTATATGCCCTGATTATAACCTTTGGAAACCAGAAAGGGTTGATGAAAATGTATCTCCGAGGATATGATGGCACCAAGGCTCATTTTTATATTGCCAATCATATCTTTGTCATTTGATGTGTTCTACGGCCATATCCAAAATTTGGAATTGCCTAAAGATATGTGGAAGAATCTTGGCAAGCTCTCTAGTACGCTAAATAAAGATAAAAGTAAGCCTTTTGACGAGGCAGCTTTACTTTGAAAACAATTTGATGAGGTGGACAACTCCCCTGAAGTTTGCAACTCCTCATTATTTTCTTTTGAAAGAAATTGTTGAATTCGAGACAGTCATTAGTCATGTAAAGGATTGCAATGAGAAGACAATAGTGCTCTTTGTGAAATGTATATGATGGACATTGTTGTTTATAAGTGTAAAAATAATGCTATAGATGGCACTATAGAAGATGATCAATTTTAGAATAATTTCTTTAGCAATTACAATAGGGTATAGTGGGAAAAACCATCACATCATTATAGGATGGTGTTGCTTCTTTGAGCAAGTACTTTTGCTTCCTCTAATGATAATGCTTCATCTAATGCATCTTTCAATGAAACTTTTGTTGTCGCCAATAAGAAATCTTCTCTTCAAACATGTACATGAATTAGTATGGGTAATAGTAATTGATAATGAAGCATAGAGAAGGTTTTGGTAACAAAATGCTTCGGTGGATGGGATATATAAGTGGCGGATTTGGAAAGCATGGACATTGCATTGTCATTCCTATTGAGCTAGAGATTGGACTACCATCAAAAGATACAAGAATGCAATTTATTAGGCAATGTAAGGTCAAGTTTAAGATTAACACAAATTCCATCGATGTAGTGTGATCTAGCGCTACCATGAGTGTGATGTGATGTTTGGGGATCTTTATTTATGGGTTAAGGACACAATCTTCATGAGGAAGGTCCAATACCACTTGATCAAGGATTGCAAGACAATTCTCATCAAGCATATAAAGTAAAGGATAGTGTTTTTGTCCTTTATTAGTGCAAAGGAAGGTGGACCTTGCAGAGAGAAAAGTATCGTCATCGAGATAAAGAAGTGGGTGAGCACTTGGAGGGAAGGGTGGAAGGATTATGCCTTCTTCAAAGCTACAAATTTCAAAAGCCTCTAAAAGATTGTAAGTTTGATAGAAAATGGCGATTTCATTTAGCTTTAAAAGAAGCCAAAGTAAGTGCTCTCTTTGTATCATCATATGGTAGTTACAACTTTAGCTAGACACCTATCAAGGACATGCAAATAAAATATAAGGTTAAGGATTGCACGAAATTCGTTGAATACGATCAAGGATTGGAGTGTCAATTGTTTGTTATATAGTTTCATGTTGCATGTTCCTCCATGTAGTTCGAAGAATAGGGGTTTTAAGCTTAAAGAGTAGGCCCTATACCTTTGTAAAGCATTTATTCCCAATGTTGGAATTTTTTCCATATTGGATTTTCTCAAGGGTGATTTTGGTGTTTTATGAATGTGTTTTATAAGTTACGTATTTCATCTTTTCTTAATCCTCTATTTCCTTTGTCATAATATGAATTTCACTTTTTTAAACATAGTTTTATTATATATGGAGCATGTTTGATGAATCCATTTAATACCATGCATGGTATCTTTGTTGGCGAATCCTCAAGCGGGAAATAATTATAGATCATATAAAGTCAATCTTAAATGTTTCCGATTGTTTATGTTGGTGAAAGTCACTAGGGTTTATAAATGTTGATGCATTTAAAGGGATGCAACACAATCAAAGTAGAGTACAATTTATTATTGAGTGAGATAAGATTCTCCAAATCAAATCTAGTGCACGAAAAAAATGCTCTGCAACTTTGGCGCAAAATTGGAGTCGACTTTTCTAGGGTTTATCTTTTCTAACCGCCATACTGTGGCCTTTTCAGGCTCTACGGGAATTTATTGCTATAGTCTCTCCTAGGGTTTCTTGCCCTCTAGGCATCCCCTATATAATGTCCTTACCATCTTCAAACCCAGTTGTTTCAACCATGGCAAGAGATAGTGGAGTGAGCAATGGCACCGCCAACGAAGCGACCCAGGAAATTCGTCTCAAAGGTCTTTCATGAGGTAATCTTTCTCCTCTTGATGTAGTTCTACCCATTCCTGAATTTAATGTTGTTTGTCAATGGTTAGAGCAGTTTTGCCTCATTGGGTATTTTGTGGGTTGAATCCCCTCTAAAAGCATGCTCAAATCCTGGGTTAACACAGTCTGGACTCCTCATGGAGTCTGCCTGGATAGCATTCAAAACATGACCAAGGGTTTCTTTCTTTTTCGTTTTTCTGACCCTGCTAATGCACCCAATATTCTAGCTAAGCAAGCCACTTGGTATGTTTGCAACTTCGTTGCTTGTGTTAACACCCTAGCACAAGGACTTTGTGGTATCTAAATATACCGCCCTTAAAGTGCCTATTTGGGTTAAATTTCTTGGTCTTCCTCTGCCATGCGTGCCTTTTTGTTGCAAATTGCCACCTCGCTCATCCACGGAAGCGAGTTTGCGTTGAGATTGATCTCTCTTGTAGGATCTCAAAGAATTTTAGGATATTCAAATGGATGATAAACGTTATTCCTAGCTGGTCATGTATATCAATCTACCTAATGTGATGCCCACTTCAACTACCACTTGAGACCAAGAAACAAACTAGGTTTAGCTAGGAAAATTATGGAATATTTTTTTTTGTTGAGGTGCTTGCTACGAAGGTTACAAGGTCATAGTTACCACAACCAAGTTCAGGTTATCAAACAAGATTGACCTGCAGAAATGGTTCTACAACATCTTACAACAAGCACAAGGTCAAAACCAGGGATTAAATTCCTCACTTAGGTTAGGAGAGTAAATTTTCACTCCCGTCTGCCCTAACTGGCTTACAGGATTCAACCCAATTTTTCACACATCTAGATTTGTCAAAACTTTCCTAAATTATGTCCATTGGATAGGAAATTTTCTCACCTTTCCAACCATATAAATAAGTCCTCCTAACTCCCAATAAAACTCAAGTTATGGGGCGGCGGAGTTTTCGGGAGAAAATTTCCCTTCCTTAGGTGCAAAGCGCAAAACACCTCCACGTGCCCACGGGGTCAATGAAGGGGACACGTGGCGCCATCTAATTGGCATGGGGAAGAGCGGAGCGGCGGAACATTTAAGGATTTTGAGAATTTAGGCCAAACGCCCAAAGGAAAAATTAGACGCGCGCCTCCGCCGAGGAAATCCCCATGCCATGTGTCAAGAGGCTATTGGTTGTAGGGAAAATTTTTGAATTTTTCCCTAGGTCCAAACCTAAGGTTTTCTAAAGGAAAATTTTCCTTTCCTCCTCCGCCGTCACCAAAAATGCCATGTGGCGTCCGGTGATTGGACGTGGGTCGACGGAGCAACAGAGGAAATTAAAGCTTTGCGCCTTTAAAAGGCCAAATGGCTTACGCGAGAGCCCGTGCGTTCGCCCGCAGACATGTCAACACCCCATTGGTTGCGGGGGTGCGGGGCCACGAAGGGAAAAGTAAAATTTTCCCCAAAAGACAAAAATTTAAGGTTTCAAATTTTCTTTCACGCCTGCCATGCCACGTGTCAGCACGTGAGTGGTTGTGGGGCCACGGAGTTGATTGGGAAAAGTTTCCCAAGAGCAATTTTTTTCAAAAGTTAAGTTTTCAAGATGAGTCCGCCCTCCCAAGTGCCACGTGGCAACTTTGGATTGGTTGAAAGGTTTGCAAGGCGGCAGACTTTTTGGGAATTTTTTTCCAAAGTTTAAATTTTGATTTTAATATAGTTAGATTTATTTTTAGTGGCCATTTTGAAGTAAAAACTTCAAATGGCCATACTTTTTGATAGGGAACTCCATTTTGAGCAAACAAGGACTTTTGAAAAGCTCTCGGAGTCCTCTTTACATTGCAATCATCAATTTTAGATTTTGATGAAGTTTTGAGGGTCAATTTTAAGAAATCGATCTCTGAGGGTTTAAATTTAAAACTAGCTATTTTTTTCCAATTGTTAATTTGTTTAAATTTGAACTCCTTCACTCAACATGTCAAACAGACATGGAGGACCAGTCTAGGGAAGGTTTAGAGTGTTTTAGTGAAGTCAATTTGTTCATTTATACAAGTTTGCAATTTTCTGATAGTTGACAAGAAAAATGACCATGCAAGCTCCGAATTGAAATTCCTTGAGTTTTAGAGATTTATTCTTGACTGTTTTAGTGAATTTGGATTCCTCAAGTCTTCCTAAGTATAAATTTCAAGTTTCGTAATTTATTGTTGAGTATAAAGTCAAACTGCGCATTTTTATTAAAGTGTGCATTGCCAGATTTGAGTTTAAAACAGTTGACTGTTTCCTTCAAATTAATTGTCAATTTTTGGTAATTTGGATGTGCATAAGATTCCTAAGCTTAGTCAAATACATTCGATTGATTAAGACAACCATTCAATTCTAAATTAAATTACAATTCAGATTTCAATTTGAATGCACAATTCAAATGAGAACAATACAGTTTAGCTTTCTCATACGTATTTTCCTTCAACACGAAATCTCCATTTTCTTGACAACGATTCAATTCCGATTATATAATACAATTTGAAAATTAGTTCAATCCTTTATTCAAAATTCAATAACACTTTTACAATTGATCTCTTTTCAAATTTGAATTGGTATCAAATTTCAATTTACAAAGCATGGAATAACAATTACATTTTCTTTCCAAGATAAAAACAGAGCTCAAATATACTTCTTCTTTATATTCTCAATTTCAACTTCAAACATCTACTATCAATACAATAACTTCCTATTACAACATTTATACACTCATCCACTCGAAGTGGGAAAGATTACATTGAATTTTCTCCAAAGGGAAAAGATTTGTCAAACTATATTCTTCTTTCTCCAAACAACGACATGTTGATTTTTTCTCTACAACTTGAATCACAACAAGGAAGGGGGAAATACAACGCTCTCCACCCAACCAAGACATCTAATGGGAAAGGAGAAGCCATCTTTCCCCATTGTCCCCCGAGCCCCAATCATATTGAAATGGAGCATGAATAACAACACATGGCAACATAGGACTTCTTTCACATACGAGCACATTTCTTTCACATGCATAGAACAACAAAATACACATTCCAAAACAAGACAATAGTTCCCAACTACATTTTAAATATTTCAAACAACACAAAGGCTTCTTCAAGCAAGCCAAACAATAGCAAGGACTATGGAGAATCTCCTTATGTCTCCCAATTTAGAAATTGGGCATCCACCAAATGCATACCGTTGATAACAAGTCATACCCATAAACCTTATATCTCCCAACCCCTTCTTATGCCCCCAAAATTTATCTTTATGCCCCCACCCCCGCCTCCCGAATAGTAAGAAATGCAAGCAGTTTCTTTTCCTAGGTGGATCCCAATCCAAAACTCCCTCCAAAATAAAACAAGTGCCATTGGCAAACCCTTATGCCCCCCATATGAAATTCCCACAGCCTTCTCCTACACCATGCCCTAAGCATTCTACCCAACCAGCCAAGAAAGTAATCACAAACACAGTTCAACAATGCATGCAAGAAAAAGGAAAACAAAGCAGCATATAAGAAGGGCAGATCCTACCTCTCCATACTGGAGATTGTTTTCCCAAACAACAGTTCCTTCAATGTTCAAAATGCAGTCCCAAAACAACAAGGTGTATACATGCAAAGTAATTTCCAACTCCTTCCACAAAGCAAGCTCCAACAACCATCAAAAATTTGACCCAAGCATAAGAGAACAAGGGTTTAACAACCAAAATAAGAGAAGAAATTCCAATTTAAAAGGAGAGGGAGGGAGAGGATGATGTGGATTCCAAGTGGGTTGCCACCTCATTCTTTCTCAAACCCCCAAAGAGAAAATCAGCTTCCCAATAAATCACAAAAATGGAGATGACAAGCAACTTACACACTCAAAATTAACCCATGCTTTATCAAGGATTGAATTAAAAATTTGTAAGGGAAGTGCAATAAAAACTTACACAGTCATTTCAAATTTTAATTGTAAAGACTAAAATTTACTCCCAACCCATAGGCATGGTTGGTGGATGATTTTAAGAGGTGTGGGACAAGTTTTGGCTTGTCCCACAAGCCTATAATTTTGGCTTCCAAGATCAAATCCAAATTTTAAAGAGGATGGAGTGTTCTACACTCCAAAATCAGACTTACTCAACCTACACATCACTTTCACATCTCTTACATCCTCTTACAAAATGCATTAATACCTATGACTCCATTTATTACATACTTTTTGGACATAATGATTTATTTATTTAACATATGGTTATACATAATATAAATCCAATTTAATTAGTAACCAAGTAACACCTTATTATTTACATTCCACATCCCAATTAAATTTATGTAAAGTTTAACTATATGACTATCTCATTAAAATTTTCACATGTAAATTAAATAATCAAAAGAACACATTACAAATAAAAATACATACAACAATAATAAAAGAAACACATAAATAAAACACATATCCCCTGGTCACATATAATAGAAATCCCCCACCATGGGAATCTCTAACATAACACAACACACAAACACATTACACAGTTGCCATGGTGACCTTGTTGATTCAATATAGTTAGTCTCCAGTCCCCGACATTGTTGTGATTTTCAACCTGCAAAATAACAATACCTCCTTCGGCCTCGTGGCCGCATCAGACATTCAAAATGATATAAATAATATTTCAAAACCATCTAAACACACAAATCACAACAACATCATTAATTTAACATTTTTATTTTTATTTTAATTTTGCCACTATATCGTTATCCCATGAATCTCTATACTAGAGCTACCCATGATATCAAATGTCACATGTCTAAAAATCCACATAAATAACCTGTCCATGTCAAGTAGTACATCATCATCCATATATAATAATGTCTCCAACAATCATTAATCATAATAGTTGAATCCAGATCAATACTAGTCCATGATCTAACATCTAACCAATCATACTAAAATAAACATAATAGTGTCCAGAATGAGATCAACAGTAGCAAGATCAGTATCTAAATAGTGTCAAAGGAGAGTGAGCACTACACCTAACACTTGCTTCCGTTGACAGGCCTCTGATCATAAGATCAAGGATTGTCCGCTTTATGTACCCATGTGAACCGCCCTGTGGCCAAAACAACTCCCGAGCGGTACCAAAGCCCAACAGTGGAAGGTTGGCAAGTTTCAGGGGCCAATGAAACAAGAACAAAGCCCAACAATCCAAAGCCTTTGGCTCCCATGGCCATTGGGAAACAACTATTAAGGAACAATCTCTCAATATCCCGGCTAAGGAGCCTACATGTTTGTTGCTTTAAAGAGCCAATCGATGTTGCCATCTCGGCTACTTTGTTGTCAAAGTATTCCAAAGCACCCTTGTGGCATTAGTTTTCATGGACAACAAATTTTGTTTGTCACGTTCCCATCCGCATTCGGCCCATTCTGTTGCCAAACAACTCACAAGGGTCATCCAAACAACCCCGAAGTCCTTCCCGCATCTCTCGAGACCATAGCCCAACACGTAGCGTGGATTCCACCAAAGTGGAATACAACATTGAGTACGCCGACCGGAAAAAAGTTGATCTGTAGGATTTTTGTAGCACAATGTTGCTCATTTCTTGCACAATCAATATGATGCCCTTGATGGCTTGGAGGATGGGGATATGGCTCTGGACCAACATTTCCCATGAATTGTTTATCTTGGAATGTTAGGGGTCTTACAAACTCTTGTCATAAGTATGTTGTGCGTGAAACTCGACAACAATGTGCAAATTTGGACGTTTAGTTTTACAGGAAGTAAAAATTACAGGTTTTCAGTTGCAGATGGTTTGCAAATCCATCTGGGCTAATAGCTTGGCTTTCTGTAGCAATCATGAAGCAAGGCGTGGGGGATTAATTTCACTTTTTGCTCCCAAATGGTGGCCTTTATTAATTGACCATGGTGTCGACCCCACCAACCGTGTCATATGGGTCCTTTTTAATATTGATGGCCGCCCTTTTGGGCTCATAAATATTTATGCCTCGAATGATGCGGACGAAAGGGTTGATCTGTGGTGATGGATAGCCAACTCCATTCCCGATGCTTACTGGGTTATAAGTGGAGATTTTAATATGGTTGAATCACCTAATGATAAATGTGGCCATCTACCCATGAGGTGGACACCTAGTGAAAGGGAAGCGTGGTACTTCATGCGTAATAAATTCGGATTTTTGATCCTAACACTTCTCGCTTTCCCACCTCTGAAGCTTGGTATACGTGGACCAATCTATGTGGAGGGACGGATCACGTTCTTAAACGGCTTGGAAGGCCAGGGATTTTTTGAGTTTGATAGCATTTATTCTATGCCAGTGGAGGTCATGCCTGACTTTGTCCTTTCGGATCATTCTCCAATATGATTTCGTATCTCGTTGGCATGATGTGCGCCCCTTTTGTCATAAAGGCCAATTATTTCTTAATATTGCCTTGATGCAACATGGCCCCATTGTCAATCATGTCAAACGGGTTTGGAACTTAATTCCACGACCCAATCACTATCAATGGTTTCATCCACCTATGCAAGCCAGTTGGATACAGTGGTGGGAAGATGCGTTGACTCGAACTACTAGATTTCTTAGAATCTATGGTCGATAACTGGCAAAAATTTGGCGCCGCTCATACTCCGCTAACACCTCAGCTCTCAGCCGGGTGACGGTGGCGCACTCCAAGGTGATCCCTTCTTTGAAGCTCTGCAACTGCAAGTTGTTACACTCCGGCAACAAATCCAAATTGTGGATAACTACAATGCCAAAGGTGCACAGATCCAGGCTCGATGCATTGGCTCAAGATTGGAGATCGGGTCTCAAAAGAATTCTTTCTTTCTCTCGAACTAGAAAGCCTTCCCAACAGATCCGAGCTATCATGGACAACAAAGTTCGGATTACAGACCCACAACTTATGTTGCAAGCCTTTGTGCATCATTACAAGCTCGTCTTTCAAGCTCAACCACCCTCTACAGCTCGCCGAGCTGCTCTTGATCAATGTTTGGGTGTTGCATGTGCTGAAACTATCAGAGGCTCAAAAGGTGATCTGCGAGAGAATGCTCACCATTGAAGACCTCCATGAAGCCACTATGCAAATGGCTAATGATAAAGCGTCGGGCTATGATGGGTTCCCTTGTGAATTTTATAAAGCCCTTTGGGATTCTGTCAGACAAGACCTATTTCAGGTCTATCTTGAAGGATTTCAGAATCAATCCCTAGGGCCACGCATTAATAAGGGAAACATCAAATTTATCCCTAAGCAAGGAGACCGAGCAAATCACCTGTTGGTGGCCGATTACGTTGTTGAATGTCTCCTACAAAATCATTGCCAAAGCGTTAGCTCTGCGATTACGCAATCTTCTGCTTGTTATTATTCAGCCAGAGAAAACAGATTTATACAGGGATGATTCATCCTAGACAACATCATCACGGTGTGGGAAGGCATGGAATGGGCCCGTAGGTCTAATCAGCAGCCATGTTTATCAAGATTGACTTTGAGAAGGCTTACGATCAGATTGAATGGCCATTCATTCTCGCCATGCTTCAAGCCCTTGGCTTTGGACCCATTTTTATTCAATCCGTCAATATGCTTTTTTGCAAATGCCTCTGCTCAAATTTCTATTAATGGCCTCAACTCAAAACCTTTTGGGCTTTTTTAGTCTATTCGGCAAGGTTGTCCTCTTGCCCCTGCATTGTATGTATGTGCTAGCGGCCGAAGGCTTTGGTTATCTCTTAGCTCATGCCAAAGCGCAAGGTCTTGTTCGTGGAATCTCATTGCCTGCTGAACCCAACTCACAACTTCTTAATGGGCATTTTGCAAGACGATTCCTTTCTTACGCTTATTGAAGATGAAACCAACATTTGCAATGCTATGCAATGTTTGGATATTTTCTGCCTAGCTTCTGGCTCATCCATTCAATGGTGAAAAACCTAGTGTTATCGGCAATCTTTCCTTCCCGCACTGACTGGCTTGCCACTTTTGATTGGAAAATCCTGACACATGGTGAGATTTTTAAATTTTTGGGTATTCCTTTTGCTTTTCAAGCCTCCCGATCGAATTATGACATTATGTCATTCAACGGGTGGCCAAAAAGTTGGAATATTGGATCACCAAGCCTTTATCCCTGGCTGGCAAGTTCCAAATCTGCTCTAAAGTTCTTGCAGCCACACATGTTTACTACTCGTCATGTTGGGTTCCTTCCAAAGCCTCTATTCAGAAGTTGGAGAAACTGCTCAAAGCTTTCTTATGGGCTAATGCTTCTACAGGAAAAGGTTTTCATCGGGTAGCCTGGGATATATGTTGTTTGCCTCGAAACTCTGGAGGCCTTGGGCTTATTCACATTCAACGCCAAGGACAAGCTCTTTGTGCTAAATGGATTATCAGAAGCATTACTGGCCAAGAAGCTTGGAAAGTTCTCATACGACACGATATTGTGGAAGGTTCTCCTTATGGCCGCCTTGCATGGAAAGGCTTAGGGTTTGTCAATTTTCTCATCACCCCAATGCCCGTCAAAATTGTTGGCACCTTTGTGCTTAAGAGTATTTGGAAAGCATGGGAATGTGTCAAACCCTGGCTTTTGTGGAAGGGGGATGGCTTTATAATGGGCTTTTTTGTCAACCAACAATCTCTTTGGTGGTCGCCGATTTTTCAAGCCCAAGATAAATGCTTAGTAGAGGTCTCGAGAATCTCCGCGCTCAAATTCTTTAAGCACGAATTTGCACCATAGAGGACTTCTTCTGCAAAAATGCTCAATCCTGGTCCTCTTGGCCGGATTTTAAAGCTCTATTTTAGCTTTCCAACTAGGATCAGGATACTTTTACTACTGTGATCAATTGGTTCCTAACCACATGTTGCATAAGATTGTTGTGCATTCCTCTCGCCCATGGTGGATGGATTGGAAGTGGTATGCCGATACCCCATTCTGTAATTACAAAGCCAACAAAGGCTATCGTTGGCTCTCGCCCCATTTTCCCATGGTGGGAAAACTTAATACATTTGGGGAATTCATTCCACTCTGCTACCTGGGGTAGGCGATTTGAAACTATTTGGACTATATGTGTGGAGCCCAAGATTGCTCATTTCCTTTGGTGTATTCTACACCAAGGTCTTCCTATTAGGGCTCGTCTTGTTCAAATTGGGATCCCAGCTCCCAATTGCCCTTTTTGTGGGCATCTGGAAACGATCTTGCATATCTTTTGGTTCTATCCCAAAGCTCAAATTGCCTGGAACTGGATCCATTCTTTTTCTTTCCTTCACGGCCTCACCTCTTCACTTGGCAAAGCATATCCTTTTGGGAGATAATCCCAAACTTCTGCCTATGTTCACCCAAATTTGGCATATTTTCGGGGGGAGATTCTGTTTTGGATATGGAAAGAAAGAAATACTTTTTTCTTTGCTAATTTTGTAGTTGATCAATCTTTCTCGTTTATAATAAATCTATGGTGATCTCCAATGTGCTTCTGTAGATTCAAGTTTAGGCCAACAAGGTGGCGCTGGAGGTGGATCACCTCCAGACCCTGCTGCGCCACTGGGGGAAGCCCCATGCAATGTTGCCAGAGTGCCTCCATCTCCCACCAGGCGTTCCTCGCCTCCGCCCGTGGTGGTCGGCATAGCCGGTCTCAATGCCGTGCTTTTAGTCGCACTCGCCGCTCCCGGGGCCATTTCATTAGTGTAGTTTCTCACCGCTCGCCACCGTGGCCGTGGTTCTCCGCCGCAATTGTCGACTTGTCAGCAGGGCTGGGGCTCGCCACCTCGCCAACATGGGTGGGGCTCTCCTCCCTGCCGCTGCTTTGCACCGGATGCTTGGAACCCACCGCCACTTCGCCACCATCAGACAAATTCCCTCGCCTCAGCCTTGCCATTCCTACTTGCGGGAAGTGGACCGGAGGAAGAAATTGCTGTTGGTTGGGAGCTTCCAGATGCTGGTAAGGACTTGCTTGGTTCGGGGTGGCCGGATGATCAAGATCCGCCCACCTCGGGCATGTTTGTTGTTGCCGCTTGATTGTGTTTTTTGTCTATTTTTAGGCGATGCCTTCTTTTTGTACTCTCCTAGGCTTGACCTAGTTTGACTCTTGTTGCTCTAGGCTCGGCCTAGCTTTGTTTGTGGTTTTGGGGCGTGCTCTCATACCGCCCGCTTTTTTGTTGAAAGTCATCTTGTATCATATTGAATTAATATAATATAAGATCCTTTTCATCAAAAAATTATTTGAGTGAGATTCTGGAAGCTTGATGCCCTAAAAAAGGTATACACTTTGATGTCTTCTTGTCTTGCTATATTTTATGGTTAAGCTTGTCCTTTGTTCCCTTTATTAAAGTTTAATCTTGCATAGAAGAGAGTACATTCATGACAGAATTGAGGTGCAAAAACAGCCATAGCAGCTTCATAATGTGGGCACAAGAGCAACAATATCTAAATGCCAAGACTAGAGGAATCACGAGAGGGAGGGCATCGCAGGGCACCAATAGTACACCCATCTCCCACCTTCCACGTGAGTGAATCAAACTCTACAACATGGAACTAGTTGATGTTCCACTTTGTTGCTAAGCCAGACAATAAGGCCAAGATGCTTGTCCTTTCACCATGCTATTCCACCATTATTGTGGTAATCTTCTTTCTATGTGTCCAAATATTTCTTAATGTCTTGCAGAATACTTACATCTGTGTTAACCATGTTATCCTCTCATTCCAAAATCTTTGAATCCAATGAAAGATGTTCTTGAATACTAACAAGTTGTTATTCAGACTCAGAAATACTGCTTGGCCACATTGAACTCTACATATTTCTCAAGGTTGGTCTGAAAGGTTGCTACTATTTGTTTCTTTTGACTTTGGCTTAAAAACTCCTACCAAAGGTCATCGTCAATTGGAGAAATTGATCTATTTTATAGGTATTTGATCATTTTTTCTTAAAGTCCTTACAAACTTTGAAATGCTATTAGACACACACATGTTGCCATATGATAATATCTATTCATTTAGAGTTGGATTATGTCTCTTGTATTTAGAATATCTAAGATGTTCGATATTGAACATCACATCTCAATCAACCTAGTAAGTTTTCTGATGAGAAATTGACTTCAATTGTCAGGGACTCCTATAGATCTGAGAGGCCTTTCCTTGATCGACAAACCTAATGATTGGTTTTCAAAATACAAATGCCTAGCGGATTCTATTCCTGCTTTGCATCCTTTCTAAAGTTAGTGCCATATATAATAATTTGATACTCTAAATTGCTACTTGATCAGGTACTAGATCACTTGTGATTGAGTTTGTACTGAGGACATGAAAATTTCTTGAGCAATATTACTAATACAATTCTTCAAAGTTGGATGGATTTTAACAGCAGACAATCTTATGGTCCTACAAATGTTTTCGACACTCTAGAGGAATGTCACAACTTTGGCAATTCCATGCAAACCTGCAAAAGTATTATCAGACTCTAGATAAATATTAAAAAAGCACACCCCTAAATAAGGCTCCACGTTAATGGCATAGATTAAGAACTGTTTTAGTTTAATCTGCTCGGAGAACTCACATTATTACGCAGCATGGTAAAATTGTCATATTAAAATTCTCTATCTCTGTGTAGTATATCTCTAGACCCATTAGAGGTTCACAAGTGATTTGTTTGACTGGATATATTATCCTAACAAATAGTATCATCTCCAGGTTGTATGTTTTAAAAATTTATTTTCTGTTAATGGAATTTCTTTGAAGACTTGTTCTTTGGTTTTCCTTTGGACTTTTAGATTGCAAGAGTACAAGACAGTGGAATCAATATAAAGTTACCAGAAACAATGGAAGGAAAACAAATATAAACTGAACACAACATTCACCAGTTACGTAAAGAAGATAGAAGCATAGGATAGAAACAACTCATGGAAACATGGCATTATTCTCATTATATTAAGGTGTAACGTATAATAACCAAGAATAAATATGCACTGAGACAACAAGAATACTGAATAGAACAGTATTACCTAAGTGCTCACTTTAATAAATAAGTTACAAGTGAGTAAACTTGGATTGTATTAAGTTGTATACAGGCCATATGTCAAGGCTTGAAACACAGAGATTCCAGGTATTACTGTTATCAGTTACTACTGGCAGAGTTTAGAGCTTTGATTCTGGTAATATTTTTGCTTAATGATAGGTTGTATGTAGTCTGTGTATCCATCGATAACATCAGCATTGTTGAAAGGATCCTTCATGGCTTCCATGTAAAGATGTGTATATACATCACCATCGTAGCGACCCAGGACAGAACCCAAGAAATGATCCGTATGGTTGAAGGAATCAACCAATGCAATAGCATTTGGGCGGACCTGAATCCAGAAATGAAAGGGAAGCATTTTTATTTCATTAGTAAATCTGTTGATGAATTTTGACATGCATGTTTGGTTTCTAAGAATCATGAAAAACCACCCATATGAAAAGGCACACAAGCATCTTTTCTCAACTTAGGATTCAAACATTTCTCAATATTAGAGACCTGAAAAGAAGCTTCAATTATATTTGGTACTAAGGAAGCTTACATATTTAAGAATCAAGAAAATCAAATTCTACATGCATCTTTTTAAGAATATTTATAGAGAGTCGAGCATGGAAGGAAAAATGATTGAGAGAAAAATGAAATAAGGAAAAAGAAATCTAAGACAAATACAAGAAACTTACACTTTTGAAAAGACTTCTGAGTTGACACCTCGCCAGACTTGCCTGCCTTTTGGTCAAGTATCCAGTGGCTAGAAAGTCCCCAACATGTTCACAAAGTAATGACAGTCCATATATATTACAAAGTAGTTGTAACTGCTGCTTCACGTTAACACCAGGATGGTAGTTTGTAGCTTGTCAACAAATCTACAGGCAAAGATCAGATTCATGTTTGAAGCACCCACTTTTTGCGTTTGATTCATCTTATGACTCCATAATATCTATATATGCAAAGACAGAATAATGAACCTGAGATTTGAACATAAAGATAGGGTGCCCACTCTGTTCTGTAGGATGTGCCACGATATAATGATCAATTTCTTAGAATCTGGAGGATTGATAAAATGGTCTAGTTGTGTGAACAACAGTATCAGAGCCCCATTGAAAATGTGCCATGAGGAGACTGGTAATGGAGGTTCAAGATGAAGCTGGAGCCATGCCTTAATCATGAAGAAAAGTGGGAAGTGTGAATTAACTTGGTGGAAAGATATCCAGAATTTTTGGTTGCATTCAATGTGTAATAAATTGTTGAGGGAGTTTGTTTTAATTCTGAGGTCTCAGTATTCAATAAATTTCCTGAGAAGAATGGTTTTTATTCCTTGGATGCTAAGTAGCCGGTTCAGGTGCGGTATGAGTATGGGTACAGCAAATTTTTTTTTTTGCCTTGGACATGCCCATACAAAAATAAAATATATAGAAATTATAGCCTAATAAATCAGAAATTAGAGACATTAACCATATAGTATGCATATAAAAAACAAAACCACCACAGAAATGAAAATATTATCTGAATGTCAAATGTTGTAATATTCAAATATCTCAAATGTCACGTGCTGATCATAATTAATTATATAAAAACAAAACCACCACAGAAATGAAAATATTATCTGAATGCCAAATGTCATAATAATCAAATATCTCAAATGTCACGTGCTGATCATAATTAATTACATCAAAATTAATATTCATAGTCATCTTGCTCTTCATCAAGAGCATCAATATCAACATCATGTATTTTATTATATTTTTAGAGTTACTTTTTAGGGTTAGAAATGGTTTCTAATATATTTTTTGTTTTTTTATGTTGACTTTTCAATGATTGTTTTTAAACTCGTTTTTGGCTATGGCTATGGCTATGGCTACGTCTAGGGTCTGTCCTAGACACACGAGGCTTCCCGGATGCGTCTAACGACACTCTTGAGAGTACTCAAAACATCTAGGACGAACCCCGGATGTGCCAAAGGGGTTACCTACCTGTACCAAGTACCAAGTACCCGGGTGGGGTTCATGCTTGGGTGCGGAGGGGAGGGGGAGAGGGGTGGGGGCGCTGGGTCTGTACCAGCTACCTAGCTTGGATGTATGAAGTAATATATAGCTGAATTTTTTTATAGTAATTTGCCTAAGTCTTCTTTGTTTGTGTAAAGAAGTTGAAAATAATATGAAACACCCCTTTGTAAATACAGGAAAAAGGGAAAATAAAGCGAGTTCTAAATTTTTGTTGCATAACAAATTAAACCACTATTTCTCTTATTCCAATGATAGAAGTCAATTACTAAGTAAAGGAACTATTCATTCATTAAAAGTGCTGCAAATCATGCTTAAATCTTCTTGAAAGAAGTAAATCTACCTAGAAGAAGAAATATGCTGGAACAAATATGATTAACTCTGCCTGAAGAAGCGTGGGAAACAAACAGTGGTCTGTAGGAGGCATTTCAACCTGTCTCCAATCTGAAGGAGGTGTTCCAAATCTGTTAAAGGTGTCTTTAACATGCCAATGAAGTTGTTGGAAGCGTAGCGAGGGCGTGACCATCTTGGCACCTTCATTCTGCCTGAAAAGGCGGTTATCTTCTTTCCAGGCGTGTTTCTTGTATGTGGCACTCAACTCCGTACACTAAGGATGTAATACCATCTGACCAAAGCATGTTTGACCTTGCTGAAGCTGTAAAAAGGCTAAAAATTGCTGAACATTGTTATGAGAGGTGTTAAAGGCTGCATCAAATCTAAAAATGGCCTTGAAAAAGTCTAAAATGGCGTTGAATGCTGCACAGATGTGGAATTAGCATAAGCACAGCTCTTTGTCTGCCATGCATGACCCAGTACAAAGTAGGTTGAAAACTTAAACCTTTGTTGTATATGCATATTGTCAATGAGTTTAATTTGCAAAATCAAGGGTAGATAAAGCTGAAGGCTTTAAAGTTCAAGATGCTGTATAAATGAGTTGGTAAAACCAAAATTTGATGTCATTTAAACTGTAGAGGCCTTGAGATCAAATCTGTTCCCCTCGTATTTTTGGAATGTAGCGCAAATTTCCAACAACTAGCACACACACATGTAAAGATGAATAATATTCTTCTACATTCATCTGCTTCAGCAAATTTTTGTCCAACATTTTGAATCTCGCTATTGGATCCATCTTCAATGAAGGAAGAAAGTGGAGTGGTGTACCTTAAATAACATTATATTGTGATGCAAGGAAAAGGTCGGCCACAAAAGCAATGTTAAAAAGATTGCCAAAAGTTTTGTAAAAGGCTAAAATAAAGAATAAGTTATATTATTACTCTAAATGATCAACAAAAAAGGGGTTATTCATTATTTCAGCCAATTCATTAATTAATCATAAAAATATTACTACTAAAGCATGAGTTCAATTTAGTCAATCAATATTTTTTAAAAACTAAAGATGCTTGAGAGTTTCAAACATTATTTATGAAGTGGTTGCTTAAAAGAGTTGACCACAAGCTAATTTCTAAGATTTCGAGCATGTAGGAGGTCAAGAGGTCAAAACTAACATAGTGCAAACTAAAATTTCAAAATCCGAAGAATGAGCTGAGATGCTGACAATCTATGTAATCTAGTGCCCCAATGAGTGCACTCCTCATCAAAAAAAAAAAGTTCAAAATTCCACTCTTTTTCATATAGACTACATTTTTGAAGTTTTGAGCCCGTTGATGTCTTATATTAAGGCAGGGATGTAAGAGTAACCTCTCATTTTGAACGTTTTGGTCATTTTGAATCCATAGGAAGGTTTATTTTTTGTTTTAGAGTCTCCCCTTGTGATTTTGTAGAGAAATGTATTGAAAATTCATTTTGAATGAAAATATAAGGTGTTTTTTTGTATAAAGAGTGCAAGTTCAATAGTCCTTGACCCCCTAATCTTATATGTTGAAATTAAATATGGGTGGTTTCAATGTGAACATCCTAAATGTAACACTATAATTTCTTGCTTCCGGTACATCTTGTGGTCTACAAGTTACTTAGGATTGACCTGAATAACAAAGCTAGAAGACCCATTTGTCTTGAGTTCACAAGTAGCTCTAAGATTGGGTTTGATGCTAAGTTGCCGCATTCGAATTCGTGTTCGAATTCGCCGATGATTAAATTCGTGAAAAATTCGCTGGTAAAAAAATCAGCGATTAAATTCGACTATGAGAAATATACATTTTTATTAAATATATAAAAACAAAAGATAAATTCACATTTCAAAAGAGAGATAATATCACATTTCATTGATTTCATAAGTAGCTATTACAATAATGTGATTGAAAGCAAAAACTTCAAAAAACATGTGCTCGCAGGTTGCGACCAAGCTGGCAGGTGGGACGATTAGTCCGAGCACGGGAGAATACTCGCCGAGTTTTGGAAAGCTATCCAGTATTTTTAATTACTAATCTGTCTACAGGCAGATCAAAGCTCATGATTCTTTCAGAAGATTGCAAGAAGTTGCTTGGTCCAAAAAGGTGCAAAAATGGATTTTATGAAAATAAGAAAAATATTGCCATCAATGCGTAGAGCTCGAGAAAATATGCACTTTTAGAGAAAACGACACCTGAAACAGAGCCACAGAATGAAAGTTATGGCACATGCAAGTTTTTGCTGCTACATCTTCTGGACCCTTTCCAAAAATGGCAAATTTTATTCTTTGCTTGTGTTTTCTTCACCAAAAATCCAAAAAAGGAAAGAAATGCCACAAAAGGAAAGAAAACATGAATTAAATCACGATTTTCAAGGCATTGTTAAAATTTGGCGAATTTTGATTTTTTCCTTGAAGTTTGCCTAAGGCGGCAACTTAGGTTTGATGTAGCAACATTCTGAGATAGAAAATATGAGTTTGATGTTATTTTTGTGAGTCATTTTCTCTTCATTTATCCTAATTTTGATTTTCTTTATTGATATCATTGATGAGAAGTAGACCAATTATTTGGTCGTAGTTATGCTACATAGATTTCTCACCTCTTGACTGTTGGCAAGAGGGATGAGACTATTTTGGTTTTGATTAGTCTTTGGGTGATTGTATACTAACAAGGGTCAGAAGTAAGCTTCAGTATTTGTAAAGTGGTCAAAGTTGTTATTATCATCCAAACAAGGATCAATGTGATTGGATATTATCATGGTGATGTTCATATGGAATACATATTGATCGAGATCGGTGAATGTTGCACATTCATCATCATCATGTCGTAATGTTATGAGGTTGTAGAGATTGTAGTAGTCACAGGGCACGAGAGGATCAGTGTTGCAAGGGTTGTAGTAGACAACTTTTGACAAAGGTTTATCAATGTCGGATGTACTGGGATTAGACGGCAAGTTGCAAAAAGTGCTCTTGGATAACTTCGAGTTGTATTGCCCTAGATCATCTTCATTACCCTTTATGGATGAAGGGAGGAGGGTTAAGGCATGGTTTGTTGGATTGCGATCCAAATGATTACTTAGTTCTAATGTTTAGTTTTACAATTATATAGTTTGAAATAAATGTAATGTAGTTAGAATGTTTAGGGCATGCATCCTCGGGTGAGACAACCCTTTATATAGATAAGATAGATATTTAAGGTGTAAGTTAGCAAAATCAAGTTAGAAGGTTAATGGATAGTTAGGCATGTTGGGTGGTTAAGTTTGGTAGGTAGAAAATGCAATATCCCCTTCTCAATCGAAGACCCTTAGTCCATTCATTGTTTTCCGACAACTAAGGGAGAAATAATAGCGAAACTTAGTCATAATGAATTAATTATAAAGTGCAATATAAAATATTATTATAAGCACTTTATATTAATTTATTAATGATAAAGTTAAAATAAAATAGAAAAGAAAAGAAAAAAGATAAAGTGATAAAATAAAAAGAAATAAAATGATAAAGTCACTTTATTTTATTTTATTCTCCAAAGGAAAATGCGACCCATGTGGAGGAGAAAAAAGGTAAAGAAAAATATTAAATGCGGGGAAATAAATCTGATTGGTGGTTGTGGGCGGCTAAAAGGCCAAATGAGATTATAAAAGCAAGTCGAATTGCAAGGGGAAGACATCTCTTCTTGTTTATGATATTTTCAGATTTTGGTGTAAGCTTGCATGCTTTCCATAAAAACTCCGAAGGGCGAAAAACCCTTTGAAGTTGGCTTTAGAGAATGAAAGCCCTCTATAAGCTTAGAAAGAAGAATGAAAACTCTTCTTTCTTTTGAGAGGAAGCCCTACTCAAGGGTTTCTATTGAGCTTCAAGTTTCTACTTCAAAGTTGTAGCGATATTGGAGGAGAAAAGTGCAGATTTATATTGTTTTCAAGGTTTTGATGCAGGAGCATCAATGTAATTAGCTCAATTTTGGCTTGGTTGGTCTAAGTAGGGTGTTTTTAGTGTTTTCTAGTTGTCTAGGTCCATGTGGACCCCTCATATTGTAATAAATGGCATTTTGGAGGTTTCCCTCCAAAATCCATATTTAAATATTCAAATAAGAGTTATAGTGTAACCTAGGTCTAAGTGCTAGTCTTAAGTTATGTGAAGGGGTTAGTAGGCCTAGAAGTTGTATGTTAGATATTCAAGTGTTAAATTAGACCTTAAATCCATGTAATAAGGGATTCACACTCTATTACCCACACCTTAACTATATGTAAACTAAAATAGGGTTAGTTATTCATGAATGGTTAAGGAGAAACCTAAGTACCTCCAAAATGCTATGAAAAGCTGGTGTATTCGAATAGAGGAGAGATTTCACAAGTTTTGTAAAGGTGCTGGAGAGAGTATATTACTGTAACAGAGCCTTCATGGCTCAAGGAAGCTTGTGGAAGAGCATTTATCAATCAATTATGAAGCTTCTTTAGTGTAAAATGTATTTAAGTGTATATTATGCTTGATATGTTGTATATTGGTGAAATCAGGTGTTGCTCTCATTGATATATTATATATACATATATTTGTGATTGAATGTGCTACAGGTTCAGGGGAATGGTGCAGTCTTTAGGAGGACATTTGAAAGCATGAAGGATGTTGTAGAGGTGAGAAAAACTAAAGAGACAATCACAAAGAAGACTAGATGACTGTATAAGTACATTAAGGTAAGAGGGTGCTTGATGAGTGTTAGATAAGTATCTTGTTGATAATCACAGTTGCATGGAGATTCTAGATTGTATGAAGGGTTTTGAGTACCTCTATAAGTAATGATATTGTCAAGTAATAATTAGATTGCAGATAACTAAGGCTGTGTTTGAGTTGACAGTCCCATGAGGGTGTTGTGGGACAAGTTTGTAAGAGGAGAGGTAAGTCAAGAATATGATGTTTTGTCTGTAGGGGCTTGGAATAGTATAAAACCCTAGGATATCTTGTTGAAGCCCAAAGGGGCCTGTGAAAGAGAATAATAAGCATAAACTGTGTATTTCTGTGTATGACAGCCTGTATACAGTTTTTGAGTTGGCATAATGATAGATGGAATCCCTTGACCCATTCCAAATGTCATATCAGAGGAATAAAGGAAGACACTTACTGTGAAGGGAGTTTTAATACATTAGCATGTATTTTCAAGCTCAAAGTTGCACTCACAGGTCTGTGGCAGTACATGTCTTGCTTCAATGGTTTAGACATCTATTTGATGCTAAAAGGAGTTCTTGACAACTATTAAAGGTTAATCACTAAGTGAACATTGATATGAACAGGATGTCAGAGTAATATAGAGATTATGGAAAGCCTAAAAACAGAGGATAAGAGATTTTGTAACTTTGAATTACTAAACTCAGATTTGTCTAAATGATGTGAACAGTATTGATAGGTCTAGAGAAAGGAAGGGTTTCATAGGAATGATAACAAATTGTCAAACATTGGAGGTGAAATACTAGAATAAGGTATAAACATTTTGAAGGATATAACTGTTATTGAGTCAAAAGTTCTTTAATAGACCTGACTGTACGTGACAGTATTGAACATTAGCATAAGGGAAAACAAAAACAAGTGATTCTAGTGGAAGCCTGAGGAAATAGATGGAAGAAGATTTGAGTATTGTTTGTAGGGAGTGTGGACCCTGAGTGAGCTTTAAAATGTTGGTGGAATCTATAATAAACACGCTCTTAAGGACTCTGCTCAAAAATAGTCTTTATGGCAGTCAATGGCCTGTTAAGAGCATTGGGGTGATAAGGAGTTAGTCTAATGTATGGAAGGTTGTAAATGGGTTTGAAAGATTGTAGGAGTGAACATGCAATGTGAAACCTGCAAGGACAATAAGAGATCATCAGAGTCATCAAATCAATAAATGATATGACTGTCCTAGCACAATTACAGTCAAGAACATTGAAGGAAAACTAAGAGATAACAAACACTATTTGATCCTTATGCAAGTGACTACAAGAGTGAGTTAGAAGAGTGAAGGGAGTTAGAAGAGTGAAGGGAGTTAAACAACATAGGAAAGTGTGATCAAAGGGACAGAGATGATGTCACAGTGAAGAAATTACAAAACCTAGGTCATTGCAATTGAAACCCTAGTATAGAGCAAGAATGAGTAAAAGTTGCTAAAATTGCACAATTGAAAGCTTGAGACCTCTGGGAGCAAAGAGAAGACCTTGAAAAAGTCCAAATAAGGTGAAATAAGAGATATGAGCAGTTGGTTAAGTGCAAGAAGTCAAAACCAAGAATTTGCTCTTGAAACCCTAGACTAGGTCAAGAAACAAGCAAAAAGGAGGGTTTGGTAGTTGAGAGATCTAGGAGATGAATTGAGAAAAATCCCATGGTGAAAAGCAAGAGCAAGATAAAGGGTGTCTAGAAATATAATCATTTTTGATTGATTGTTTGCAGGTGGTTCTAAATTTGGAGGTTTACAGTGTAGGAGGGCTAATTGCCTAGAAAGACAAAATTGCAAAAAGTGGCATAACTTTTCACTGGAAGAGAGTTAGGACTTGAAATTTGAAATGCACCTTAATGAGGATAATGGGTTCCTAAAAATCTTACCAGTCAGGTATGAAAGCTCATGATTTGCAAAAATTTGTCAAAAATTGTCTTTTTCAAGGCTACAAGGACTAGTGAAGGTTAAAAACGCAAGTGATGAAGAATAATGTTGTGAAACTGATTTAATGGTTGGGGCAAGTGTATTTAATGTTCTTACACCTGTTTGAAGTTATTTGAGCCTTTGGTACAGTGGTTTAGTGTATTCTGGCATATTCAGCAACTTTTAGCGAAGTGTTGTTTTTTAAAAAAGTGAATGATACAGTTGTTTTGGTGACTTCTAAGCTATTTTTTTGGATGAATGAAGCCTGTATGCAGGGTGTTTGCATCAGGTTTGAAGACACAAATGTTGGGGCTGGTTTCTACCTTCAGATTCAGCCAGATCTAGGGTTATCTACATCCCTGTGAGTGGAGTTTGACACATTCTAGGGCACGGTTGTCTTGGATCTGATCACCAACATTTTTGTCATATTTTTAGAGGTCAAAATCAGCTGGTTTGCATATTTTTGGGGCTGAGAAGACTTTGTTTTCCGCTGTGTTTGAGGACCATCATCTGCAGATTTTATAAAATAATTTCAGCCTATTATTGATCCAAAATATGGTATTTTTCTCATGTTTTTGTCCTTATAAAAATTGTTGATCTGTTTGGGATAAGAATTGAGTTGTTTTACTTCAGATTTTGTGGGTTTTCACTCCTAGAGCAAGTCACACTTTTCTAGAATAATTCAGATCTGCATTATAAAATTTTGTAAATCTTCTACAACTTGCTATTTTGGTTGGGATTTGCGGATAATCCGTTTGGGGTTAGAAATATGTCCATTGGGGACATTACAATGGTATCAAAGCAATGATTCTCCCAGCTTGTGAAGGAAAAAAAAACATCAGGCATGCAGCCCCATAGAGAGTTACAACCATGGTGGGGTAAGATTTCTATTTTTGATGGTACTAATAAACTTTCCGTGAGATCATGGTTGCTAGAATTGGAGGCATACTTGCTATCAAACCCTATGTGTGTGGAGGATGCCCTCAAATTCATCCCTTATCATTTGGAAGGGATAACAAAGGATTGGTGGTATCATTTGATAAAGACCCAAGGGGAAGAATTTGTCTACTTCTTTGATGACTTCAGCCAAAGGTTCATGGAGAGGTTCGATGTATTGGAGGACAAAAGTGAGCAAGGGGTAGAAGAAATCAAGGAGCTTGAGCCCGAGAAGGAAGAGAACTCCAATCTGCAAGTTGATGATGAGAGTTTGGTGGTGAAGGCCCAAATTCCAAATGATGACTACTTTCAGCTTGCTGCCTTGTCCGGAACAACAGTACATGAGGAGATACATGAGAAGCAAGATGGTGAAAAGAAAGGGGATAACAATCAGCTTGTTGGTGTTGTTGTCACCCAGAAGTTGCACCTTGATAGAGAATGGTGTGTGCATTCTCTCTCTCCTATTGACAAAATTGGAACACCTCAAGGCTGTGGGCTAAGTCACAAGGTTTGTCGAACATCAAACAAAAAATTTGAAATCCTGCAAATTTTGTGACAACCCAAAAAAATTGTTTAAATTTGTCCAAAAATTCAAACCGAAAAAGGGCTCAATGTTTTTTTATTAAAATATAATTTAAAAACACGTTTTTTATTAAGGCTTTTGGATTTTTCCTATAAAATCGACACTTGCATGCTTCTTTCAATATTATTTTTCCTTTATTCTACGAATCTTTGCTATGTGAGATTCGGATTTGCAGTGTTGAGTGTCTTTGCATGTTGTATTCGTGTATGGCTTTGGAATGACCATCGAACCTTGTGACTGCCGAACTGCCGCAGATATAGTCAAGATCGCCATTTGCTAGTTCACAGGAGACTGTAGATGGAAAACACCATTCGCTAGTTTAGTGCAAACTCCATTCGCTAGTTCGATCGCCGCCACATCACTTGGGTTCGGTTGTGGGTTGGGTCACCATAGGTTTACCTCAACCTTCAATAAATGGCCTTTAGCTCATTAGGTTTACGTTTAGGTTTTTAATATCTTTTATTTTTTAGTTTGGTTATGTGGTTCTTTTTAATTTTTAAAATTTTCATTACTTAATTCGAGTTTTTGTTATTTTATTAAAAATATATATTATTTAGTTATTACTTTTTTGATATTTAAAAAATTAGATTTACAATTTATAATGTTTAAAACATATAAATATTAAAATAAATGATATTTATTATGATATATACAATATAAAAAAATTAATTTATAATTTAATAATATTTAAAATTTATATAATATTACGAGATAAAAATATTTTCGTATATTAAAAAATGCTAATATATATTTGTCAAATTTTATCACAATTTTTTTCCGAATTTTGTCATTGCTGAATTTAATCTTTGCGAACTCAAACACGAACACGAACTTTGTGACTTAGGCTATGGGTAACCTATGTTTGAGGTGAACCTCTAGAGAGGGTTGGTTCCCTTGTGAATCACCTAAAAATTAAAACTTTGACAAGGAAAAGGGAAAAGAAATGCGGGAAATAGGAAATAAGGATGATACACCAAAAGTTTAACATATACATGTAACTCGCGAGAGAAATCAAAGATCCACACACTTGCACAACTCTAAGCTATTTTGCAAAATTAATTCAAGGGTTTAGGAGAAAGGACAACGGTAGAGGGAGTAAATTCCACACTAAAGCAACACAATATTCCTATCAAACACAATGAATAATCAGAAAAACAACGATATGAGAGGGCAAAAATGGAGCTTTTTATTTAGAGGTGCAAGTACAAGGCTAGAATTGCCAAAGCAAAACAACCCACAATGTGTATGCTATGATTTTTACAATCCAATCAGTCTTATTAGACTGCTGCCTTTTAAAAATAGCTTGTCTGAGCTATTTTTAGTTTTATTTATTTTCCTCAACCCCTTTTGGCGCCACAGTCCTGTCATTGCTGCATGCATTAGATTTTTATAAAAACCTCTTCTTTTGGCGCCACATATAGGAACTGACTGTCTGCTGCAATTTAATTTATTTATTTCTCTTCTATTTTGGCGCCACCAAAAGGAAACAACAGTTTGCCTTATTAAATGTTTATTTTCCATCTTTACCCCTTCACCTTTGGCGCCACAAACCTGTACATTGCTGCATGCATACCTATAGACTGATTATCTTACTTTGTCCTTCTCCTTTTATCCCTTGGTGCCAACACTATTTTAGGAGCAGCAGTTGCTAAAATTAACAAAAGTCTTCTCCTTTTAGCCAATTTCTATTTGGAGCAACACTTGCTCAATTTAACAAAAACAAGCTATCTTTATCCATCCACTCATGCACTCCTAAAAATAGAATTGAACTTCTATTTTTAGCTCTTCTTATTTTTAGCACCTCTATCTAAAAATAGCCAAGTGCTATTTTAGCCACGCTATTTTTAGCCAAGCTAAAAATAGCCAATCTTCCAAAAATAGCCACTCTTCCAAAAATAGCCAATCCTTTGCGTGGAAAATATGGTAACAAGTCCTAACATAACAACTATTGGTGATACTTCAAGGTATGAAGAGGATAATAATGGGTCATATTTATTGCTGCATAGTAAACCATTTCAGATTTGCTTTTCTCATGCTAAGTATGGTAATACAAATTGTAATATGGAGCATATGGATCCCTTGTTCCAAATGCATAATTGTGGGCATTATGAGAGCTACATACTTTGGCAAGAGCTCTCATTTGACAGGTACGGGATCAAGACTCTTGGAGCACTACAACATGTTTTATCTATTGCATATGGCACTTGGGCATGAGAGTTGCAATTGCTTGAGGGCAAACAATTTGGGGAAGGGAGGATTGTAATATCCATAGTTACTAGGTCCGGAAATCCGAATCCATTCGTGAGGGGGAAAAAATCTGAAAATCCAAAACTCTTGAAAAAGTTCGGAAAAATTCGATGGAATATATACATATTATATATGAGCATAATTTATAAATATGAAAAAATTGACAAATACAATTTATTATTAATAATGTAATATAAAATGTTAATATATTTATTATTAAATAATATTGATGGATGTCTTTTTATTACAAAAAAATTAAAAAATATATTTTGGGAAAAGAAAGAGCCGACTTGTACCAAATTTATTCGGGTTGCTGAAAAATTCGATCCGGCCGGATCCGTAACTATGGTGATATCCCCTTCTCGGTCGAAGACCCTTAGCCCATTCATTGTTTCCCGACGGCTAAGGGAGGAATAAAAGGGAAACTTAGTCATAATGAATTAATTATAAAGTGCAATATAAAATATTATTATAAGCACTTTATATTAATTTATTAATGATAAAGTTAAAATAGAAAAAAAAGAAAAAAAAATATAAAGTGATAAAATAAAAATAAATAAAATGATAAAGTCACTTTATTTTATTTCATTCCCTAAGAAAAATGCGGCCCATGTGGAGAAAAAGGGTAAAGAAAAATATTAAATGCGGGAAATAAATCGATTGGTGGTTGTGGGTGGCTAAAACGCCAAATGAGATTATAAAAGCAAGTCAAATTGCAAGGGGAAGGCATCTCTTTTGTTTATGATAATTTTCAGATTTGTGTAAGCTTGCATGCTTTCCATAAAAACTTCAAAGGAAAAACCGCCTTTGAAGGTGGCTTTAGAGGACAAAAACCCTCTTTAAGCTTTGAAAGAAGAAAGGAAACTTTTTTTTCTTTTGAGAGGAAGCCCTACTCGGGGTTTTTATTGAGCTTCAAGGTTCTACTTTAGAATTGCAGCGCTATTGGAGGAGAAAAGTTCAAATTTATATTTTTTTCTAGCCAAGGTTTGAAGACAAAAGTGTTGGGGCAGATTTCTACTTTCAAGTTCAACTAGATCTAAAGTTATCTAGACCCATGTGAGTGGAGTTTGACAAATTCTAAGGCATGCTTGTCCCGGATCTCATCATTGTCATATTCTTAAAGGCTAAAATCAATTGGTTTCCATATTTTTGGGGATGAGAAAACTCTATTTCAGTTGTGTCTCGAGGACTGTTATTTGCAGATTTTATCAAATAATTTAAGCCTATTATTGATCCAAAATCTGGGATTTTTCTCATGTTTTTGTCCTTACAAAAATTGGGATAAGAATTGAGTTGTTTTACTTCAGATTTAGTGAGTTTTCATTCCTAGAGTAAGTCTATTGGCTAGATTTTCTGCATAGCTAAAAACCTAGGCAGTCATGAGATAAATCTCCCTCATTTACCGATGAGGCTCCGTGTAAGATTTGTCAATTAAATATGCTAGTATCTATTTGTGGGTATTACTTTAACCATGCAGCTCATGAACCATAGTTGTATAGTTTTGCAGCAAGTAAGCAATGTTAAAGAAAGGAAATATCTGATGAAGAAGGAAATAATAAAAACACAGGAAAGAAAGAGGGAAGATGTGCAACCCAATCAATAGATTACAGAGTTGATTGCATGCACATAGACATAACCAATAGATATTAACACACAAAATTATAAGCAAAGGCAGACTTTCAGATCTAGATCTAGAATAACACAAAGTTTATAAGTAGATCTAAGACAAAAAGTTAGAAACAAAATGCACCGTCGACACAAAGTTCTCCGGAAATCTACTCCTTTCTATTCCTTTGCTTCAAATAGCTATCAGGGGTTTCAGCACAAAGTTTGGAACACAAGAATGTTGCTTACAAATTATGATCTTTTAATTCGTAAGTTTTCCTCTACTTATAGCATGTAGAGGGGAGATTACAAATAGGAAGCCTTTAGTGAACTGGCACATGTGGAAGTCGGAAAGGAAACAACTGGCAATCTCCCTCCTGGAATTCCTCTTTGCATGACATGCATGTTTTGTAACTGAAGATAGAACTTTCTATTTTGCATGTATGCCACCTATTTCCAAGTAATTGACTTCTTCAAGTAATGGCTTTTAAACTTATCACTTAAGTTTTATAATTTAATTGATCGCTCAATTACTTTGTCGGAGGAAATAAGAGAAAACGGAAGAAAGAGGAAAGTTGTAGTCTTGTTCTTTTTTCATACTCTGCATGTAGCTTATTCTTTTGCCTTTGCTTCTCACCAAACTGGATCTAGAAATGGCTGACTATGATTTTGCTTACGGGTATTGTCGTTGACATGTCTTCCCTCTTATCCTTGAAGCTTTTGTAGTTCTTCTCCAGTACATTCATCATAAGGCAATGTTTGCAGTAAATAACTCATCATTTTTATTTTTAATGGCGTATGAGCAATTAAAAATTCTGGAAAGCACTCGGGTGAATGCAAATTCAATGAAGGCTTCAATTGGAAGATTAGGAGCACATGCACAAGATCCTGGAAGGAATTCTCCATGCACTGACTTCTACATGGGTTGCATTAGAAACAAGAGGATGAATTTTTGTCGGAAGCCTTTGCAATTATGAGATCTGGATCTGGATTTGGATCTGGGCCTATTGACTTCAACAAATCTGGAAGCTATGCATGATTCCGCAGAGCCTACCCTTTCATCCCGCTTTGCCATGGCTGGAGCAATCTTTGTCTGAGCAACTCTTTTTCTTTTAATTATGCTGAATTCTTTGCAATTGGTGCAGATCTGGCAATTTCTTCAGATTCGGAGGACATATTCAATGTACCTGACATTGATTTGCACTCTCTTTCACTTATATGAGCACCTGTAATGAATACTTGCAATTAATTCAGACAAAGACAGATTCCAGAGCATGAACACTTGATTTTTATCACAAAAATCTGCATATTAAGCCCGCTGCCCTAAAATTTGAGGCTTTGCTTGCATGCATAACAAGCGTAAATATTTTTAACTTCACCTGGGCACCTGTACCAATATGCAAATAATTTAACCAAGCCTAAAACAAGCTCTTCCAATCCTAGGCGCCAAACCTTGAAGCTTTCCCAAGAGTGGAAAATAAACTTCAATGCAAAAATTCTCCTTGGGCGCCAAAACTGTTCGGGCTGCAATCCTTTGCAAAAAGAATTAATTACACCTTCACTTATGGCAGCCCATGCTTATATAACCCTCAACATTCTATTTCTAATAATTGTCCATGTTATTCCTGGCAATTAATTAATAAACAAACATGTTTATTCCTCCAACTTGGGTGCCCAAATTTGCATGCTCATGGCTGCCATTAAATAAATAAATTTAATTTATTTTTAGCCCTCTACTTTCACTTAACATCATGCTTTGACCTCATGCGCCAAAATTAGGAATTAAATCCATTAATAAATACTTCAAAAAGTATTATTTCTCCTCCAAATGGGTCGCACTTTTTAGCATGCTTTGGGGCTGCATTAAATAAATTAAATTTATTTATTTTTAGCCTTCTTCTTCCAGTCTTCCTTGACTTCTATTCATGCGTTGACTTTTCCTCATCCTTGGGCGCCAAAATTAGGAATAAAAACAATTAATAAATGCAATTAAAGTTATTCTTTAATGCCCAAAGGGGTCGCACTTTTTGACATGGCTGATTTCTATATTTAAAAATCAATTTTTATGGGATTATTCACCTTGCACTGTAGCTCCAAAAATCCCATCATCCACTTAAGTTGTTTGACTTTCATAATGAGATTTTTACCCTGCAAGGCAAGTAAGAAATTCCCATCAATGCCTTAAGTGATTTTTCTTTATTTCATAATGGGAATTTTCACCCTGCAAGGCAGGTAAGAAATTCCCGCTGCTGTTGCCTCTAATTTTCCCATCATAACTTAAGTGACTTTTGCCTTCATGGCAAAAGTACCTGCAAGGTGTACAAAAATCCCACACGCCACATGACCAAAAATCCCACTACAACCAAAAATCTAAATCCATTCCCAAAAATGCGACTTGTCAGAAGAAGCTTTTTTGTGCACGACTTCGTCTTTTTAAAGAGAACGACTTCCTGAGGTTGATTCCTTTTGGCATGGCGGCCGTAGATGATCTCCAAATACTCTAGGCAAGAAAACAGACTGTACTGGCGAAGGAATTGACCTAGGGAAATTTCACAAAGAAAAATATGAGAAAAATAACAAAAACGAAAAACGTTGCCAGAAGTCACAGACAAAGCCCAAGATCCATTCCTGGTGAAAACCCTACTGGTATATGTGAATATTGACATGCAAAACTTCAACAGGGCTAAACCGGAGCACAATTTACTTCAAACGGGGCTCTAAATAATTAAATAAAATTTTCCCACAGACAAAACTTGACGAAGGGATAAAACAATTTTCGACATCTAGGTATTTGTCAAAATTGGCTCCTATGATTCACTTGGGAATATCTTGACACAATACAAGCATCTTTGGCAATAAAAACACAAAACGACCTGTTATTTTAAAAGTGCGAATTTTTTTCATGGGGTAGTCTCAAATTTCAAGGTGAAATCTGGGGACACCAAAGTCGCACTTTTCTAGAATAATTCATATCAACACTATATTTTTTTGTAAATCTTCTACAACTCGCTATTTTGGTTGGGATTTGCGGATAATGCATTTGTGGTTAGAAATATGTCCATTCGGAACATTACAAAAACTTATCTAAGCTTTTGTGTAAAAGAATTAAAAACCAACCATTTTACAATAATGTAAGATTTCTTAGAATGTTAATAAAATGGTGTAGTTGTGTAATCAACTTTCTGGATTGTGATCCAAAACTAAGTTAGTTCTAATGTTTAGTTCTATAGTTATATAATTTGAAATAAATGTAATGTGGTTATAATGTTAGTGGCATGCATCTCTTTGTGAGACGCCCTCCTTATACAACTAAGGTAGATATTTAAGAAGTTAATAAGTTAGAAAAATGTATGTTAGAAAATTAGTAGGTAATTGAGTGCATAGGGTGGTTGAGTTCAGCAAGTAGAAAAGCTTATTTAATCTTGCATGTAGAAGCATGAAAAGACCGAGCATTTAACAATAATGTAAGGTTTCTATGAATGCTAATAAAATGGTAAAGTTGTGTGAACATTTTATAGGATGTGCCATCATATAATTATCAAATTCTTAGCATTTTTATTCACATTTACAATATGAGGATGTTGAGCCTCAAAGTATATGAACCACACTCTTATAAAAAGCTAAATAGTAGTGGAAGATGAACCAAACAATATTTTCAGTCCATTTCTCCAATATTTTGGCAGCTAAACATGTTTAAGGATACATGAGCAATTGTAGATGGGATTAGCTTGTAGAGTCGTCTCGAAAGGAAACAACATTTGATCTATAGGGATCTAAGAAGATTCCACTTCATCAAAACAACCCGAGTGCAAAAAAGGAAAAGTTAGAAAAATGCAGAGCAGCAAGCTGTGCCAATTCTGAGAAACGCCCCTCTGTGCGGCAACCGCCCCTGCACAGGATGGCGGTTGAGTAACCGCCGGCCTAAAAACACCGACACTCTGTCACTTATGGACGAAAAATAAAAGAACTCCATGAATAGTCACAGATTTGAAGCGTCCAGATTGTGTCTCTTCCTCGTGTGTCCTTTCTCATTCTAGTGCATGGGAGGACATGAGAACAACTATAAATACAAGGGGGAGCAAGTGGAATGGATCATCGATTCATGAGAGAAGTAAGCAAGAAGAATTTAGTGCTGGAGTTGAATTGTAGGAGCAAGGAGTGTGAGAACAGAGAAAAAAGTATAGAGGGGAAGTGTTTACATTGTTTACTTTCCTTCATCTTATTGTAATTTATATCTTTTGAATTGGCCAATACATATAAGTGGGAAGAAAGAGCAATTGCCCTTCCCGACTGGTTTTCCTTTAAATTGGGGGTTTCTAGGATAAAAATCTTGGTGTCTTGTTGGTTTTAATTTCTTTCCTTCGCTGCAAATAATTCTAAGCACAAAGAACTTTTCACTAACTTCAAGCAATCTGTCATTTTCAAAGTTGAAAGTAGAACAATAAAATTTGTGTGGTTTGTAAATTTCCAAAGTTAGAGGTTTACGGATCATTTTGGTATCAGAGCTAATAATAAGTATCCAAGACTGTGGTATTCATTCTTGTGATTTGTATGACAAAGTGACAAGGTCTAAAGGCGAAGAAGTTTTACCTTGCGATCCAGACATATCTACAAAGAAGTGGAAACAAAGAATTCGAGGATCAAATGGAGGAAGAGAACTTGGTCCATAGAATTGAGATGTTAGAGACCATGATGGATAGGATGTATAGACATCAACAAGAACTCTCATATCTGCAAAAGACGACTTCAATCAAGCAAGATAACATGGACTCAGTGGTTCGAGCTTTGGCCGAAAAGTTTGGCATAGGCAAGAGTCATGATGAGGAAGATGTGGAAGAGTGTGAAGAAGAAACTCCAGTTGTAAAAGAGAAGGTAAAATCTGATCATGCTCCTTTTAAAGTTGAAACTAAGGTTGAAATTAAGAGCTTTGAAGGACAAGTAGATGCAAAGTTATTAGATAAATGGTTAAAACAACTGGAAGTTTACTTTAGTGTGCATAATGTCACGGAGGCACAAAGGATTACCTTTGCACGTCTCAAAATGGAAGGTCATGCTTGGTTTGGTGGCATCATCTACCACTTGTGAAAAGAAGAATGGTCATATTGTAAGACTTGGGAGGGTTTTAAAGAAGCTTAGAGCTAACTTTTATCCTATTGGCCATAAGACTGACCAGATGATTAAATGCAGTATATTTTAGACAAGTAGTGGTCAAAGTGTGAGGATTATACTACGGAGTTGGAAGAGAGACAAGCCATGTTGCTTAATATGGACTTTGGAGGATGAGGATATTTTGACCAAGTATTTGGGAGGACTTCACACTCACCTTGAAGGAAGGTCATCTCCACGAAGCCCAAGGATCTCAAATGTGTGCAAGCATACTACATAGATGATGAAAGGAAGCAAGGAGAAGCAGAGTCAAAGCCAAAACAGTCAACAAATCAAGCAAAGAAAGCAGGGCAAACAAGTAACAAAGGTAAATGGAAGGGGAAAGGTAAAAAAACTGCCACTACTTTGAATACTTGTAAAGATCCCAAGAATTTTTGTAAGAATTGTGATATCAATGGTCATACTGACGCTACATGTTGGAAGTTACATCCGGAGTTACATCCAAAGAACCGAACCAAGGATTCAAAGAAATCCATGACAATTTGTAAAGACAGATGGGGAGGTGGAAATAGAGGATGATTCTGATGTAGATGAGAGGCTTGGATGCACGGCCACCAACATGGACAGCCAAGAAGGAGGAAGAGGAGATGAGTAGACTATTCCAGATCAAAATCCAAATCAAGAGAACTAAGGTAAATGCTTTGGTTGATATTGGTTCTCAATCTAATTTGATTTTGATGCGGTTGTGAAGAAGCTTGGTCTTGAAACTTATGAGCATCCACATCCATATCCTTTGGGATGGGTGAAGAAGGGTGTAGAGATTAGGTAACAAGAAGATGTAAGTTCAAGTTTGGGATAAATTCTCAGTATATAGATGTATTGGAAGCTGATGTAATTCCACTTGATGCATTTGATGTTGTTTTCGGAGTCCTTACTTGTATATCAGGGATGCCATATTCATGAGAAGGGAGAACCGATATAGATGGGTCAAGGATGGAATCAATTACAACATCCAAGCACACCAACGTAAGACAAAAATTGCTATGGTAAGTGCTAACCAAGCAAAAAGACTTATTCAGGCAAATCATAATCAGTTTTGTTTACTTTTATTAAAGGATAAACAAGATGGGGTGGAAATTTAGATGTTTCTAACCAAGGGATGAAGGATTTGGATAGTATTATTCAGTCTTTTAGAAGTATTTTAGACTCCCAAGCGGGTTACCACCAAAATGGGAGGTAGAGCATGAGATTCAACTGTTGCCAAAGTCCCCTCTACCAAACATCGGGTTGTATAGGCAATCCTTACTGGAGAGTACAGAGGTAAAGAAACAACTCCAGGAGCTATTGGACCAAGGGGTAATACGCCCGAGCACCTCACCATGGTTCACCTATTGTGATGGTGCCAAGAAGGATGGTTCTTAGAGGATGTGCATCGACTACCGAGCTTTGAACAAGATCACCATAAAGAACAAATATCCACTTCCCCACATAGATGACCTCTTAGACCAACTTCAACATGCAAAGTTTTTCACGAAGTTGGATCTCAAGTAGGTTATCACCAAGTCAAGAATGAAGGAGGATATATGGAAGATTGCCTTCAAAACAAAACAAGGTTTGTATGAGTGGTTAGTACTTCCATTTGGTTTATGTAATGCACCGCTACATTTATGAGATTGATGAATGATGTATTGCGGGAATTCATAGATTCATGTGTCATTGTATATCTGGATGATATTATGATTTTTAGTGCCACATGGGAGGAACATCTAACACATTTGCAAGCAAGTCTTGCAAGTTCTCAAGAGAAACAACTGCTATGCAATATGAAGAAGTGTGAATTTGCCAAACAATCACTTGTCTATCTTGGGCACGTGGTTGGAGGAGGAGAGCTACGAGTGGATCCAAAGAAGGTGGAAGCCATCACCAACTGGCCAACACCAACGGGAGCCACAAAGACTAGAAGTTTTGTGGGAGCAATACAATACATGAGGAAGTTCATTCCGGGCTTCTCCACTATTGCAACACCTCTACACACAGCGGCCGCAAAGAGTAAGGGTTTTGACTGGGGTAAGGAACAAGATAAGGCTTTTGAGTTGTTGAAATACAAGATTAGTCATGCTCCAATACTTGCTCTTCCTAATTTGCAACAGCCCTTTGAAGTAGAGATAGATGCCAGTGATTATGCTATGGGAGCAGTGTTGCTACAAGGAGGTAAGCCAGTATGTTATCATTCAAAACTTTCACTTCAAGTAGTTAAAGGATATTTGTTTATGATAAAGAGATGTATGCACTAGTTCAGGCAATAAAGAAATGGAAACATTATTTGTTGGGAAAAGAAACTATTGTGCACACTAACCACAAACCTCTCCAAAGTATTTGTAAGCAGTCTAAATTACAGCAGGAAAGGCACTACAAGTGGATGGGGTTCCTTCAAGCAGTTCCATTTGGTGATCAAGTACAAGAAAGGTAGCACAAACTTGGTGGTAGACATGTTGTCTAGGCCACCCACACAAGAGAAAATCTCTTGTTTGGCCACTATCTCTCAGATTGAGCCCTTCACGAAGGAAGCTTACGGGGAGGCATATGCTCAAGACAAAGACTTTGGGGTGACATATCAGCAGTTGCAGTCTCAAGGGGCTGAAAGGATGGGTATTGAAGATTGTTATCTCAAAGATGGGCTACTCTACCGATGGGGAAGCTTTGTGTGCCAAAGGAAGAAAGACTTCTATTGATGAGGGAAGCACATACCTCGAAAGTAGCAGGGACATTTCGGTGTTGGTAAGACCTTAGCCCACTTGCAAAGGTACGTGTATTGGCCCAATATGCAAGAAGAAGTATCTAAATTCATAAGAGGATGTAAACTTTGTTGTACAAGCAAGCCTAAAATTAGGAAGGAAGGTTTATATATGCCTTTACCAGTCCCTACTCGTCCTTGGGAAGATATTTCTATGGATTTTGTAGGACTACCTATGTCTAAACATGGCCATGACTATCTATATGTTTGTTGATAGATTCAAGTAAGATGTGTGTTCTTATGGCATGTAAAAAGACAATAAAAGCACATGAGGCAGCTGAACTTTTCTTTTTTAATGTATGGGTGCATTTTGGCTTGCCAAAGTCTATTGTTTTGACAGAGATTCCAGGTTCTTGGGGAAGTTTTGGACTACTTTGTGGGACAAGATGGACACCAAGTTACAGAGGAGCACGACCTTCCATCCATAGACAAATGGGCAAACAGAGGTGGTGAACAGGACTTTGGTGCAAGCTGATTAGAGGGTATAATAACAAATATCCATGGACTTGGGATGAGTCCTTAGCCTACATTCAACATTCCTACAACCGGGCAAGTACACACATCCACTATGAAGTCACCATTTAAAGCATGCTTGGGATATCTACCTACGAATCCACTGGACATAGCAGTTGGGCAGCAGGAAGAAGGGGAGATACGTGATTCAGAGGTGACTAGAGCAACGAAATTCATTGAGAGGATCCGGCAAATCCATCTCAAGGTGAAAGAACAGTTGGAAAATCTCAAGCCAAGTATAAGGCTAGACATGATCACATAGGAGGGAGCACAAACTTCATGTTGGAGATAAGGTTTGGCTTTACTTGAGCAAAGAGAGATTACAAGGCCAAGCAAGGAAACTCAAGCCACTATGGTATGGACCCTTCACCATATTGGAGCAAGTTGGAGAAAATGCCTTCAGGCTTGATTTGCCACCATTCATGTGGATGTACTCAGTAGTAAATTGTGAGAACTTGCACCTATATGAGCCATCCATGCTTGATGAAGAAGAAGGATGTCGATTGCTACCTTCCATAGAAGATTGCATCTTGGATTCATGAGGCGAATGGAGGAGGACGTAGTGCTACAACAGAAGATCAGAGAGATAAGGAGAGGTCCACAAGAGTCTTGGTAGGTTGGACTGAAAGGGAAGACACCAAGGCAGGCCCGATGGTACTCGAAGGAGCAAGTGAGGGAATTATTTCCTCATCTACTCCCCCACTAAGATTTTTTGGGACCAAAAGCCTCCTAAGAAGGGGAGGTGTGATCCATAAGGATCTAAGAAGACTCCACTTCATCAATCAACAATCAGATTATGAAGGAAAAGTTAGAAAAATGCAGAGAAGAGCAGTAAGTTTAAAACCGCCCTCTGTGTGTAGAGAGGCGGTTCGTAACCGCCCTGCACAATGGCGGCGGCAATTACATAACCGCCCCGCATGCAGGTGTAACTGCAGAACCGCCCGTAAACAACGCGGTTCTGTCACTTATGGACGAAAAATAAAAGAACTCCATGAATAGTCATGGATTTGAAGCATCCGGAATGTGTCTCTTCTCTATGCATCCTTTCTCATTCTCCAGTGCATGAGAGGACATGAGAACAACTATAAATACAAGGGGGAGCAAGTGGAATGGATCATCGATTCATGAGAGAAGTAAGCAAGAAGAATTCAAGTGTTGGAGTTGAATTGTAGGAGCAAGGAGTGTGAGAACAAAGCAAGCAAGTATAGAGGGGAAGTGTTTACATTGTTTACTTTCCTTCATCTTATTGTAATCTGTATCTTTTGAATTGGCCAATACATACAAGTGGGAAGAAAGAGCAATTGCCCTTCCCGACTGGTTTTCCCTCAAACTGGGGGTTTCAGGATAAAAATTTGGTTGTCTTGTTGGTTTTAATTTCTTTCCCTTCGCTGCAAATAATTCTAAGCACAAAGAACTTTTCACTAACTTCAAGCAATCTGTCATTTTCAAAGTTGAAAGTAGAACAATTAGAATTTGTGTGGTTTGTAAATTTCCAAAGTTAGAGGTTTACGGATCAACATTCTTGCATGGATTAAATATCTTTCATCTTCTAAAATAATTAATATGTTATAAATGATCAATGACAAGAATAATATTATAATTAAGGTAAGTAAAGAACTTTGTTATAAATATTTTTTTTTACACTTTTAACCATTACTTAGAAAATACCCTTTGATATTAAAGCTCTTGCAAATATGCGTATAAACCTCCTAGTGAAAAATTTCACAGCTTGTAAACATATTTCTAATTGATGAAGTATATGCTCATAAGAAAAAGTTGCACTTTGTTGTTGTACTTAGTTTAAGGCCTCCTAGACCACGCTCTGTTGGAATATTAGAATAAGCTACTACAATATAGCTTGTATAGTACAATATATGTTAAATATATTAAACCTTTATATTGTGAGATATTTGTTGAGTCCTATTTAGTAGGGTTGTTTGAAGGTTATGGTAGGTGGGTAGAACACCCATAAATAGGAATGGGGTTGAGTGATTAGTAATAGTCGGTATGAATCACTTCCAAAATAACTATATATGTGAAACTAGTATAAATATGTAAATGTGTTTTGAATAATTAAGAGTTTGATGCATACCGAGTGTGTGAATCTCTTACAAAAATTAATTTGGTATTAGAGATGGATCATTCTGTGAGTGCTAGAAGGTGTAATGATTGTGAAGGGGCAGCCATGTGTTTTATTGCCTCAAATGATGGTAGTCTTTACTTGAAAGTTGTGAAGCCAGGAAACACCTAAGGGGCTCACGTTTCAGCCTAAAAACGTTTGAAGCGGGAAACATGTACGAAAGGAAGTGGAAACGTCTTTAAAAAATCGGTGGAAAATGCCCTCACAACTGTGCAAAAAAACATCTCCTTTGTATTTGCCCTCTCGACAGGAGTAAATGGCAAGATTTATGCCCTTGCGACTAGGGTTTCTTTGTATTTGTGATTGTAGAAAGCTGCATCGTATCTATGACTTTATTGACTTGAAAATCGCAAGTGTTATTTCTGTAACTTGCAGTTCATTTAGGTAAGAAATGCGCCAAACGTCTTTGCAATTGTCGAGTTTTATTTCTCTAAGTGCGAATTCTTCCTTCTCGTGAGTCTTATTTCTCTAAGGTTTTTTAAATAGAATTTTTAGTATATTTATTTAATAAGATTTTCTTTTGTTTGTATTTTATTTTTATGTTTTTTTATTACATGTTTTATATATTATAAAATATAATTTGAATAATTTTTTTGGGATTTAAATTTGTATATATTTGATAGTTTTTATAAGTTAGATATTATAGTTTATTTTATTTTAATATTTTATAACTTATAGAGTATAATTCACTTCTTATAATTTTATTCAATAGTTTTTATTATATAAATTTAATTTAATGTTTTATTTTAATGTGGTTTTTTATATATTTATGTTTTTATATGTTGAATGATGAATCTTTAGAACTTCAAATTTCAATGAATACAAAATATTTTGAGTGCTTTATCAATTATCTCTTATGGTCCATGGAGTACAATAATAAAATGAGTACTATATATATATATATATTGTACGGACGTTTCGCCGCGTTTTGTATCCAAGGTTTTTTTTAAATTGTTGTTTTCGTGTTTCGTACCCGTTTCCATTTTTGTACCCATTTCCGTTTCCTGACAACATAGCTTGAAAGAATAGTTTGTATTATATATTTTGTTTTGTTTATAGGGTATCTTATACATAGCACATTTTTTCGTCAATTTGGTTTGGTTCTCCAATTCTTTTTGTTGATGAGTTCATGGTGGATTTGGCTCCCCTCTGTTGAAATATCTGATGTGGGCATTCTTAGTTGGGGTTCCCATTATTCCTACAAAGTGTTGTTTGGCGTGGTTGGTTAACACAATTCATTTTTTCCAATTCCTTTCCAGAAATCATGAACAGATCCATAATCCTTCTTCCTTGGAACAAACGTGTTTGACTTCTCGAGAGATGAGTTGTCTTTTGGGTAATTGTAATCTCACGCACTTTACATTGTCAATCTAAATTGTTCTCGATTCGCTTCCAAATCAGCAGCGTATTTTCTCGGGAACAAGGTTTGAGCTAATTAGCGGTTTCTTGTGAGAGATCATCTTGGCACTTGCCCTAGCTTTCCCTAGTGTGCCATCTGATTACCATTTTACAATCACCACATATGCTCAATACTACCATCTTCACAATGTCTTCCTATAAAGCACCTTGAGATCCCCTTCACAACCTATCCAAGTGTTTTCTCTACCTCCAATTTCTCTCCTCCCCTTTTACCTTTTATGAACTGCTTGTAGATGACTACATCAACCATGGTCGATGGACTCCGGTAGACACCTATTTTTGGCGCAACAACATTGACCACAGTCAATTTCCTTGGCTCTATTCAAAGATGACTTCAGATTATGTTCTCCTATAAATAGACGTCCTTGTTGTCATTTCTCAAATCTATCATCGCATTCCTCCGCTACATTTGCTTGCAAATATTCCCTTAAAGGTTTACAACGTTTAGGGTATTAGTGGAGCTTATACTTGGAAGTCATCATTGGAGTATTGGGTTCTTAGGAGCTGCACCAACAAGGTCTACATCAGCCTTTGGAGTCACTAACTTTGGTCTACTTAGGTCTTTATACCCATCCCTTTTGTGATCAACTCACAACAATGACTCTCTCTCACGAGGTGCTACTAATCGTAGAGGGGGTTAATGTGCCAACAATGTCTTCGCAAAAGTGAGTATACCTAATCATATGTCTTTTCTTTATGTTGGTGTGATTGATTATGTTCATGTATTATGTATTAGACTAGGACAATGTGGCATATATTTGCCTATCACATTACTATTCCCTCAAGAGCACAATCCATAGTTTAGGATTAGCTCTTGCTTATTACCTTTACTCTTCTTACAATCATTAGGATTCTAGTAAGACCTCACTCCCATATCTTAGGCTTTGGGACCTTACACTTTTGATACAAGTTTTGATTATTCTCTTCTAGATTCATAACTATTATGCCCCTAGGTTCAATCTTTGGCTTATGTATTGGCTCTAGCATGGTCATCTACTTGTGTCCTAACCTATATTATCAAGAGAGAGAGAGAGAGAGAGAATCATATTGACCATCTTAGATAACATACATTCTAGTGAACCCTATGTGAACCTTACTCCACCTTCGATTAAGTCTCATTCATGTTGTGTTTCATCCTAGCTTCTTAGCATTACCAATTTGTCAAGTATACCTTACTTTCCAAATAGAACACCTAAAGGTTATCTTTCCTTTCCTAACATGGAATATCTTTATAGCACTCCAAATATTTATTGGGCTTCCTTTCCTCAACTTCAACATTTGTCTATAGATTGCAATATGGCCACATCTAACTCTAAGAAAATGTAATATCCCCTTCTTGAACATAACAACTCGAAGACCCTTAGCCTATTCTTGGTTTCCCGACGGCTAAGGAAATGGAAAAAAAAAGGAAACTAATCCTAATAAGTTAATTAAAAGTGCATAATAATTTTATTATAAGCACTTTAATAATTTATTAGTGATAAAATAATAAAAGAAAAAGTCACTTTATTTTTATTTCCCCTTAGTGAGAAAATGTGACCCATATAGGAGGGGATAAAAATATTAAATAAAGTAAAGCAAGGGGAAAATATTAAATAAAGTGAAGGAGCTGATTGGGCCTTTGTGTGGGCAAAGATGCCAAGAGAAATTATAAAAGGAAGTCGCCACACTTGGAGAAGGCATCACTTTTATATATTTTCATATCTGAAATTTGGTTGAGCTATTTGCTTTCCATTTTTACCTCAAAGGACGAAAACCCTTTGATGTGTTGCATTAGAGGACGAAAACCCTCTATTGCCAAGGTTGAAGAACAAAAACTCTTCATCCTTTGTGTGAGGAAGCTCTATTCAAGGGTTTCTATTGAGCTCAAGGAGTATTTCAGAATTTTAGCGGTGATTGAAGACCCAATACTAAAACTGCATAGATAAATTAAATAAAGCAAAACCCCGCAAACCGGGTGAATACAGAAAAGGCGCCTAGGGTTTAACAGGCAGATTTCTTCATTAATAATTCAGCCGTGTATTTAATAATGTTTTCTGATGCTAAATATTACGGCAATACAATTATAAATCTGCAGATAGATTTAATAATAAAGATTGACCAAAAACCCACTGTAAATGATTCAAACCAAACCGATTTGATATATATTTGCTGCTGGGAATTACAATAAATATCTATCATGAAAAATACCTCTGATACAACATAAAACAACTGTAGAAGAAGTCGCCCCACTCTGGAAGTAGTCTGTATGCCCACTGCTGCAATTTATTTTCTCTAACTGCTGGAATAATAAAAACCTGTGAATACCATGAAGATCCCTGTATGGAAACTTCTCTCACTGCTCCTGGGGTTTCCGTCCGCAAGAGGATTAATCCAGAGGGTTTCCGTCCTTGGATTTTGTCTGCATAAGCTCAGTGCTAACTGCCGGGGAAAAATAATAATAATCTGAATGCCCTTTCCCCAAGTCGCATTTTTCCCTTATAGCCAAAAAACCCTCCAAAGGAACAAGTCGCACTTTTTCCCAAATCCTCATAATTAATTTTTAATTAATTATTTTCCTTTTCCCACCAAGTCGCATTTTTGGGTTTATTTGACCATTACCCAAACAAGTCGCATTTTTGGCTAGGAAGGCACTTTAAATAATTTATTAATTTATTTAAATGCACTTTCCTAAGTCAAAGTCACTTAAACAGTCTATTAATTCATTATATGTGCTTTAATGATATTTTACTTTATTTTGAGCACCATATAATAAAAATAATAAACCGAAGTCACCCTTGAAAACACCCTTTGGCCGTCGGGTAGACAAAACAGGCCAAAGGTCTTCGACCGAACTATTCGAGAAAGAGGGACATTACAGTCCTCCCTTCCCGAGATTGCTTGTCCCCAAGCAACTGTAGAGCTGGATGTTGTAATATAGTCTCGCCCTCCCATGTAGCATCCTCCTCTGGTAACTCTTTCCACCTCACTAGGAACTCCCGAATAACTCTATTCCTCAGTCTCCTCTCTCGGCTGTCCAAGATCTCCTCTGGCACCAAGTCCAATCTCCCTTCCTCATCCAGGGGTGGTAACTCTGTAGAAGAAGTAATGTGCTTTCCCAAGGCCTTTTTCAAGCAAGATACATGAAAGACATTGTGTATCTTACTCTCAGAAGGCAACTCTAGCTCGTATGCCACTTCACCAACTCTCCTCAACACCCTGTATGGCCCATAGAATCGCGGCTTGAGCTTTTCAGCCCCACTCTTCTTGAGAGTACTCTGTCTGTAAGGCTGAAGTCGTAGGAAAACCATGTCTCCTACCTCAAATGATCTCTCCACTCTGTGCCTATCTGCATACATCTTCTGCTGATTCTGGGCCCATTGAATATTTTCCTTAAGTACCTTAAGGATTTCCTGACTATCCTGTAAACTCTCCTGAGCCTTGGGAGCTCTATTGTCCCCAAACGCCAAATCAACAAAAGATCTCGCATCATATCCATACAAGTGCTCGGAATGGAGTCATACCAATAGACATATGGTAAGTGGTGTTATAGCAATACTCACATAAATATAACAACTTTACCCATGCCTTTTGCTGCCCTGCAACATAGTTACGAAGATAACCCTCTATCCATTTGTTCACAATCTCTGTCTGCCCATCCGTCTGAGGGTGATAACTAGTGCTAGGAGTCAACTCAGTGTGAACCAAACGGAAAAGCTCCTGCCAAAATATGCTCATAAACCTGCTATCCCGGTCACTAACTATGTTCTTCGGAAGTCCATGCAACCTGAATATCTGACGAAAGAACAAATCAGCCACATGAGGTGCCTTAAAGCTGGTAGGGACAGCGAAAAAGTGTGCATATTTTGTCAACCGATCAACTACCGCATAAATGCGATCATTCCCTTGCACCACGGGAAGACTTGTAATGAAATCCATCGAAATACTTTCCCACTTTTGCTCGGAATCGGCAATGGCTGTAGTAAACCTGCTGGGAAAGTATGCTCTGACTTGTTCTGCTGACAAGTCATACACTCGTGAACATGGCGCAAGACATCATCCTTGAGACCCTTCCAGGAGAATCTCTCTCTAATTGCTGTATGTTTTAAAATACCCTGGATGTCCTGCAAGTGGTGCATCATGGAAAGCATGCATAATCTTCTCCTTAAGCTCAAATTCAGGAACTAGGTAAATTCTGCCCTTATACAAAATCAAATCAGCTATTACCTTATACCGCCATCCTGAATTTTTCCATCCATAATGTCACATGCCCAAGTGTTTTTGGAATACTCAACTAACAGTTGAGATTTCCAATCTGCTGAAATCTCGCTCAAAGAACATAGGGCAGCGAGATGGGGTTTCTGGAAAGTGCATCAGCCACTACATTCTTCGTCCCCTTGACATACTCAATGTCAAAATCATATGCCTGGATTCTGCTGACCCATTTTTGTTGCCTCTCATTGAGTTCTTTTTGTTCCAGGAAATATTTCAAACTGTTGTGGTCGGTTCTCACCACAAATTTTCCACCCACCAAATACTGTCTAAACTTTGCCAAAGCATGCATAATGGCAAGCATCTCCTTATCATAGGTGGAATACAATCTCTCATTATCTCTCAACTTCCGGCTCTCGAAGGCAATAGGATGGCGATCCTGCATAAGAACTGCACCAATCCCCAATCCCGAAGCATCACACTCTAAAATGAAGGGCCGTGAGAAATCTGGAAGAGCCAAAACTGGACAGGTGCTCATAATTACCTTGAGCCTCTCAAATACCACCTGTGCCTCATCTGACCAACTGAATGCACCCTTCCGTGTAAGATCTGTCAATGGAGCTACCAGCTGAGAATAACCCTTCACAAACCTCCTGTAGTAACCACATAACCCCAAGAATCCTCGCAAGTCAGAGATATTCCTGGGTGGTGGCCAATCCTGCATTGCCTGTATCTTCTCCTGATGGACCTTGACCCCATTGGCCCCAATGACATGCCCAAGATACAATATCTCCGTAAGTCCAAATTCACACTTGGACATCTTAGCAAATAAAGACTGAGTCTCCATTATGCTAAGTACCTCATCAAGATGCCTCAAATGATCATCCCATGTCCTGCTATAAATCAGAATATCATCAAAAAACACCAACACAAACTGCCTCAACTGCCTGTTGAAGAGATGGTTCATACATGACTGAAATGTAGCAGGGGCATTAGTGAGTCCAAATGGCATCACCAAGAACTCATAGTGCCCGTAGTGACACCTGAAGGTTGTCTTGTGAATATCCTCATCCCGAACTCGAATTTGGTGGTAGCCTGATCGAAGATCAATCTTCGAAAAGTAAATAGATCCATGCAACTCATCCAACAACTCATCAATGCGAGGAATGGGATACCTGTTCTTGATGGTTTTCTTGTTCAGTGCACGATAGTCAATGCACATCCTCATGGTCCCATCCTTCTTCACCAAAACAACTGAAGAAGCAAAGGGACTAGAACTAGGACGGATGTGTCCCATCTCCAAGAGCTCTCTAATGGCCTTCTCTATCTCATCCTTGTATGTCTTAGGATGGCGATAAGGCGTAGTCATCACGGGTTTAGCACCCTCCTCAAGCTCTATAACATGCTCAAACCCTCTATCTGGTGGTCTACCTGGAGGAATGTCACCAAACACTGGGCCGTGCTTATCCAGTATGGACTGGATGTCAATGTGAAAAGGCTGCTCACTGTCAGAAGAAGATTTGGATGAAATGAAACACTGGGCTGCCCATGCAACCTCACCATGTTTGACTATAGACTCCATCCTGCGTGTTGAAACAACTCTAGGCCCACCGTCAGAAAGAGCCCGAAGCACAATCTTCTTCTTATCCACCATAAACTCCAACTCCATCCTCCTGGAAATCCTGCACATATCTGCCAAGGGACTGTAACCACTGAATACCCAATACTGTATCAATCTCACCCAGTCCAATAACATAGAAGTCATCGGTCAATGTGTAATCCCCCATCTGAATACTAAGCCGTGGAATCCTCTTAGTGCAACTAATAGCAAATCCATCTGCTACCCGCACACTAAACCCCTCAAATTCCTCAACCTGTAATCCTCGCTTCGCAGCCAACCCCTCATCAATGAAGTTGTGCGTAGCTCCACTGTCAACCAAACAAACAATCCGTTGTCCCTTAAGCACTCCCTTCAACCGAAAGGGATGGTACCTAGGAACGCCTGAGAGTGTAGCAATAGTAACATCGGATGAATCCAATGCCTCACTCTCGCCAAGCTCTATCTGGGGCTGCTCCCCCTGTGCATCATGGTCACCGCCCTCATCCTCTGCATCTGTATCTGGCGAGTGATCATCCTCCCCATCTGAAATCACCTCAATGAGATGCACCTTGCCTTTACCAAGGCAACGATGTCCAGGCTCCCAATGATCTTTGCAATGAAAGCAAAGCTTCTTCCTTAACTCATTACGAGTCTCCTGATCCACCTTAGGAGGTGGTGCACTCTTCTGCGGAGCGGTAGAGCGCTGAAATGGCCTGGAGCTCGTGGGAAACTTCTTATTGGGCTGATAAGAAGTGGGCTGATATGAAGTGGGGGATGTGTCCAAATCTAATGCCGTCTGGATGGCATCATGCAATGTCCTAGGCTTAAGAGCCTTGACCAATCCTCTCATCCTGTCATGAAGGCCCTCTATAAATAACATCACCACCCTCTTCTCAGGCATCTCTGGAACCATAACTGCTATCCGCTGAAATTCGTTGATGTATGAATCAACGTGTCCACTCTGTCGGAGCTGTGCCAAGTCCCTGTAATACAACTCCACATCCTTGCGATCAAACCTCGCAATCAACCTCTCGCTGAAATCCCTGTATGACCGTAGAAGCTCATGACCCTGTGTAACTAACCCATGGTGCCACCAATCATAAGCCACCCCCTCAAGGTGTAATGTAGCGAACTGTATGGCCTCCTGCTCCCTCATGGGTTTGAGGGTAAGATAGGTGTCGAGCTTGTGAATCCAAGCCCTGGCACTGATCTTTCCACTACCATCAAAAGTGGAGAGGGTTACCTTATTGGTAACCTGCTGCAAATCCTGTTCTGTTGCGCTCTAGGCCTCCTGTCCTGTCCAGCCCTCATGTTGTCTCTCCTCTGAGCACAATACTGTGGGAGGGGAAATACATCCCTCACATGCTGCGGCAAACTCCTCCACTCATCGCTGACTGCCATAATAGTATCCGGAAAAGCTACTTCTTCCGGTCGTCCCTCAATCTCTGGTGGGTCACCTCTAGGCAGGAAGTTAGGCTGCATAGGCCTATCTGCAGTCCGTGTAGGTCTCCTCTCATCTGTATGAGTATGCCTCCGCTCACGGCGTGGCGATCCCCTAACACTCCCAAGCTCTGAAGGTGATCTGCTATGATCCCTGTAACCACTGGCCACTGATACGGATCTATCCCTCCTGCCGTGCCTGTCCCGCGGCCTATCTAGTGCCAACCTGTCCAAAGTAGTGCCCATGCGCTCCATGGTCTGTAACAACTGCCTCTGCGTGGCTGCCATATCCCGAATGAAATCCCTATCTGGATCTGCATGTTCCTCTCGAGGAGGACTCTCAGGTCTCTCACCCAAATATTCCATTCTGTCACCTCCTGCAATACCAGCTTCGAGTCGTGCTCGTCTGCGGGTGTAGTATCTGTGTGGACCATCCTCTCTGTGATGCATTCAAAGCTGATTTCTGTTTTAATACCCTCTCTGCTTCCTTCCCACACAGGCTGGGAGGATACACTGCTCTGATACCACTGAAAGATCCCAAACCCCTTTTTGCCTGAATACTTTTTTTTTTTTTTAATATATATTGCTCTGGCTCAAATCTGAACTGATAATATCAAAAGAATTCATAGAACACCACACTAAAACTGCATAGATAAATTAAATAAAGCAAACCCCGCAAACCGGGTGAATACAGAAAAGGCGCCTAGGGTTTAACAGGCAGATTTCTTCATAAATAATTCAGCCGTGTATTTAATAATGATTTCTGATGCTAAATATTACGGCAATACAATTATAAATCTGCAGATAGATTTAATAATAAAGATTGACCAAAAACCCACTGTAAATGATTCAAACCAAATCGATTTGATATATATTTGCTGTTGGGAATTACAATAAATATCTATCATGAAAAATACCTCTGATACAGCATAAAACAACTGTAGAAGAAGTCGCCCACTCTAGAAGAAGTCTGTATGCCCACTGCTGCAATTTATTTCTCTTTCTAACTGCTGGAATAATAAAAACTTGTGAATACCATGAAGATCCCTATATGGAAACTTCTCTCACTGCTCCTGGGGTTTCCGTCCGCAAGAGGATTAATCCAGAGGGTTTCCGTCCTTGGATTTTGTCTGCATAAGCTCAGTGCTAATTGCTGGGGAAAAATAATAATAATCTGAATGCCCTTTCCCCAAGTCGCATTTTTCCCTTATAGCCAAAAAACCCTCCAAAGGAACAAGTCGCACTTTTTCCCAATCCTCATAATTAATTTTTAATTAATTATTTTCCTTTTCCCACCAAGTCGCATTTTTGGGTTTATTTGACCATTACCCAAACAAGTCGCATTTTTGGCTAGGAAGGCACATTAAATAATTTATTAATTTATTTAAATGCACTTTCCTAAGTCAAAGTCACTTAAATAGTCTATTAATTCATTATATGTGCTTTAATGATATTTTACTTTATTTTGAGCACCATATAATAAAATAATAATAAACATTAAGTCACCCTTGAAAACACCTTTGGCCGCCGGGTAGACAAAAAAAGCCAAAGGTCTTCGACCGAACTATTCGAGAAAGAGGGACATTTGTGTTTTGTTTTTTGCATGCGTTATTTGCATTGCTTTAAGGTATCCCCAGAGAGTCATAAAAGCCAAATTCGACCAATACCCACATGCCAAAACTCACTCTATCCCTTCGCCAAGTTTTGTCTGAAAACATTTTATTTATTTATTTATTAAATAGATAAAGTTCTTTTAAAAATAGTTTGTGTTGAAGTTAAACCCCGTCATGGATCTCCACACCAGTATTACTTTCACATCTAAGTAGAGTATTCATGCGGGAAGAGTTTTTACACATTGGTTAATTGGCAAGTTATTTTTGAGCAATTGTACGACTTCTGGCGTGTTTTTCATTTTTTGTTTATTTTTTTGTGTTTGTTTTCGGTTTTTCTTCGTAGTCTATCTGGCAATTCCCTTGGTCTTTTCTTTCGTTCTGCTTAACCAATTCAATTGCTTGGGGTTTTTGGAAGTCACTCATGGCCTCAAACAAAAGTGAAATCTATTGAAGTGCTAATTTTTAACGCAGTGTTTGGAAGCAAGTCGCACTTTCCAGAAATGGGTGATTTCTCCGTGCAAAGCCATAAATTCAATTGCTCCATCATCCAGAATTCATGCAGTGATCCAGTGAGGGAGTTTTTAGTCCAAGTCGTGGAAGAAAGCTTATGCGAGTCATGATTCTAAGCTGCCTTGCTTGCCTTGGATTTCCCACGCCAAAATTTGGAAGTCAATTCCAAAGCAAGTCACATTTTTTGAAGCTTCCTGCTCGGTCAGAGTTTAACATGATGACTTAAGTGGAAAGTGTGAAATTAGAAGCTGCTGGTAGCAGGTGAAATTTCACACTGCCTGCTGCTTGTGTGTTTCACACAAAAAATTATTTAATTCCAAAACAAGTCACACTTTTTGCCTGCCTGTTGGGTCAGCGTTTAACACAAATAACTTAAGTGGAAAGTGTGAAACTTGGACCTTCCTGACAGGGTGGAGTTTAACACAATCACTTAAGTGGAAGGTGTGGAATTAGAAGTTGCCAGGCAGGGTGAATTTTAACACTGCTTGCTTGCTTGTATGTTTCACACAAAAGCAAATTTATTCACCCAAACAAGTCACACTTTTTGCCTGCCTGTTGGGTCAGCGTTTAACACAAATCACTTAAGTGGAAAGTGTGAAACTTGGACCTTGCGCTGCAGGGTGGAATTTCACACTGCCTGCTGCTTGTGTGTTTCACACAATTCCTAGCCAAAAATGGTGACTTACTTTGGCATTGTTGCATGCTTTAAAAGGGATTTAATTTAATTATTTTTGGCAAAGCTTGGTGCCAAAGATAGGGAGAAAGTCAAAGCAAGCAAGCATGCTAAAAATAATACAAAGAAGCTTGCTAAAAATAGAGGAAAGAATTGCAAGGAAAAGCATGCTAAAAAGCAAGCTAAATTTGGCAAACTTGGGTGCCCAAATTAAGAGAAAAACATCTTATTTTTGGAAATTGCTAAAAATAAGAAGTGGGTAAAATTAGCATGCAGTTGCCTATATAAGAAGTGGACGCCATAGGTAGAGGGCAATTAATTATTTTTGTGGAGCTTGCTGCCCTGGAGGATTTTGGCGCCAAAGGTTGAAGTTGTGGGCATTAATAAATATTTTTAATTGTCGGGAAGCATCCAGTTTTGGCGCCTAGGGTTGGAAAGGCTTTCTTTTTATTATTCTGGCTATTTACATGTTGATGTGAGTGCACAGGGGAATAAAATAATATTTTTAGCTTGCTTGGCATGCAAGCAAAGTCTGAAAATTGAGGGCACATTTATAATCAGATTTTGGTGAAGAAATTGGGCATTCATGCCATGGATTCCATGTTTGTCTGAATTATTTGCAGGAATACTTCACTGGTACTCATATTGGTGAAAAGAAGGCAAAGTCAATGTTAGGTACATTGAATATATCTTCAGAATCAGAGGAAGTAGTTGCAGCTTTTGCACAAAGAGATCCAGATTTCACAACTGCAAAATTTCAGGCAAAGGTGGAAAAGGGAAGTCTTAAACAAACAAAAGATTCAAGAAGAATGAAGGGTGATGACAAGGGTAATCCAACAGAACCATGCATAGTGTCCAGGCATGTTGAAGTTAATGATACAGACATGGGGCACGTGTCTATCATCGGATTAATGGACAAATCAAGGGCAAGAATGAAGTGTTGCAGTTGGAATAATTTCTTCTCCTCTTTCTTCTTCTTTCTCTTATTTTCTCGACAAAGTAATTGAGTGATCAATTAAATTGTAAAACCTAGGTAATTGGTTTAAAAGTTGTTACTTCAAGTTACTAGAAAAAGTCAATTACTTGGGAATAGGTGGCAGACATGCAGGGCATTGATTTAGTCTTCAGATGCATGTCATGCAAAGAGGAACTCTAGGGAAAGATTGCTAGTTGTTTCCTTTATAGCTTCCACATGTGTGAGTTCAATTAAAAGCTTCCTATTTGTAATTGCCCTCTATGCACTATAAATAGAGGAAGAGCCTACGGGTTAAAGGATCACAATTTTTAATCAACATTCTTGAGTTCAGACTTTGTGTTGTAACCCTTGATGTCATTTCTGTGAAAGCTGAGGAATTGAATAGAGGTGGATTTCCGGAGAACTTTGTGTCACGGTGCTTTGCTTCTTATTGTGTGGATCTTTAGATAAACTTTGTGTTATCTGAGATTTAGATTAGAAGTTTTTCCTTTCCTTTACTTCTTGAATATTGTGAGATCTATTTGTTTATTTAATTTGTGTGGATGAGACCAACTCTGAAAACTATTGGTTGAATTACATATCTTCCTTTCTTCTTTCCCAAATTCTATTATTTCCCCTTTGAAAATATTTCATAAAAATGGTTGCTTACTTGCTGCAAAATTGCCCAGCTATGGTTCACGAGCTGTGGGAATTAAAGTAAAACCCCCTTAAAATAGTTATTAGGATTCACCCTTACCAAATTGATAAACATCTTACACGGGAGCCTCACCGTTAAATGAGGGAGATTTATCTCATGACTGCCTAGGTTTTTAGCTATGCATAAAATCTAGCCAATAGTTTTTGGCGACTCACTGGGGAACAACATAAATTAGTAGACTAGAGCTTTTTCTTGTCAGTTCCTCCTATATTAAAATCTCAACCTGGTAAACGTCCATTCACTCGGTCTAGAAGAGCTCAAGGAAGGACTGATCATTTTTATAGATTGCAGGAGCAATTCAATTTCAATCATCCTCCTCAAGTTAGAAGCCGCAGATCTAGTCTTTCACCAGGAAGAAGAGTGCAAACTCCTCCAGATCCGGATCATGTCCAACACAATCCAAGCAGATTGGGATTATTCACCAAGTCTATTCTCGAAGAAGACATGCTCCTTTCATGATGCAGAATCAACCACTTGCCCCCTGCAACACTTCCATGGGGTGCAACCTTTGGACCTCTGAATTTGACTCCTCCTATGCATGATCTACCTAAAGGGACGAGAAAGAATTTTCCAAAATTCTTTGGAGATGGAAAGCAAGAATCTAGATGACCACTTGGCTGCGTTTTTTATATCTATGGAGTGCTTGCAGTCGAACATGAAGATGTATCTATCAGACTCTTCATAGAGACTCTGCATGACTTGGCTGGAGAATGGTTCTATCGGTTAGCTCCTGGTACCATAACCAACTGGGCTACTATGCGAGATGCATTCCTGAAAAGATTCAAGCCAGCGAAGATTCCAGTACATTGATAACTCAACTGACTCAGTTGAAGAAGGAGCCACATGAGCACATGCGGGATTTTATTGCAAAATTCCAAAGATTACTTTACAAAATTCTGGCTTCTGCTTCTCTGAATGATGAGAATCAAAAGGTATTCTTCATCAATGCTTTACTTCCTAAAGTAAGCTATCAACTACGAAGAGCACGTCCTGCTGACTTGTTAGCAACTCAAAACATGGTGGTTGAAATTGAAGATGACCTCATCATGGCTAGAAAGATAAAGAGCAACACTTCTAGAGCTGAAAGTTCATCCTCTACTACTACTTCTAATTCACTATTGCAAAAGTTAGCAAATGAGATGTTCACAGATGAAGAAACAAATGGCTCAAATGGCTCAAGGAAACAACATTTCCCCTTGCTCGAATTTCAACAACAACAACAACCGAACCGCATTGTTGGTTCCCAAAGATTAGCAATTGAAGTTGCTCCCAAAAAAATGGAGATGAATGAAGAAGACCAGGAAGTTGTCATTGATCAGCTCGAGAATGATGATTTTGTAGGTCTATTGGCGACTCCAACATTAATTACCTAAACTACAAATTTGAACATGACTATGAGGAGCTTCTTGAAGATGATCATGGTCATACATATGCAGTATTTACAAGATCACAAACTCGCCAAGCTGAGGCATTAGCTGATGAACAAAGAAGGGGAAGCCCTTTACCTTCTTCCTTAGCTCCCAGAGATAAGAATGTGAGTTCTTCATCTCAACCACAAAAAGTAGCTCAGGTATCTAAATCTATTCCTTCTTTTGACATTATTGATCATGTCAAGAAAACTTAATTCAAATGTCAGAAGTTGAATACCTGAGAGCCTTTCCTGAGAAGCTAAATAGGCTAGTTAAGTATGTGCAATCACCAGGACAATCCAATGTGTCAAAGGGCCTTTTGCCTAAGCCAAGGATACTCCTTCCCAAAACAACGTTGCAGTTGTTAAACCCTCAACATCTTCTAAAAGAGTAGAACCTTTCTATGTTTCCCTATTGCTTAATGGTTTCAAGTTAAGCAACTGCATTTTAGATTCAGGTGCTTCTGACAATGTCATGCCAACTAAAGTTAAAGATGACAATATAGATCTTGGGCTTACCTTTGAAAGACCATAAAAAGGTGTTATTCCATGGAGAGACAAGTCCCTTTAATCGACAAATCAAAGATGCACAAGAGCCTATTTGTTTTGCATAGCTTTTCTCGACAAAAGATTAAAGATGACAATCTTAGTTACAGATATTCATGTCTCCTACGGGATGTTGCTAAGAAGAAACTTCTACAAAGAGTTGGGAGGAGAAGTAAAGATGGATTGGTCATGTGCCCATATTCCTATCAAGGAATAAGCCAGAAGTTGGAGCCAGAAAAGAAGTCCAAGTACACTGTTACAAAATCTGAAGATCCTAGATCTCATATTCTTTTTCAGGAGTTTGACCACCATGGTGTATACTTCTTGGAAATGGATAAAGACGTTCCAGAGCCTAACTTCAACTAGAGCCAGAAGAAGAAGAGGAAAAAGTTTGGACGTTGGAGTTTAAAGGTAGTTGTTCTTTTGGATCAAGAGTCGATGTTCTATTAATATCTCCAAATCATGAGATATTCCCATACTCCCACAAATTGATGTTTGAGAACACCAACAACACGGAAATGGAGTATGAAGCATTGTTGTTAGGAATGGAGCAAGCTAGAAAGAAAGAAGTAAAACTCCTCAAAGCCCAAGGAGATGTTGAACTTCTTATAGTAAAGAAAGTTCGAGGGAAAAATCAAGTCAAAAGAGATAAGATGAAGCATTACAGAGATAGAGTGCTTTCTGCCACACTCGATTTTGCAGCCTTCTCTATCGACTTCATTCCAACAAATCAGAATTCCAAGGCAAGACTCTTTGGCAGTCACAACTGCACTATTGAATCTCCGGATAGACCACCGTCCATATTCAGACAAGGAAACTATAAAGTGGAGATGGTCTACGCCCCAAAGTCCCTGATAATGTTGAACAATGGCAAACTTTCAATGATGACAAACAAACATCTGCATGTTTGGAACAAGACAACTTTGACAAGTTGTATGTTGAAGGGAGTAAATCACCACCACGACAACAGTCACAGGTGAAACTGATCCAGATTATGATGACAGTAGTGGAGTAATCCAACTAAAAGGTAACAAAATCCCCAAGGGTTTAGTTTCCTTAGAGGAGACTTTTAACAAGCATGATCAATACCTGAAGAAGAACAAAGAATATGGTGATAGTTCTTCCTCAGGAATGCAGCTAGTCAATCTGGGTACAGAGGAAGTTGATGAAGACTTACCCACCACAGAGAGAAGAAAGGATGAGCCACCACAAGATGAAGTTGATGAGGACTTGCCCAAGGTATTCGACAAGAAGGCCAAAGAAAGGAAGTTCGATATCGGAGACTGGGTACTCTTGTGGGACAAGAAGACAAGAACCGAAGGGCATGCACATGGCAAATCAAGATTCACTGGAAAGGGCCCTTCATGATCAAGAGAATTTGGAATGGAAACTTTCATCCTTGCCTACCAAGATGGAATTGAGTTACCGTTTCCTTTCAATGGGCAACATTTGAAGCTTTTCGGAACTAAGAAACAGGGTAAAACTTGTTTGTATATAAATAAAACTTTTGTTGTTTTCTTTTCTTTTTCTTTTTTTTTTGTTTTGTTTGTTTTTGTTGCCTGAACCCAAACCCAATAGACAAGACATGAAACCTAGAGATGTTGGGATCTCATCTTCACTTCTTTCATTTTGACAGAGGTAAATATGTCCACAGATGGAGCCAACTGGTGTCCCCGAGATTTCACCCTGAAATATGGGACTACCCCTTTTAAATTTTTTTCATTTTTTTCAAGTAACGGGTCGTGTTTTGTGTTTTGTTTTTGCAATTGCTTGCATTGCTTTAAGGTATCCCCAGAGAGTCATAAAAGCCAAATTCGACCAATACCCACATGCCAAAACTCACTCTATCCCTTCGTCAGTTTTGTTCAAAATTTTATTTATTTATTTATTAAATAGATAAAGTTCTTTTAAAATATTTTTGCTAAAGTTAAACCCCATCATGGATCTCCACACCAGTATTACTTTCACATCTAAGTAGAGTATTCACGCGGGGAAGAGTTTTTACACATTGGTTAATTGACAAGTTATTTTCAAGCAATTATGTCTGCGACTTTTGGCATGTTTTTTTTTTTTGTTTATTTATTTTGTGTTTTTTTTCGGTTTTTCTCCGTAGTCTATCTGTAAATTCCCCTTGGTCTTTTCTTTTGTTTTACTTAACCAATTCAATTGCTTGGGGTTTTTGGAAGTCACTCATGGCCTCAGACAAAAGTGAAATCTATTGCAAAGTGCTAATTTTTAACGCAGGAGTTTGGAAGCAAGTCACACTTTCTAGAAATGGGTGATTTCTCTCATGCAAAGCCATAAATTCAATTGCTCCATCATCCAAAATTCATGCAGTGATCCAGTGAGGGAGTTTTTAGTCCAAGTCGTGGAAGAAAGCTTATGCGAGTCATGATTCTAAGTTGCCTTCTTCCTTGGATTTCCCATGCCAAAATTTGGAAGTCAATTCCAAAGCAAGTCGCATTTTTCTAAAGCTTCTGCTGGGTTAGAGTTTAACATGATGACTTAAGTGGAAAGTGTGAAACTTGGATCTGCCTGGTAGGGTGGAATTTCACACTGCTTGTTGCTGCTTGTGTGTTTCACATAAAAAAAATTATTTAATTCCAAAACAAGTCACACTTTTTTCCTGCCTGTTGGGTTCATTGTTTAACACAAATAACTTAAGTGGAAAGTGTGAAACTTGGAACTTGCTTAGCAGGGTGGAGTTTAACACAATCACTTAAGTGGAAGGTGTGGAATTAGAAGCTACCAGGCAAGGTGAATTTTAACACTTGCATGCTACTTGTATGTTTCACACAAAAGCAAATTTATTCACCCAAACAAGTCACACTTTTTTCCTACCTGTTAGGTTAGTGTTTAACACAAATCACTTAAGTGGAAAGTGTGAAACTTGGACCTACCATAACAGGTGGAATTTCACACTACCCGCTTGCTTGTGTGTTTCACACAATTCCTAGCCAAAAATGGTGACTTACTTTGGCTTTGCATTAGTGCATGCTTTAAAAGGGATTTAATTTAATTATTTTTGGAAAAGCTTGGTGCCAAAGATAGGGAGAAAGTCAAAGCAAGCAATCATGCTAAAAATAATACAAAGAAGCTTGCTAAAAATGGATGAAAGAATTGCAAGGAAAAGCATGCTAAAAAAGCAAGCTAAATTTGGCAAACTTGGGCACCCAAATTAAGAGAAAAAGCACATCTTATTTTTGGAAATTGCTAAAAATGAGAAGTAGTGGGTAAAATTAGCATGTAATTGTCTATATAAGAAGTGGACGCCATAGGTAGAGGGAAATTAATTCTTTTTGTGGAGCTTTGCCCTAGAGGATTTGGCGCACCAAAGGTTGAAGTTGTCAGGCATTAATAAATATTTTTAATTAATTCTGGGAAGCATCCAATTTTGGCACCTAGGGTTGGAAAGGATTTATTTTTATTATTCTGGCTATTTGCATGTTGATGTGAGTGCACATGGGAATAAAATAATATTTTTAGCTTGCTTGGCATGCAAGAAAAGTCTGAAAATTGAGGGCAACAAGCTTTATAATCAGATTTTGGTGAAGAAATTGGGCATTCATGCCATGGATTCCATGTTTTTCTGAATTATTTGTAGGAATACTTCATTGGTGCTCATATTGGTGAAAAGAAGGCAAATTCAATGTCAGGTACATTGAATATATCTTCAGAATTAGAGGAAGCAGTTGTAGCTTCTACACAAAGAGATCTAGATTTCACAACTGCAAAATCTTCAGGAAAAGGTGGAAAAGGGAAGTCTCAGATAGAATGAAGGGTGATGACAAGGGTAATCCAATAGAACCATGCATAGTGTCCAGGCATGCTGAAGTTAATGATACAGACATGGGGCACATGTTCTATCATCGAATTAATGGACAGATCAAGGGCAAGAATGAAGTGTTGTAGCTGGAATAATTTCTTCTCCTCTTTCTTCTTTCTCTTATTTCTCCACAAAGTAATTGAGTGATCAATTAAATTGTAAAACCTAGGTAATTGGTTTAAAAGTCGTTACTTCAAGTTACTAGAAAAAGTCAATTACTTGGGAATAGGTGGCAAACATGCAAGGCATTGATTTAGTTTTCAGATGCATGTCATGCAAAGAGGAAACTCCGGGGAAATATTTCAGTTTTTTCTTTATAGCTTCCACATGTGTGAGTTCAATTAAAAGCTTCCTATTTGTAATTTCCCTCTATGCACTATAAATAGAGGAAGAGCCTATGGGTTGAGGATCACAATTTGTTAATAAACATTCTTGAGTTTCAGACTTTGTGTTGTAACCCTTGATGTCATTTCTATGAAAGCTGAGGAATTGAATAGAGGTGGATTTTCAGAGAACTTTGTGTCAACGGTGCTTTGCTTCTTACTTCTGTGTGGATCTTAGATAAACTTTGTGTTATCTGAGATTTAGATTAGAAGTTTTCCTTTCCTTTACTTTTGAATATTGTGAGATCTATTTGTTTATTTAATTTGTGTGGATGAGACCAACTCTGAAAACTATTGGTTGAATCACATATCTTCCTTTCTTCTTTCCCAATTCTATTATTTCCCCCTTCGAAAATATTTCACAAAAACTTCTCACTGTTACAAAATTGCCCAATTACAAGCTTGGGAATTAAAGTAAAACGAAAATAGTTATTGAATTCACCCTTACCAAATTGATAAACATCTTACACGGAGCCTCACCGTTAAATGAGGGAGACTTATTAAAGTAAAATCCCAACAGATAAATGACAATGGTTATTAGAACCATTCACACCTTTTTAGGGCCAATATTGATAAACATCTTACAGACTTTGATCATGAATCCATGACGTGAGAAAAGCACGGTGAAGCCATTCACGCTTGGAACTTTGAAGAAAGCGTAACAACATGATCGACATGATGCATGCATAAGACTAATTGTCATATGGGTATCTATACCATTCCTTTGTCAAACAACCTAAGGCTAATAAACCCCATCAGCCCCGATTCGACTCTTTCAACTAATGTCATTGAAACCACTTTCAACCTTAATATTGCCAACCAAGAAAACATAGTTAAACATGCAAGGTATCAAACGATTAATGCTTGCATTGACTCCATGTATCATACAACCCGCACTAAGACTTACAACACTATTGAGACCTATTCTATAGGTCAAATGTCATCTTATAATTACTCAAGAATTCAAAACTACGAAAATCTTGTCCAAAACAACAACATTGGCCATCTTGAACCTATAGGGCCGATACAGTTATTCAAAAAACCCGATTAAATCCAAGCTGCATTGGCCATACTATTCCATAAAGAACAATACAATTACATGAGACGGCTTGGCCATCCGACATGGCTAATGCCGTAGAAATTGCACTAAAAAAACACTCAAGTCAATTGAGTCCTCAGCTTCTTTAGTGATTTTTTGATTGGGACTCCTCAAGCCCATACCAACATTATCTGACAACCTAGCTTAGAAGATTGGGATCCAATTAAGGAACTCTCCAATATTCCAAGTCAAGTCCCTTTTCTCGAGCTCATGAGATTTTACTCTAGTCTTCTTTGGCACATGCTTTAGGGCTCTTCTTCGCCCTTCATAGTTATTTGTATTGGTTTCTTTGCCACTTGTGTTAGGAACACAGTTCTATTTTGACTATTATACTTTATTTCTTTAGTTCGCTTGAGAATTCTTCCTAGAAATTTTTATTGCTAACTATTGTATCCTTAAGTCCCATTGACCTACTTTTGGTCATCTGTGGGCATCTATATAGTTTCTTTCATTCTTTCTCCGAAGCATCGTAACCATTTGATGAAGGTATTCTTTGACATGAATATCCCTCAACCAACACCTTTTGGGAAAGTAGGTCATGCATGGTTCAGGTGAGAGTATACTTCAAAAATGAGAAGAAATATCGATTTAAATCAATAAAACAATAACCAAGACTTATCCCTTCATTCTCTACGATCCAATCTATGATCTCGGAAGAATTCTTGTTTCATGTAAATGACCCTCTTTTCATTTCAATCAAATTTGACAATGTGCAAATCAAAAGGGCTCTCATAAATGAGGGGTCCAACACATGTTGCTTCTCTTGAATTCATCAAATCCCTAGGTTATTCAATCGATAGCCTAAAATTAACCAATAACACATGTCAAGGGTGCAAGAGAAGGCAAAGATCGCTATTGGGTTGCATTTGGTTGCCCATTACCCCCTGCCTCCTCACGCCTTTAGAATTAATGTCGTGAGCTTCAAATTTCCTCTATCTTATAACATTCTTCTTGGCCAACCACGTACACATCGAATGTGAATGTGTATCGTCACTTTGTCCGCCTATAAATGGATTAAATTCCCTTACTTAGGCACGATCTATAAAATTCTGGTGACAAGAATCAGAAATTTTGAATAATTTCAACAAAGAGGCATCTTCAAAGTCGCCACTCTCAAAGAGCCACTCTATGTTCCCTTTCGAGAGTACCAACACTTCAACTACCCAATTGACACCATTAGAAAACATAGTAGACATCCCACACTTGAATGGAGTACTCGAGAAAATCTCCTCAATTTAGATGATGACGAGCCTAATAAAATCAATTTTAAAAACAAAACTCTTGATCTCCTTGAATCTATTGTTTCCTAGTTGTCTCCTTTCTTATGGCCTCAAATCTACGAGAAGACAATTAACGCACTCCCTATCACTATATCCACCCTTAGACATCTTTTCTCCCATCAATTGCCATGTCTCTTACAACCTCACTTGTTGAGCTTGTATTAGTTTACACGTGACAAAATGCGCAAGGTTATATTGTTGAAGATTGTCAAGCCTATCGAAAACACATGAAACACTTTGAAGCACAAGTGCAAGAATTCTCCAACCCTCCCTCTTCCCCACAAAAATATTGTTTGCTTCATGGTGTTTTCAGCAATTCTAATGTCACTGTCAACTAGTTTGATAGCAGCCTAAGCCATGGTTACCTTCTCCTCCACCTCAACCCGAGGATTTGGTTTCTCTCTTACCCTTTATTTTGATTCCCAATCACGGGATCGCACACCCCTATCTACACATTTTAGGAAAACCAAAGAGCAACTTCCTCACTTTCACCATTTTCAACCGGAGGCACCACCTCCCTTTATCCCCACTCTCCCATCCTTTATGGATGACACTCGCTAAAAGGTTCTCCCCAAATCTATGTGAGGGTGGAAAAGACAATGGCAGCGACGTGTAATAAGATACACCAAAAAAATCTCAAAGGTCCTTCAAGACATTGACGACACTATGATTCGTACAAGATACGACATTCGAGAGATAGGTTTATGCTTATGATAGAGGATGTTTCTAGTACCATTGCACGCACTTTATGAGCTCATTGTTTACTTGTACATACTTTAATATATGACACTTACTACTATCTTTTACCGCCTTATACTACCTACCTCTTTGGGTTTATACGGTCATTTTCCTCTTCCAAGAAACTTTAATACTTTAAATAAACAACATTTTCCCTCTTGGTTTATCCAATGATTGTTCTCTTCAAGCTACATTGGTAATTTAAATACTTTTTACAACCTTTTCCCTCTTAGGCTTATACAAACATTGACCTCTTTTGTACTTTGGTAATTTACCATCATTTATAGCCTCTTTTCCCCTCTTGGGTTCATTCATGACCTCTTTCAAGAACTTTGGTAATTACTATCATTTATTATTACTTTTACAACACTTTCCCTCTTAGGTTTATTCCACCAATTGCTTCCTTGGTATGGTTTTGTCTCATTTACGACACTCTTTCCCTCTTTCCCTCGGGTTTTACCACTCTCTACACTTTGTTGGACATATCATAGGTTTTTACCCCTATCTCATGTCATTTCTAGCAATCTACAATTATCTATGATGTTTAGTTCATATCTTTCACCTTCATTTCTTATGAAGCAAAAGTATCTCTTTGGTCAAGCTGCTAGCTTATCCTTCAATTTATCACTCTCTTATAGCTTCACTCTTTCCGCTCTCTCTACTTGAGCACACTTAGGTCGGAGATGATATGGCACTTTTTCCGAAGGGCGGGGTCTAGAGTTATCTAAGTGTCTTGGTTAAAGGCTTTCCTCTAAAGCGGTGTCATATTTCATACCCATTTGATCGACCTTTCAAATCCATATGGAAGAGGAACAGAAAAGGCCAAAAATTCAAAACCCATAATATCAAAAGAAAAATTGATCAAAAGGCAGCAAAAAAAGGAAAATAAAAAGCAACAAATCAATAAAAACAAAAGACGTGATATCAGCAAGCTCTATAAGCTAATTGAAATCTCAAACTCCACAACTGGCCTCATTACAAAGCCTGTGGTCTTTTGGGGTGCGGCGGGTTTTCTTGGACCGAGTAGGAGGCTACATATCTATCGGTAGTGCCTCGCCTTACCACGCGAGTACCTAATCCTTGTAGTTGGCCTATGGCTCCTTTGGGTCCTATGTAATGGGGAACACGTCATGGGAAGGTAGGAACCTTTATTTTTTTTGCATCTCATTGGCTCGCATGAGATAAATTCATACCTCACTAGTTTGCCTAAGTTGCACTCGCATAATTAGGTTCTTTCACTCCTTGATGTTGAAAACCTTTAGTCATGTCCTATTGATTGGAGTGTCTCATTCTCTGCCAAGGAGCTTATATCGCCATTGTGGTGCCTTACTTCCTTTCTCCGTGATCATTCCTATATCCCTTCGCAAATATTGTGATAGTTGACCATGTCCCTACTCTTTTGAATTTTATTTTTATACTACTTCAAGTTTACTTCCTTAGTGTTGGCTCACCAAACATTTGTGATTTCAATATTATAATACCTTGGGAATCAACCGAGCTTTCTCACAAATATTTCTCTCTGTGTCCGTATCATCTTCAACCCTACTCATGCCATTAGATGGGTCGTGCTATATCCTTTTAGACAGTTTAGTGCAATCATTGATTTGGTGTTACTTTTTCAAGTGCTTCATTTTTATCACATCGTTTGTTCTTTTATTGATCTTTCTTAGATTACATTGGATGTTCATTTTACCTTGGCTATATCTTTTGTTTATTAGATTTACTATCTTTTAAATTAGTAGTCCTTTAAACATTATCACTTATTTTGCCACAACTTTTAATATTATTTGATTTATCTTGAATTTTATCAAATGTCATTATTTCCTACTTATACTAAGACATCTTGTAATTTCCCCTTTCAGGATAAAATTAGTACCAAACAGGTTTTCCTAAGACCCCAAAAATAAAATCTGAAAGTATGCAAACTCAACTAACAATAAATTCTGGAAAAGAATGAATATTCAGTAATTTAATTCTCCAAACCCTAGTGCCTAGGGTAAAATCAGATTCCCACAAACCTTTTTGCAAAAATATAACTGATTAAAAGTAATGACAACAATAAGGTGTTATTGCCAAGAATAAGATAATGTCCTGATTTTTCTTTCACACTCTCGATACCAAAAACCAGACTTCTAAAATTTCTATTTATTGATCAAAATATTTGTAATCTAGAATACCCAAAAGGCTTAAAACATCCAAGAAGCCTCTAAGAACATAATCATGAAAGAAAATAATTTTTCCAACAAGGTTCGAATTTATCTTATTTATTTTTCACACCCAAAAACCAAGAAAATACCCGTGTATGATTACAACAATTTTTTGATAACTGACACCTGGGTGGCATGAAGAGGCCAAATGATGAATATACGCAAACCGAGAATCAAAGAAATCTTCCCACAGATGATGCCCTAAACACCAGTCTGAAATCCCACAGAGTGTAGATAGCCCTAGATATGGCTGCAAATCATGCCCTAGCTGTCCTTGCTTGAGGTCTTGGTAGATGTCTCTTGACTGGCTGAATTTCTTCACTTGGGATGCAGATCTGAAGCAAAAAACGTGCCCGGCAAATGTGTCCTAGCTCTGAAAATCTGATCTTTGCACCCAAATGTGACTCTCGAATGTAGTCGCCCAATAGATGTTGAGCATTTTCGTCCTCAAATTTGAATTCTATTGAGGGGTTTTGTAATGTCCCCATTTTTGAAGACCCTTAGCCTATCTTTCCCGTGGGCTTTTGGGATGTTGCAAGGGGAAAATTATATTAAATAATTAGATAATATTGCCTGGAGAGTGATTTTAATCATTTGACATTATAAAGCAATATTTATTTAATTATTTAATATTTATGGAGCAAGTAATGTATTTAATTATTTAATTAAATTCCCAAAATGCAAATTACAAAGGGGAATTAAATAAATAATATTTAGGTGGCTTTTAATGTCAACACACCCTTAGAAAAGGGGACACCACTCCTAGGGAGAATAAACTATTTTTAAATTGTGATTTCCCTCCATTGGGGGATTTCGAATTTTGTGCTCCTTGCTTATAAAAGGAGATATTGGGTTCGTTGTAAAAACTTATGTTATGATAAAGCTATTTTAAAACTCCATGCTTGGAGTTGGGATGCATGCCCATTATTGTTCTCTCTCTCTCTCTCTTGCATGGGAGGTTATTGAGCTGATTTGAATATTCATTGAAGTATTTTCATATGCTTTGGCAAATAGACTTGTGTTATGTGATCTTTATTTACCCAGCGAACTATTATGGTGTTTTTTGTGATTATTGTGAAGGGTATTTGATGTATGAAGCTCACCTTGCATAGCTGTAGCAAAGTTGACTGGATATCTGTGTTATTTTATTGGGATTTTGTTGTATTGAGGGCCCTAATAATTGCAAAGGTGATTCTCTAATTTATGCTGGCTGTAGCGACCTGCTAGGAGCAAGTTTGTGGATAATATCTGGTAAACAAAGGTCTGATTTTCATTCAATTAAATCTGCCATCCCCTCCTGGGTTTTAGTGACTTGTTTTGGATGTTTGGGAATGCATATTGGGTGCCTAAAATAACCAGCGATTGCCTAGGTGTTTGATGACTGGTTTATGATCTTTTTAAGGTAGAATTGACTATTTTCATGCATGATTATATATCTCTTTTACAGCGATTGGTCTGGGCAGGTTTTGTGCTTAGTGAACTGAATTTTGTCTAGTTTGATTGCTGTTCAAAACAGCGACTTCATCTGGGATGTTATGGTCTGATTTGGAGTGTATTCTATGCTCAGCTCAAGTCTATATAATTCTGTGCTTAGTGGCTGGGATCTTGCATAATTTAGTTGTGCTTTGGGCTCTCAATAATCAGTGATCTGAGTGGGCTGTGCTGGGTCTGATATTAATAATTTTTGACATCAATTTCCATGCTCATTTTGTATCCGAATATAGTGACTGGATTTGGCACATGATTTAAGTTTTATTGGTAGCAATCTCCTTCATGTTAGCATACTCCATTGTGGCTGAACTATTCCTAAGTCTGGAGATTTGTTTTGGTGTATGGATTGATGGTAATTTGGGGTTCTTTGAAGTCTTTTGGGCAGACATAGATAGAGCATGTTTCTGAGCAGCTGAGGAGGAATTCGTTTTGGTTAATACTTGATTTAGTTGTTTCTGGTATGGTAATGATTTGCACATGAAAGCTAGTAACTCTTTTGATCATTGAAGCATTCCTAGTTTCAGCTGGAATGAAATTGTGTGAACTATTGATAAAGGTAAATATTAGATGGCTGGTTGGAAATTGTAGAAAGATATTTGAGGAAGATTTCAAGTATTTGTTATAGTTGTGTCACTCTTTGTTTGAACCTCAATAACAGTGATTTGCATAGATCTGGTTCTTAAGTTCAGTTTGGAAGTAATCGTGTGAGCTAGAGGCCATTAAACCCCTATCTTTGGGTTTATTGAGTCATCTACTCAACTGGTTCAAGTGGTTGTGATGATATTTTGCTATTTCCGGTTAATTGGTGTATTGAAGTGTTGTTGACTTGCATATTTCCCATTGATCCCGGAGTTGGGACATTACAGGTTTCGTCCCCAATAAGATACCAAGGATGGTTTTCGTGCTCTATGGCTAAAAGTGAAAGCAAATGCATTCAACTCTCCAAAGTAAAATTAGATAAATGACCAAAGATGTCTCAAATGAAACCCCAACCCCTCCTTTTATAATTTTCCATTGCCTTTTCCCAAGTTGGGCGCTCCATGTGGGATTACTAAAGTGACTTTCCATCTTCTAATTTATTGTTGGCTTTTACTTTATTTGGAAAGTCACCTTTATTTTTATTTTAATAATAAAGTTATATTAAGTTGTCACCTTTTTAATAAAAAGTGAGTGACTTGACAACTTAAAAACATTAACTTTATTTATTTTTATTTGAAAAAGGGACATGACAATCCACCCTTCCCAAAATTGCTTGTCCTCAAGCAATTGTTAGCTCAACTGTTCGACTCTTCCCAACTGGCCATTGTTGTAATCCCAAGATCCCAAATCAATCTTTTTTCCTTCCATTCCTCCTTGTGATGTAGTTGGCTTCTGCTGCACTTCTCTGATATAATGAGGAACTTGAGGCCCGGTACCAGGTAATGCTTCTCTAATAGTCTCATTGAGTGAATCTATGATCGTTGAATCACGAGTTAGTTGGGATCTAGAAAGTTTTTGAAAACCATCCCCATCTTCAACTAGGAAATCAGTTCCTTGACTAGACCACTCTTCATGCTGTCCTAATACTATGCAATTGTCCCCTTGCATCTTTAGCCAGCAATGCAAAATAACATGGGTAAGTTCAACTAGAGCAATTCGATGTAATGAAAAATCTGAAATATCATAACCTTGAGTCCCCATGGATCCTTCCCTGATTTGGCAAGCTGTCCCTCTCAATAAATGATGCAAATCAGACTGAGGATAGGCTGGAAACAAGTTGCAACAGCCATAAATCACTTGGAATTTTATCCAAATCAGATCTGATTTGTTTGTCTTCTTCCACTGTAACCTTTTGTCCACATCATCCAATGATGGAATCCTTTTTAAATGTGCAAGCTCACAGCTGTCCATGACTACTAACAGCAGTTCCAAGTGATCCGTAAACTATAGTAGTCCCCTACTATCAAATAGTTTAAATTCAAATACTGATTAAAATCCCAAATTCCTGATTTAAATGATTTGAGAAACTTATTAAAAACAGATTTAGAACTGATTAGGAGTGTGTTGAACCTCAAAAATATCAATCCCGAAACAAAACGCGTCCAAATTGTCATTTTACGATTTTTTCGTAAATTGCCTTAGTTCATCATTAATCCATCCAAAACTGAAAGAAAATCATGACAAGAAGTTAATAATAGAGTTCACCCACAAGTGGGCTACATCTCCAAGTTCTCTATAAACGTGAACCAATCTATTAAAATATCATTTGCAAGTACAATGAATAATCTCACAAAATGATTAATAGACCCATAGACCTGAAATATGTCACTGACAGACCTCTGGAAGGCTCTGATTACCCTCAACAATGCCCACCTATCTTCCCGTGGCACGTACAAAGTCAATATCCCTTCATTCTCATTAAAAGAACGACTTTAAATGCTTCAAATAGCATCAAATGGACATCTTCATGGGAGCACAATAGGCTCAGGAGAAGCGGATCGGAATTCCCGCACTTTTCCATTTCACTCTGAGTTCTGAAAATGACATTATGGTGGCCTTAATTACCATTCTTTACAAACTGCCCTTTACAAAAATATACAGTCCTGCGGAATTACCCCTTCAAATACAATTTTCACCTTTTTCTACTACTTCCAAGTGGTTGGCGGATTGGTAATGTCCCTTATTGTTTTGCAGCAAGTCTGGAGTTCAATCCCTACCTTAGGCACTTGACTACAAAAATGTGCTTTGACCATGCTTTATTTAAACCATTTAATCCTTCGATCTCACATTGTTCGCGGGGATGGGATAAAACAGTTTTAAAAGGTAATGTGTGGCATCAATTTGAGTGGTTGAATAGACGCGATTTTGTTGACTTTTGAAATGCGCATGAGTTAGAAAATATACACTAAGGCTAAAGTTAGTAGCGCTTGGCCTAGTGTGTGGGGCTATGTTGCTAATGTGTGGGCAGCGTGGTGCACTTAAGCCAAACATGTGCCAATGCAATGTGGCAAGGTGGGAATATATGCGCCCAAACTTGCCAAATCTGTAATATCCCCTTCCCAATTGAAAACCTTTCGCCTATTTTGTCAACCTGACGGCCAAAGGAAAAATATATGGGAGACTTAAGTTATATTTAATTATTATATAGTGTCATTAATAAAAGAAAAATATATATATAGAGAGAGCACTTATAATAATTTATATGACTTAATAATTATTAAATCTAGGATGGAAAAGGCCCAAATATAATTTGTTATCCATCCTAGGTGAAATGGTGACTTGCCTTAAGGAGGAGCAATGGAAACTTAGAAAGGACAAAAGGCCACATTATTTGTGTATCCTCCCTATGGAGAAATGGCGACTTGCACTAAGGGAGCAAAGAGAGCATAGAAAAAGGCAAAAGCTCATGGGACAAATGTATTTTCCCTAGAAAAATGCGACTTGCATTAGGAGGGAAAAGTTGTTGGGAAAAGCATTTAATATGGGAAAATATTAAATGAAAGCAAGGGAAAATATTAAATAATGTAAGTGGAAAACATTAAATGAGGCAAGTGAGTTGATTGGATGATGAGGGAGGTTAGTTGGGCCATATTCTCTATATAAGCAAGTCGACTTGCTTAGGAGAGCATCACTTGTTTATCTTCTAAATTCAGATTTGTATGTGGAGCATTTTAGCTTGCATCTTCAATCTTCTAAGGACGAAAACCCTTCCTCTAGTTTGTGAGAGATTTCCACTCAGGAATTCTCATTGGTTTAACTAGATTTTCAGTCATTTCCAGCAGTGTTTTTGGAGAATAAAATTGCAGCAGTGTTATCATAATTTCTTCTTGTGGAGCGACTCATTCCTTGGCTGGTTTGCATTGTATTCGAGGTATTTCAGATCTGAATATTATTGTCATATCATCTACTGATTTTTGGGAATCAAAGCAAATCATTTTCAGAATTTTTAGAGGCTTTTAAGAGGTATTTTCAGTCAGTTTATTATGCAGATTTCAGATCTGTTTTTCAGTCATTAGTGACCTCTAAAAATCTGATTTTTGATATATTTGGGCTTTTAAAAATACTACAATCAGTTTGTGATCAAAATATAATTTTTTGGGTGCTAATTGTGTTGGGTTCCCACTCAAACCCTAGTCGCATTTACCAGTAATAAATCAGATTTGCAGCAGTTGTCTTTTGATTTTGTGTTATTGCATTTGGGATTTGCTAAGAATCCAACTGGGAGTAAAATATGTCCATTGGGGACATTACAAAATCACCCATGCTACTATCTTGCCACATGTCAACACCAGAATACATGACATAATATGGCATAAAATCTATAGTGTAATTGGGTAAATGAAAATCACACACACACACACACACACACACACACACACACATATATACCATGGCTGATCCAGAGGATACTTATTGAGAAACACCGATCTACAATCTTCCCAAAGTCTGTTGTAATCGGTTGCATTGCATAGAGCAAGTTGAGACCTTTCCGGCAATTTCATGAATGCGGAAAACAGAGGCCGTATGTAGAAGTTATTACACGCTGAAATTTTTGGCAATCTGACAAAAAATATGGGATTGTGTGTAGGCTCGCGATGACATCGACGCGTGCACGCCCACCATAGGGACCAATTAAATGGTGACAAGTGGCAAAGTGGTATTCAAGAAAAAGATGTTTTGCGCCTCCGGTCTTCGACACTCGTTAGAGATGGGTGGTCCCCACTATTTTCTAGTTGGGGACCTTCACTAGGGTTGACACACTATTTTTGCGGAGGGGTGCCTTTGCCTCCGTTTCTTCATATCACTATATTCAAGCTTTTGTATTTAAGTGCTTATGTTTTCACCACATTTTTATGTGGGACTAAGTTCATGATTGTAAGCTATGTTATGTATATTTGCCATGCATTTGAATCGAGTTAAGCGGCTCAACTCGCCGAGTTGAGCTCCTATCTAGCTTGATCGCCTACCCACTAAATTTCCAACCCATCGACCTGCCATATCCACTTGACTCCCGAGCTACCTACTTCGCCAACTCCCTAATTCCCACCAACAACACCTCACCAACCCATACCGCCAAACTTAGTTTCCTCCTCGCCAACCACCGAGCCCAACTTAGCCCAAATATCCAGGACACAATGTGGCACATGACATAATGCGACCCAAAGCCAACACATAACACCAACCGTACCAAATTCAAACTCCACCACCAACTTACTCAGGTGAATGTGGGATTTTGCCCCACTTAGGTAAACGAAGCGGTGGAGGAGGTTAAGGTGGATCGGCCCCTAAACCAACTGGGTTCTAAAAATTAAGGCCACCGTTGAGCCACAAGGGGTCAACGGAGTTATGAAAGGGAGGACTCGACATTTCTTTCTAGCGTTTTGATTTCCGTAGTCAGCTTGCAGATTTTAATTAATTATTAAAATTATGGAAAAATGGTAATGTTTAAATTCAATCCGAAAAATCATATTTAAAGCAATTTTTGGTGTGTTTTTGCAATTGCTTTTGATTACGAGATCATTTGGTATCAGAGCTGGTCTATGATCAATTTAACAATTGCTTTGGATTGCAAGTTTGTGGTGTATGTTGTCAAGGTCCCACTCCAAAAAAGGTGAAGGAGAATTAGAAGGCTTTGAGCTAGAAATAGGATCGAGACGGTCACGAAGCGCAGATATGGCCAAGGATAAAGAAGAAGAATTTCAACAATCCTTCATGCAAATGAAAGAGATGGTGGAGGAATTGTATCGAGATCGGAGAAGAAAGATGGAGAAAGAAGCCAAGAAAGGTAAAAACCCTGAAAAAGAAGAGTCTTCTTCTTCATCTGAATCAGTTCTCCGTCTTCAAAAAGTGGTAAACGAAAATTTGATTTTCTTCCTTCATTAAAACTGAATATTAAGTTTGAATTGCCAATGTATAATGGAGAGCTTAATGCAGAAAAGTGGATAAATGGATCAAGCAAATTGAAGTATATTGAGGGTTCAAAAAATTGTTGATGATGAAGCAAAAATTCATCTGGAAACTCTTTAAATGGGTGGCACAACACTCATCTGGTGGGAGAGTAAGCTATAAGAGATTGATGAGAAAAAGGTAAAACAATCTCTTCTTGGAATGATTTTTTTCTAATCTAAGAAAACAATTTTATCCTTTGGGTTATATGCAACAAGCCATGATGGATTGGAAAAGTTTAAGGCAAACTAAGGGACAAAGTGTTCAGGATTATACACAGGAGTTTAGAAAAAGGGCTCTCATTTTGGGTATTTCTCTCCATACACAAGAAACACTGCTAAAATATATTGGTGGATTACATAGCTATTTGAGACATATGATTATCATGGTTAATCATACTAACCTTGATGTGGTGTGTGTGCAAGCTACTCATTTGGAAGCAAGAGGGAAAATGACCAAAGAGTCATCTTCGAAAAAACAAGAACAAGCAATTGACAACAAAGAGAAAAGTTCGAAAGAACAAGGTAAAGGAAAGGGTAAGCAAAAGAATAATTCTACTATTAAGAAAGAAGATGATAAACCATTTTGTAATCATTGCAAAAAGAATCATGATGAATCTAAGTGTTGGAAGTTACATCTAGAACTTAAGCCTAAGTGGTTTAACAATAAGAAAGGAAAGAAAATAAGACCAACATTGTGGTGCAACAGGATCTTGGATCCGATTCCGTGATGAAACTAAGATCACGGCCATGGGTTTACAAGGTTGTAATTCTTCCTCTTCTTCTAGCACTAGTTCATCTAATGCATTGTTTCTAAACAATAATTTTCCATGATGAAAACGAACAAAGGTATTTTTAAGTTGGCTATTTTTGGCAAAAAGTCTATTTTAGCATTTTGCTATTTTTAGCATTCGCCAAAAATAAAGTGTTCTAGATGGAAATTGGGTGGATGGTAAAATTGTTATTTTTAGCATTCGCTAAAAATAGCGAGTGTCTAAAATTAGAGTGCAAGTGCATGCACAAAGGCTAAGCAGAGAGGAGGAAAAAACAACTCTAAAAATAGCGAAAGGTGAAGTCAAAGAAGAAGCATGCACAAATTTCAAAGCGCAGCAGTCAAGGGGCAGTTTGCTATTTTTAAATCATACTTGCATGATTTAAAACCAGCGCAGCAATTAGGGGGCAGTCAAGTTTATTTTTAGACACCTTTTACTTGCCTCAAATTATTTAATGCATGTGAAGATTCAACGCAGCCTTTACCCAAAAAGCAGGCACAATAAGACAAAATGAAAAAAACGGTTGAGTGTGTGCTATTTTTAATTAATAAAAGCATGTTGAAGGGTGCTATTTTTACTTAATAAAAGCCTGCCAAAGATAGAAAAAAGTCCATGCAACAATCATAGCAAAAGGTGGAGAAGGAAAAGCACAAGAGGCCAAAACCAGAAAAAGACAAAAGGATAAAAGGTCAAAGAAAAAAACAGCTGTTAAACCCAAGTTTGGACGCCACATTGGAAGGATAAGGGTTTGTTTTATTTATTGCAGCATGCCTAAGTTCCCATGCAGCAGCCTAAAAGGGCAAAATTAATTGTTTTAATACTCAGCAGCATGCCAATTTTCAATGCAGCAGGGTATTAGAGGTATTTATTTATTATTCCAAGGCACTTGCATGTTTGGAGGGCAGTCAAGGGGTGAATAAAATAATATATTTTATTCTTGCATGCACAGCAGGGGTCTGAAATAGATAGCAGCAATCTTTAAAGACTGATTTTTGTGAAGAAAATAGATATACACACTCTTTCAGTTGTTCTACATTGGTAGTCCTAGCTTGTACTTGCATCTTTGAATAGAAAAACTCCATTTTTGCCTTCTCATATTGCTGGTTTCTGAGTATTCATCGTGTTTATCAAGGTATTGTATTGCTTTGTTGTGGAAATTCTTCCTATCTGCTTGTAAAACAAAACCTTTGAATTAATTTTGCAGATTAGCCTAGAGTTGTGCAAGTGTGTGGATCTCTATATTTTCTATATGTAGTAGTACATGTGTGTGTCAAATCATTGGTGTATCACCTCAATTTTATATTTCGCATTCCTTCTCCTTTTCCTTGTCAATAATGAATTAGTTTTTAGGTGATTCACGAAGGAAGAACCAGCCCACTCGGAGGTTCACCTCGATTTACGTTACCCACAACCTTGGCGTGTTCCAAATTTGTCAACAAGAGAGAAAGTAACACCATTCTCTATAATGCACTTCTAGGTGACAATAGTTGCATCTTCTTCTAAATAACAATCTATGCACGATGAGAAGAAAAGAAATGATTTCCCACCTTAGAGTTGTTTCTAAACATACTAAAATAGATACTCTATTTAATAGTGGATCTCAAACTAATCTGATTTCAGAGGAGGTTGTGAAGAAATTGGGATTCCAAACCAAACCACATTCTAAGCCTTATCCTTTAGGTTGGATTTGTGATGATGCAAAATTGCAGGCAATGAAATCTTGTAGATTCAAGATTTGCCATTACTAACAAGTTCATTCAAGAGGTTGATTTGGATGTTGTTTCTTTAGACATTTGAGTTGTGGTTTTGGGAAGTCCATATCTTTATGATAGTCAAACAATCTTCTATTGGGAAGAGAATAAATTAATTTTGTCAAAGATGAGATTAAATATATTGTTAGAGCTCGTTGTGATCCAAAAACAAGACTTTCTTTGGTTACTACAAGGCAGATGAAAATGTAGCTTGTAAATTCAAGCAAGAATTTTGTACTCATGGTGATCAAAGCCAAAGAGAGAACATTCCAAGGCTTTTGAGGATTGTGATCCTAAACATTGTAATGAATTGATTAAGATTGTTTCTAACTATGATGATGTTTTTAGGATCCACAAGGTCTACCTCCTAAAAGAGGGGTTCAACATGAGATACAATTGTTGCAGGATGCACCTCTTCCTAATATTGGTATGTATAAATTGTTTGTGGTTGAAAACAAGGAAATCAAGAAACAAGTGATGGAATTGTATTCAAAAGGAGTTATCCGTCCAAGTTCATCTCCTTGTGGTTCGCCTATCATTTTGGTTCCTAAGAAAGATGACACATGGCGGATGTGTGTTGATTTTCGAGCCTTGAATAAGATCACGGTGAAAAAGTGTACCCTCTTCTCGCATTTATGATTTATTGAACCAGGTATTTGAAAAATGTTGTTTATTTCACTAAGTTAGACTTAAGAAGTGGTTATCACCAGGTGAGAATTAGTGAAGGTGATATTTGGAAAACTTAACTTTTAAAACAAAACAAGGTTTATTTAAATGGCTTGTTATGTTTTTTGGATTGTGCAATGCACTGCCTACATTCATGTGTGTGATGAATGATGTTTTTAGGCCATTCATTGATGATTTTGTGATAGTCTACTTAGATGATATTTTGATTTTTAGTAAATCATGGGATGATCATGTCATTCATATTCAGAAAGTCTTAGATGCTTTGAGAAAGGAGAAACTATATCGAAGATGTCTAAATGTGAATTTGGGAAAACATCTTTGATTTATTTGGGTTATGTTGTGGGACATGGTAAATTGAAAATTGATCCTACAAAAGTTGAGGTCATTGTTAACTGGCCTAAACCAATAATGTAACAAAGGTTAGGAGCTTTCTTGGTGCAGTTTAATATTGGAGAAAGTTTATTGCTAACTTCTCATTTATTGCATCTCCTTTGCATTCTTTGACTAGCATTAAACAAGTCTTTCAGTGGGGAGGAAAACATCAAAGAGCTTTTGATACACTGAAAGAGAAAATAAGTATTACTCTGTCTTAGCACTTCCAGATTTACAACAATCATTTGAGATCAAGACGGATGCCAGTGAATATGCAATGGGGGTTGTCTTGATGCAAAACAAAAAGCTTGTTTGTTACCATTTTGAAACCTTCACGAGTGCGGTAAGAAACTATCCAACCTATGATAAAGAGTTGTATGCTTTGGTGCAAAGTGTGAAAAAATGGAAACACTACTTGATGGGCAAGGAAATAGTAATTCATATAGATCATCAGCCCCTCCAAGTATCTCCAATCACATACCAAGCTGCAACATCTAGACACTTTCATTGGATGGGATTCCTACAGCAATTTCATCTCATGATTAGGTATAAGAAAGGTATACAAAATAAGGTTGTTGATATGTTATCTAGACCTCTCAATTGTTGTTGCATCTGTTCTTTTACAACATAGTTCTCTAGTTCATGACAATTACAAAGAACAATATGCTAATGATGCTGATTTTAAAGAAGTGTATGAAGATTTGATGAGTGGTAAACAAGTAGGAGAATTGGATTATCATGTGCATGATGGACTCTTGTATCATTTGGTAAACTTTGTATTCCATGGATGAAGAGTGCATATGATTAGGGAAGCTCACACTTCTCTTATATCTGGTCATTTTGGTGTTGGTAAAACAATTGCACATTTACAAATGTATTGTTATTGGCCTCGTATGCAGGAACATGTAACCAGATATATAAAGGGATGTGTTCTTTGTGCCACAAGCAAGCCTAACAACAGAAGTTAGGACTTTACACTCCTCTTCTCGTCCCTACTCATCCTTGGGAAAGTATTTCCATGGATTTTGTAGGAGGCTTGCCCATGTCACGGAGAAAATATGACTATCTATATGTGGTTGTGGATAGATTTAACAAAATGTGTGTTGATTCCTTGTACTAAACAAATTATTGGTGAAGGGACTGCACACTTATTCTTTCAAAGTATGTATGGGTTCATTTTGGTTTGCCCACTTCTATTGTTTTTGATCGGGATTCTAGGTTTCTTGGGGAATTTTGGTCAACTTTGTGGGATTTGATGGACACAAGTTGAAGAAAAGTATTGCTTTTCATCCATAAACCGATGGTCAAACAAGAGGTCGAAACCGCACAATGGTACATCTGCTCAAAGTTATGTGGTAAACATCCTAAGTTGTGGGATGAACATTTGTATTATGTGCAACATGCTATAACCGTGCACTTCATTCTTCTACTATGAAGTCTCCTTTTGAGGCTTGTTTTGGTTATCTGCCTAAATCTCCATTAGATTTCTCTTTTGGACAAGAATCATTGTTAATGGACATAGTGATATTGACAAAGCTAAGAAGTTTGTGCAAAAGATACAACTGGTCCATCAGTTTTTCCGAGAACAATTGGAGAAAAGTCAAGCCAAATACAAGGCTAGGCACGATAAACATCGAACTGATCACAAATTTCAAGTGGGTGATTTAGTTTGGCTTCACATCAATAAGGAAAGACTAAGATGAAGGTAAAAATTTGAAACCAATTCGGTATGGTCCATTCCAAATATTGGAAAAAGTTGGTAATAATGCTTTTTTGATTAGATTTACCTCCTTACATGCAGATTTATTCAGTTGTGAATGTTGAAAATCTTGAAATTGTATGAGCCTCCTATGATTATTGATCATGATGATAGCATTTTGTACCTTTTGTTGATGATTTTGCTCCTGAGTATTTGGATGAGTTCATAGGAAGATATCATTTTGGATAGGAAGGTGAGAACCTCGCGAAGGGGTGATGTTGAATATCTTCATGTGGGTTTGAAGGGAATGCATCCGAACAAGGCGAAATGGATGGAAACCAGAAAGGTGAGGGAAAATACCCTCACCTCATTACCAATTGAAAGTACTTTTGGAGGTCCAAAAGTTTCTCAATGGGGAGGTGTGATCTAGAGGATCCTTATTGAGAAACACCGATCTACAATCTTCCCAAAATTTGTTGCAATTAGTTTCATTACGTAGAGCAAGTCGAGAGCTTTCCGGCGGTTTCTTTAACATTGATAAACAGAGGTTGTCATGATGCAAAAGTTATTGCACGCTGAAATTTTTGGCAATCGCAAAAATATGGGATGCGTGTAGTCATGTTCGCGATGATGACATGGACACGTACATGCCCAATATAGGGACCAATTAAACGGTGACAAGTGGTAATGTGGTATTGAAGAAAAATATGTTTTGCGCCTCCGGTCTTCGACACTCGTTATCTGGACGGGTGGTTCCTGCTACTTTGGTTTGGGGACCTTCGCCCAAGTCGACACACTCTTTTTGCGGAGGGGTGCCTTTGCCTCCGTTTCTTCATATCACTATATTCAAGTTTTTGTATTTAAGTGCTTATGTTTTCACCACATTTTGCATGTGGGACTAAGATCATGATTGCAAGCTATGCTTATGTATATTTGCCATGCATTTGAACCAAGTTAGCAGCTCAACTCATCGAGTTGACCCCTATCTAGCTCAACTGCCTACCTGCTAACTCGATCCACCGACCTGCCTCATCCACTCGACTCCTGAGCCACCCACTTCACCAACTCCCTATTCTCATCGACTCCACCTCACCAACCATACCGCCAAACTTAGTTCCCTCCTCACCAACCATCGAGCCCAACTTAGCCCAAATATCCACCGCCACAATGTAGCACAGACAAAATGCGACCCAAAGCCAACACATAACACCAGCCGCACCAAATTTAAACCCGACCGACCAAGCTACTCCGGTGAATGTGGGATTTTGCCCCACTTAGGTAAACAAAGCGGTGGAGGAGGTTAAGGTAGATCGGCCCCTAAACCGATTGGGTTCTAAAAAGGCCGTCGTTGAGCCACAAGGGGTCAACGAGTTATAAAAGGGAGGACTCAAAGCATTTGAAGAGTTGATTCCGCAGTCCTGTGTAAGCCTAGAGGGCATTATAGAGAGTTGGAAACATTTTGATTTGCAATGATGGCAGTTTCAGCGATTTGGATTGTGACATTTGGTAGGCGGTTTTGATTTTATCCCCAATTTTCTATTTTTGAATTGGATATCAAATTGGGGATTTTATCCTTGGCCTATAAATCAGATTTCAAGAGCACAATCTCCTCTTCCAAGGAGTAAAACTTAGCTCTCAGGAAAGAGTTCTCTTCCTAGATCTGGCAGTTATACACTTCGAGCTCATCAAGCCTCACTTGTTTCAAGGCTTTTCCCATGGTTTCCTATTTCCTACAAATAACCTATATACCCAAAAGTTGCACACTACAATGGAGTATAAATCAAGGCCAAATGTCTACAATAACCATATGAAAACCAATCTGAAACTGATATCAAATCCACACAATCAAAAGGTAATCCGGCATACTAACTGCTCTGATACCAAACTTTGATCCATAAACTATAGTAGAGACCCCTACTATCAAATAGTTTAAAATCGAGATACGGATTAAAATCTCTAATTCCTGATTTAAATGATTTGAGAAACTGATTAAAAACGGATTTAGAATTGATTAGGAGTATGTAGAAACTCAAAATATCAAATTGTGAAAAAAACTCCTCCAAATTGTCATTTTACAATTTTTTTGTAAATTGCCTTAGTTCATCATTAATCCATCCAAAACTAAATTAAAAACTGATAAAACCAGCAAAAATGAAAGAAAATCATGACAGGAAATTGATAACGGAGTTCACCCACAAGTGGGCTACGTCTCTAGATTCACTATAAACGTGAACCGATCTATTAAAATATCATTTACAAGTACATTGAATAATCTTACAAAATGATTAATAGACCCATAGACCTGAAATATGTCATTAACGGACATCCGGAAGGCTCGATTACCCTCGGCAATACCCACCTATCTTCCCGTAGCATGTACAAGGTCAATCTCCCTTCTTTCTCTTTAAAAATGACTTTAAATGCTTGAATAGCATTAAATGGACATCGTCATTGGAACACAATAAGCTCGGGAGCATATTGGAATTCCGCACACTTTTCTAGTTCACTCGAGTCTTGCAAATGCCATGATGATTGCCTAAATTTCCATTTCTTACAAACTTCCCTTCACAAAATATACACAATCCTATGGAATTACCCCTTCAAATACCATTTTCCTCCTTTTATACTACTTCCAAGTAGTTGGCGGATTAGTAAGGTCCCTTATTCTTTTGCAGCAGATCTAGGGTTCAATCCCACCTTGGGCGCATGACTACAAAGATGTGCTTTGACCATGCTTTATTTAAACCATTTAATCCTTTGATCCCACGTTATTTGCAGGATGGGATAAAACAATTTTAAAAGGTAGTTCTTGGCATTAGTTAGAGTGATTGTATAACCTCTTTTGTTGCCCATTGAAATGCGCATGGGTTAGGAAATGTGCACTAAGGCTAAAGTTGGTACCGCTCAACATGGCGTGTGGAGCCGTGTGGCTAATGTGTGGGCAGCATGGAGCGCTTGAGCCAAACATGTGGCAAAGTAATGTGGCAAGGTGGGAATATATGTACCCAAATCTGCGCCAAATCACTCATGCTTCTATCCCGCCACATGTCACACTCCGTAATACACGGCATAATATGGCATAAAACTATAGTGTAATTGGGTAAATGAAAATCACACACACACACACACACACACACACACATATATATATATATATATATATCACGGCAATGGGTCCCCTTTCGAAACAAAAGTAAACCCCATGTTGAAACCTAATTTTTTTGCACAAACGATTAAGACTGGCGAATAAACTCACACATGTTCACGATCCCATTTTTACTTCGAATTACGTAAATAGGCTCTATACACGAGCCAAGTACTGCAGATCTGTGTTTTCCTTGTTGACCCAGTTTGACCATGAACTTTGATTGACGATGTTTCGAGAGCATACGATGTCCGTTTCGTGCATTCCAATAGACATAGGAAATCTATCGGAGTGCTCTTCCGCATTTTACTGGTTTACGGAGAAATATGGAACTTCTGACCACCCAGAATGCCCTTCGGATCACCAAGCCTGATTTTTTGAAACTCAACATGTCTCAACCTATACTCATGCGAATACAATGGTGTTGCAAAGTGTGGTAGACCAAACCGACTAGAACTCTATCAACAACATGCAACTCTATCCACCGGAGAAACACCATGTTACTCACGAAATCCCCATGCTTTATTATAGTAGATGGCCAAGTTGGTTATTCATCCGTTGTACTCACATACAAGGTCCATACTATTTGATCCCATCGGATGGTCTCTAGCCTTTGATACCCAATCTGAGCTTGCATTGTCCACACCCTTTTCCACTACCTATCTTGTGCATTTTTGCTCATTGTTGTGGTGTGTTAGCCGAGTAGTACATGAAAAACCTCTCATATATCCATGTCGATAATAGAATCACTTGTCCTACAACCAAATGATGTCTTATCAAGATGTGTAGACGCCATGGGCCGATGGTCCAATATTGTTGTACCTTAACAAAGAAAGTGTGCCTTGCTCCAAGGCAGCCAGACATGCTACTAATGCAAACAAGGGTACACCACCATTTGACTTTGTGACAAAAAATACGCCACAACCATACCGATTGCCTTCTAGATATCTCGAATAGGTGCATCGAAAACTATACTCAATCTAGCTATGAGCGACAGAAGGTAATACCAATATGAGGTTGTACTCCCCGTGTTATCGCTCTTTGCTTTGCACACTGCCTCTCGGAACATCACAAAACAAATGTGCCCTTCATACTTGGAAGCCCTAATATGGCGTGCACATCCTCTCGGTGTAAATGTAGTCTCCACTACATCCTCTTCCATTCTCCATCTAAAATTATCAAGATAGTACTCCCGAAACCACAAAACTATAGCCAAGTATCTACATCCGAAGGGATAAGGCACATCTCCATGATACCCATGAATCCTAGGCTAATAAGTCAATACATGTCCATGTTTGAGAGTCTCGCCCAATAAATCGAGCAACCGTGAGGTAGTGACGATAATCCACGGTCACACTCGTATCTCCATCTCGCAAAATAACAAACATGTACCCATTTAGTCTCAATTAGAGAACAACTTGATCAAACAACCAAATCGTCAAAATACTAAGTAAATCCTAGAAAAGCAATTCCATCGGCCATGTAAAAATCTCCTCCATAATCTATCGCATTGGCCATGTAAACTCAAACCGTATCGGCCATGTTAAAATTCCTTATAAACCTACAACACATCAGCCATATACGCACATAATTGCATCGACCTTCTAGAAAAACACGGGTTCCTTTAGCTTTTAATTCATTTTTTCTACCTAGATGACATCTAAACATTAAAACACCCAAAACCCACCTAGAGTTTTTTCGAAATATTTTTTTGATGCAACTTGGGAAAATTCTACATCGTTGATTTTCCCTAAAATCTATTTTTCCCTTTTCTACCTAACTACTCTAAACCAAATCAAATGCAAAGCCTACCAGTGGAACCATTGGTGTGTGTCATCATCTTCCTCTCGCATCTACCTCCTCACCATGAAATCAAAGTTCAAAAGAGAAATAGCTAATCCAAAGCTCAAAAAAACAAAAAATCTAATAGAAAAGTGAAAAATAAATGGCTTGCTCCCTATTATTAGCTTTAAAACAGAATTTGAAACTTCCAAAAATTTACACCTAAATTCCATAAAATTGTCATATCCTTAGAATCAGTAACCCTTAAAGACAAATCGGAAGAAGCATCATGACCATGGTGTTGCTTAGATCGATACACTCTCTTTTATCTCTATTAATATCTTCGGTCTACACCTCTTTTATCTCTATTAATATCTTTTTTAAGTATGCTAGACCGGTACACTCTCGTCACCGCACCTTACACCTCTTTCTAGGTTTTTGGATCTAAATTAGTCTTTCCATTTAGGTTATTAGGACATAACCGAGTCTCGTATTTTACTATTTCCATCGGCTACTCGGACTAACCCAGTCCCATATTTTACTACCTACTTTATGCTATCCATGGCTGGCCTAGTGTTATTGGTTTAGTCTTGTTCTAATACCCATAGTTTACAATCTTCCATAGGCCATTCAGACCAAACCTAACCTTCTTGTTCAGACTTTTCCTAGCACTCACTCACTACCTTGCATAGGCTATTCGACTCTAACCTAGTCCTATTCATATGGATTTTTTCTAGCACCCATATTTTACAATCTTCCATAAGCTATCATGACTTGACCTAGCCTTCTCCTCTGCAGACACATCCTAGACCCTCCTATGAGCTCTCTTTACATTGTTTATGCTTTGGTTATTTTACTAATTTATCTTCTAGTGTTGTTTCTTTAGTCTTGTATCATTTGGGTTCACTAGATAGCTCTACACCTTCCACAAATGTCGAGACATGAGATTCCCTATGTGTCGCAGTTTGTGAGAAGGTACGTTCAAGTGAGTATATTTCATTCGCTTGAATTATTTTGTGTTACTTCATTTTACATTCATTTCCTTTAATTTGTGGTACTATGTTTCTTTCCGAAGACCATCTTGTGTTAGACTATTGTGACATGCAATAATCCTTGGTCAGCATATGTATACACTTATTTTTCACACTTACTAATGATTTTTTCTTTGCGTAAGTTTTGGCACATTAACCTACTTGAGTGTGTGCCTTGAAGGTGGCACCAAGAGCGGGCAAGATCGTCATGGCACTTGTCCTAGCTTGTCCTTACATGCCTTCCTACTATCATTTTACAACCACCGATATCCTCGACTACCACCACCTTCACGTCGTATTCTAAAGCACCTTTAGATCTCATTCATACCCTTTCCAAGAGTTTGCTCTACCTCCATTCTCTCTCCCCCTTTACCTTTGATGGACTATTTGTAATTGATTACATTGATCGTGGTCGATGCCATCGGCTATGTTGAGCTGCGACTTCAATATACGTTCTATAAATTGGCATCAATCTTGTCATTTCTCAAATATATCATTGCATAATTTGTGCTTCCTTAGCTTGCAAACTATCCTTAAAGGTTTAAGAGCTTTAGGGTTTTAGTGGAGCTTATACTTGGAGGTCATCATTGAAGAATTAAGTTACTTAGAAGCCACAAGAATAGTGTACTACACTAAAGCAAGGTCTACCTTAGTCTTGAGTCCCCAACTTTGGTTCACTTAGGTCTTCTACCTATCCCTCTTGTGATCCACCCATGACAACTCTCTCACAAGGTGTTACTAACCCTAGAGGAGTTAATGCACCAACATTGTTTTTACAAAGGTAAGTATAACTAACCCTATTTATTTCCTTTATGTTGGTGTGATTGATTATGTTGATTTATCATATATTAGATTAGGATAGTGTAGTATATCTTTTTCTATTACATTATTGTTCCCTTTATAACACATGCAAACTGCCTCATAGCTTTGCAACCCATATTTTAGGATTAGCTCTTGCTTATTATCTTTACTCTTACATCCCTTAGGATTCTAGTAAAACCCACCCCATATTTTAAACAAAGGCTTTGGAGCCCTACACCCTCAATATGAGTGTGGATTACTCTCTTCTAGATTAATGACTATTACAGCCCTAAGTTCTATCTTTGATGCTTGTGTGTTGACCCTCATAAGGTCCTCTATCCATATCTTAATCTATATTAGTGGAAACCGAGTGGATAATTATCCGACCATCTTGTGCCGACATACAACTTCCTTTTAACCAACACAACATTGTTGAATGCAAACTCTTTATTAATGAAACACAACAATTGTATACCAAATAAAGGCCCACGAACCATTGTATAGTCCAAGCCACCTCCAACAACTATATGTAGATAGTGTTGCTTAAGATGTCCGACCACTTAAACCACTTCTGCTTTGATAATACTTCCTGGATAAACAAGAACATCCATGATCGAAACACAGTTGTATCAAGTTCCTCAACAATTCACATAGAAAGTAGTATTGCATGCTTGTACTCCTTTGAACTCAACTTTTCTTGCATACTAAATCTTGGTATGATATTTTTGGTCTAGGAATCCCATTCCCTAGTCTTGTGATCCACCCATGACAACTCTCTCACAAGGTGCTACTAACCCTAGAGGAGTTAATGTGCCAACATTGTCTTCACAAAGGTAAGTATCCCTAACCCTATCTCTTTCCTTTATGTTGGTATGATTGATTATGTTGATGTATCATATATTAGACTAGGATAGTGTAGCATATCTTTGTCTATTACATTATTGTTCCCTTTATAGCACATGCTTACCGCCTAATGGCATTACAACCCTTAGTTTAGGATTAACTCTTTCTTATTATCTTTACTCTTACAACCCTTAGGATTCTAGTAAGACCCACCCCCATATCTTAGACATAGGCTTTAGAACCCTACACCTTTAATATGAGTGTGGATTACTCTCTTCTAGATCCATGACTATTACACCCCTAAGCTTTATCTTTGGTGCTTGTGGGTTGACCCTAGTATGGTCTTCTACTCATATCCTAATCTATATTACTGAAAACAGAGTGGATAATTATCCTGTCCGTCTTAGCTAACATACAACTTCCTTCTAAGCAACACAACATTGTTGAATGCAAACTCTTTATTAATGCAACACAACAATACGTATACCAAATAAGGGCTCACAAAACATTCTAGAGTCCAAGCCACCTCCAACAACTATTAGTAAATAGTGTTGCTTATAATGTCTGACCACTTAAACCACTTCTCCTTTGAGAATACTTCCTAGATAAACAAGAACATCCATGAGCGAAACACAGTTGCATCAAGCTCCTCAACAATTCAGCTAGAAAGTAGTATCATGTGCTTGTGCTCCTTTAAAAACAACTTTTCTTGCCTATTCAATCTTGGCATAATATTTTTGGGCTAGGAATCCCATTCCCTATTCATACATCTCCAACAATGGGTATCATTCACATCAAAGGTCTCTAATGCTTCCTCTTTACTCATAGGAAAAACTAACATAGGGACTACATAGCCTATCAATTTCTTTCCCTCTCATTGTCTTGACTATACAGTTTTCTTGGATGTTATGCCTCTCACATTCTCACTTGGGACATAACATGGTACTTGGTTAGGCAACGAAAACTAGCTCAAATTCCTTCAACAAATCACTTTGTACTCTTTCCCAGAGTTCCCTCAACCAAGAATCAATGTCAATGAGCCCGTATTTTTGTCAATGATTGTCTAAACATCACTCACCAAGTGGATCACCTTCAATTGCACCTTGTACTTCACTTTTTATGAGATTTCAATCCTCTTGTTTTAAAGGATTGTGCGCTCCAGACTTCAGTTTTTAGTGCCCCAAAGAACTTTTAAGGAAACTATAACAATATTACAATCATCCTCCTTCAAGAAGAAACCCACATGGATAAAAGCAATGGCTCTTGGTTTCTAAACCTTTCATGTAGTTGTACTATGAAGAAATCAAGAGCTTTTGGCTGCAAAACTTCATGTGGTCCCCTTGTATAGAGTTTGTTCGGATTGAACACAAAATCAACTTCAGCTATCTAGTCATTCGATGCCTCGGTCTTTGTTCCTTTGTGGCTAGGAAAGATTTAATTAATCTCTTGCACGAGTGTCATCGAACATCCTTGTCATAGCCCTCCCCATGCATAATTACTACTACTAGGCATTTGACATGTTGAACTTGTCAATAATTTTGAAGGTGTAAAATAAAAATGTTGTGTACGTAGGGTGGACTCGTGGAGTACACAGCGCCAAACAACCATTCCTACTTCTAAAATGTCTCTCATCTGACATTTACACTGTTATTTACCTAGCTAGTTGTGTAGATTTTCATCATGCTTGAGTCAATATTCTCTACCATGTTGGTTTCCCAACATAGTTATAGTGCAAGTATGTATTTATGGATGACTTTACTAAACGTATTACACAGCTCTCACAAGAATGTTGTTTACGTTCAAACAATTTCATTTGCAATAATATGTGAAAACACTCAGCTGAAACATCATAACTACGGAAATCCTGGAGCAAATTAATGTCTTCGTGGAAGCATGGTCTGTAATTAGCTTGGTTAGACCAATGTCTAGTTCATAAACATGAACCATATTTAGTCTTACACCTGATGTGCAGAATTATGTGTCGATTTAGAACTATTCCTATGCACATTTATTTGTAAAAGTGACCATATTGCATTGAACTACATGATAGAAAGGGGAATTGAGCATAAACATGGAAAGGAAATCAATATCAATACACTCACAAGAGTAAACACGCATATTTACCGTGGAGAAACCTAGTGTTTGAAAACTCCAACAACTGGGATTGTGGCTCCAATCTGTTATCAACAAGAAATGCTATGTTACATGCTTGCAAGGCAACTTCATTCAACTAAATACCTATCTCCCATTTTGTTAATCGCTAATACTGTGTTCCACGATGTCTTAGCCTTCCTCTTCGCTCTGCAGCTAAACACTTACATGACAATTCACATTCCCCTCAAAGCTCTCTTTCAACCGAGGCACACTCAAACTTCGCCTATTGACCAAGTAATGTATGTCACTGTTTGGGTCTATACTTGGGATGGTTACAACCATGGACGGAAGTGTCATATGCAGTTCTGACCATGGACGAAGTGTCATTTTTGCTGTGACCGGAAAACATAATCAAGCCTCCATAATGATCCCTAGATAGTTTTCAAACCTTTGTACAATGTGCTGCATATCTACACATCACTTAGCTAATCACAGTTCTTAAGTCATTATGTAGATATTACCTAATTAAATATTAGTTAACGTACTATGTTATAGATATGGATTAATTAACTAAAAAAATCTTGTAATCCTCCTGAACTACTTTGTAGCTTCTAGCATAATTAAATGATGGACACGCACTTATCTCAAGGTGCCTTCTATGAGCCTTCGATTTTATCTTCATTATTTCTTTCATATGTTCTAACAAATAGTTCAAGCACCCAGATTTTATATAATGGAGTTGAATCATGTTGGAGGCTTTTTCATCTCGAAAGTGGGCCATACAACGAGTTTGCAACTCCGTGGTGCTCATTAACTCACGTAAAGATATGACTTGACCTATGTTGTCGGGATACGGGTACGGTACGAACTCAATACGCAGATACATCGATTTTAAAAAACCCTTGGGTATGATACGTCTTGGATACGTCCGTACATATTTTTAAAAAAATATAAAAATTATATATATATATATATTTCATATACTCATTTTACTCATTTTTTAGTCCATAAGAAATACAAAACTTGAAAAATATAGTACGATCAATGTTCAAAACATTCAATATACTTAAGATTTTACATTTTCTATGATATATGAATATTATATTCCTTTGTGTTTCATCCATTTCCTTTGAGATTAATTTGTGTTGCGATGGTGGCCATAAAAGATGTATATAGGGAGCTCTGAAGGACCTATTTAATTAGGTTGACTCTAACCTGCCAATGATAACTAAAGAGGTCAGTCCAATGGTTGGTTCTTGCATTCATATTATCCAAAATCACCTTCTAATCCTCCTTAAGGATGCGGGAAGGAGTCAATGTTGTGCCTTAATAGTTTCTGGGAAAGGATGCTCTTTGAAACTTTAAGCTATGCAATTTGTGGTTCCAAATTTTTCTATTAGTATTGATTCTATCAAGATCGCCTTTGAGATTTGATATCATAAATACCTTGTACAAGAGGCTCGTATATATGTCCAAATTTCTATGAATAGTCTCTTTCCTTGGCCAATGTGCAATGATCCCAAATAATTACGTCAAACATTCTTGATATCCTTTGAATATTTTCTCTCAAGAAATTAGAGGGATTTTAAACCATCTCCGTGTTTCCTTGTGGTTACCATGCCCTCCTAGTCTAGTCCTCAATAAAATAGAAGTTTGTTTGAGTAAAAAAATTAGAGCCCCCCGCTGCACAACAATACTGAAACATCTCAGTGCACGCCCCGGATACGTCAAAATGTACCCGAGACATACCCAGACACACCCGAGACATACCCAGACATACCCGAGATGTATCAGTACCGTACCTGGGACATATCCGTGCAAGGTACGTATCCAGGGGGTACAGGAGGGTGGGTGGCGAACCCAGGTAACATAGGACTTGACTCTATAGCATGCTCCTAGAGGGCAATGTCTACCAATGAAAATGTTGAAATATGCATTATACTTGGGTATTTAATTTAATAATCAAGTGTCCAATTCTATAGAAATTTTTTGTATTCATCTTCATGATCCAAGTTGAGAAAGTAGTCATTTAGATGATTTACCATAAAGAGAAAGTCTTCTACTTGCAACTTATGGGGCATTGCACTTCGCTCCAATTCAAGCAATCATCAATGAGTTTACAAATTATTTGTTTGATTTATTCATCTAAACATATGCCAGTGGTAGCATATTAGAAGTTGAAACATTTAATATCGATTTACAAAAGAAATCATGAAGCTCATTTCTTTCATAGCGAATTTTTCAATACTCAACCTAGTTGGCCACAAGACTCAATGTGAGCTCATTTATGTTCTAACGAGCTTTGTCAATATTCAACATAGTAGCTCATGGTACTCGTGTGTTTAACAGCATAATTCCTATGGAATGTGCTTATGTTACTTTTCTAACAATTAGAAATTACACACTATTTTTGTCTAGCTTCATGGAGTATATTTGTAACATAAATTTCTATTTCTAGCATGACAATGCTCAAGTAGAGAAAATGTATACTTACTTGGAGAGGACCATGAATTGACAATGTGCTTCTGCAACTTTAACTAGATCAACAGACAACTCTTCAAAACCTGATATTCACAGGAAAAGAAAACATTATAAATTGTTGTCTTTGTTCAAAATTCAGCAATCAACCCAAAAAAAAAAAAAAACTTTGAATACATTTTAAGAAAAGCATCTCAACTTGTGCTGTACAACTAAGTGAAACCAATAATTCAATGAATTAAATGTTAAGAGCTACATCACACGCCCACATGGGTCTCAACTTGAATTAACAGCTTAGTGCAAAAAAAAAGTGTATTTAATGATATTATTCATTATTACATTCATATCTAAAGTTGGGAGGAAAATGCACTTTATTGATTCACTTGATGGATTGGCAACTTCAAGTTTACCACATAGATTGGTCAGGATATCAAAATATAGAAAGTAAACTGGAAACACTACCCTTGTGGGCTACCGCAATGAAGTCCCATACACCAAATTAGTGTCTCACATGGCAGTAATATTGAAAACTACCTTTACATTTTCCCTTAAATTAATTTAGATACTGAGATTCACTATTTTCCATAACTTTAGTTATTAATTATTTTTAATAGAGGCATTATCCAATACATTATCTCAATATATTTCCTCTAGAGATGACAATTGACCATTAGTTTCAATCCTCTGTCAAATACTTTTCTTATACAATTAGAACTTTCTCAATGTGTATCGCCATTTACACTTTGGCTACTATAGATTACATTTTCTATGTTTTGGCCATCAAGACACAGAATTGAGCCTACTTCATTTCATTAACTTGTGTGTTAAAGATACAAATCTCATAGCTTTACCACCATATGGACAATTTCTTATTTTATGGTTGTACTTGATGAAATTTCGCATATGTTGCAAAATAGGAATTCCGAGATATTATTCAATTTTGTCAGCATATTAGCATCAAGAAGCAGACTCTTTCTCATTCAATTCCAGAAATAGTCACAATTATCAATTTCTGTCTCTAGTCATATGCTTAATTCTAGTGATTCGCGCATGCCACATGTAGATGATTACCACTTTGCAAAAATCCTTTGGGTGAAAAATTTAAAAATGAAGTTCACTAGATATATCCTTTTTCCCAGTTGTTGAGCCTACCTTTCACATAAAAAAGGGTTCTCATTACATCTTAAAACTCCTTTTTCTGCTCACCTTTGATGTGGAACCTTGGCATGGGGGACATGGTATAACATGTTTAAATGCAAATATAGGTTTGAGGCTACTTTTAGTAAACATTGTTTCCTACTACAAATTTTGTGCTATCCTATCCTCCTCATTTTTGCTCTTTGAATTCATGGTTTCGGGAGAAGGATATCAAGAATCAACTCAGCCTAACACTTTTGTTCCTAAACCTCAAATTGCATATACTCTCACATTTTAAAACAACCTAAAATTTTTATAAGGGAATGCATCTTAAATTACACGAAGAACGTGAAAGTTAAATCAACTATGAACAAAGTTACATGGAATGTTTCAACTTATGAAAGCTAGAAGGCCTAACATTTGAGTCTTTGACCTGAGAGGCAAAAAGTCTATTCCAAACAACTATTTGTGGATTGAATTTGTATGGAAAATTTTTATTCAAATGTACTCAACTAGCCCAATCAGATTAGAGAACTATCCCTGTGAAAGGTTGCCTTGCATCTAGCCTTCCATTAAAAACCCACAGTAGACAACCTTATCATATTTCATAGATCTTTGCAACTATTCTTTGTCATCAATGGATCCTCTAAAAAGGGCCTCACCAGGATAGAGAGCAATGGAAAGGTGAAAAGTTTTTCAAGACACATGCGCAATCACTACCCTGCATGAAACACCAGTTTCACCATGGTACAGAAATACTGTCATTGCAGGTATGTTCTGGCTGAACTCGTGGTTCTTCGGAGAAGATTGTTTATCTAATCCCTCTGGATCACAAATCCAATCAATCAAGACAGCAACTAGAACACTAGCCACTGATTCAGGTAAAATAGCCTTTCTGTAACATAAAAATTTGATATATCATATGTAATGTGGTTACTAGGCTTCATGTATAAGGATTTTGATATGTATACCAGCTATATGATCATAGATTTGCTCGGAAGTTATCTCTTTAGTCATATCTATATAAGCTGTTCAGTGGCATATGGCTTCTCTGCTAGGTCTCAAACATTTTCTTTCTAACTTATGGTATCATTGTAATGGTTCTTCTAGCTGCTCTCACACCCAGACCCCTGATTTTGAATCTTGGTGTGGTTGCTGTTGTAATAGTCTATATCCTTTTTCAAAAAAAAAGAGTAATGAAATCAGTTGTCGGTCACGTGGACATTAAATGTTCACTTAATGAAGATATTGTGAGTTTTCTTCCTTCTTATAAATCAATATAGAAGTTACAAGCTTGAAGTAGAGCTATTGATCACAAGCATTTGCTTTTTTCAAAGGATATGCTCATTTTCAATTTTCAAGCCACTTAAGGGAATCACATTGCATTTAGGTACGATTAGGAGTTTGTAGCAGGTTAAGAAAGGCTTATTACAAGCATTTGGAATAGGAGTACATCTACTGTAAAACTCTTAACCAAAGAAAAATTGGAAAGAAAATCCAATACAAATTAATGCCTTCTAATGGGGATCGAGTTTTTGTTGAAAATGTTTTTATAAATGAAAAAGGCTAGATTTTGAGAACAAACATATAATGATACTCTCCCTTGCTTAAACAGGGAAAGGAAATGGAATTTCATCAATCTCGCCTTTGTGAAAATTGGGACAAAATGAGTTAAGATGATCTTCAATGCATAATATTTGAACACTAATGGAGCCTTTCATTCTGACTTCAGAAGAAAATGACACTTTTGCAAAACAAGCATGTAGAAAAATGTCACTAGCCAATGGCAGAAACTGATCATCTAATCAGTTGGACAAACCATTTGGAGCATGGATTCAAGAAGAAAGTGGATGGAAAAGATCCTCGGAAATCTTATTTCCAAGCTTAAAATTTGTGCAAGTAAATTTGTCTCATTGAGCAGAAGCATGCCCCTCAACCTGTTTATCAGTAGGTCCGAGTCAAGTTCATTTTGATATGAAAAATCTTTCTGCTCTCTCAAAGGAAGAACAGATTAATTACTTGGAATATTCCAGACATTCTATAGCCACGAAGAAGAGAATGATCATGAATGCAAACAAGGTCACAGTGATTCCATGCTATAGAAGCATTAAGAATCCTAATGGCATTGCTGACTACTCGGAGGTTTCATTAGAACCCAAAGTTAGAAACAATGACTACAACATATTGAATTCAAGTCATCAGAATAGACATTGTATTTCCTCCCATATTCTTTTTATGCTTCAAGAAAATGAGAAGCCCAATTCTTTTCCTGTTGGTATATACAACAACCTGTAAGCATAATTTTCTGATTCTGGAAGTAAATTACTTAAATACTTCAGGGCTACTTCTCTTTTTGGAAAATAGGTGTCTAATGTCTTCAATAACCAGAGAGAAGAAGCATCATACATAATAAAATATTAAAAATAAGAGAGAGATGGGATACTGCCAAGAAGTTGTGTGTGAAGGAGAATTACCGTCGCCTTGATTGGTAAAATTGTCTATGCGTCTTGAAAGAGAAAGCACAAGCCGTGCTGCTCTTGCTTTGAATGCATCCGAGATAACATTCAAATTCAACCAATCCTCGTCTGCAATAAGAAAATCGTTAAGAATCTAAGTTAAACAAGTGTCCTTCAGATGAGAAACAATGCTCAACAACAGAATTTATTTTGGGTGAATATAAGCTGCACTTGAGTTTGTAATATAGATAACACTGGTAGAGAATTGTGATGCAGAAAGTTGCTCATATTGCAAGTTAGAACAGTTGAATAAAAGTTTACGTAGTATGACACCAACTTACAGATGTAGTTAGCATTTAACCAAAGGTAGACATAAAATAGCAACCAAAATCAACATGACATCCTTCTATCATAAGAAAGAAAGAACTTTACTTGTATTCCCTATTGCAATTTTTAGTATTAACCTTGTATTTTACACTAAATATTAGCACCTAATTTATAAATCAAATGATAAAAAGGTGGTGCTTAGCACCTAATTTATTAATCATATGATAAAAGGTACGAGGCATCACTAGTCACCCTATTGATAGGAAAAACAAAATGGCACCAAAATCTGAAACTAGAATTTTACTATCCAAGGGCAAATTTTGAACTGCATAAATGGGGGCTTAAACAGTATAGCCAAGAAAAGTGTGAAACAGTGATCCCCTTTAATTCTTTTGCGTATAATCCAATTACCCGGTCATATTTGAAAAATTAAATAGTATGTACAAAATATGAGGGTTCTTGAAATACCTTCAAATCAAAGAAGGTCTTCAGTAGTGTTCCACATAGTTTCAAAATGGGGGACGGGTCTCGGAGACGGGGGAACCAAGGGCCTAGGTTTTGCGGATGTCGGCGGGAAGGCGTGATGGTGGCGCAAATATATATAGTACTTGAAAAATTAGTTATAAAAAAATGTATAAGGAACAACAAATGAAACTTTGAAATACTAAACACATTGCATTGAATAGTGAAAATGCCAAATATCAATATATTAATATTTATATTCAAAATGATGATTACATTCAAAATTCAAATACAGTTGGCCAAGTGGCTCAATGCAATGAAGATTTGGCACTTGCTCTAACTCTTGTTGTTACTTGTTGCTAATGTTGTCCCTCTTCCTTGCTAATGCTCTCACTCTTGCTTGCTAATGGTATTGCTCTCACTCTTGCTTGCTAATGCTCTCACCCTCTCACTCTTGCTTGCTAATGCTTTCACTCTTGCTTTGATTTTTGATTGTGATTTGGAGTGAGGGTGTAACTCTTATTTATAGTTTGTTTTGGAGTGCTTAGGGGGTGGGTGGGGCCCATTAAGTATTAGGTTTAGGGTTGGGGGTCCAACTTTTAAAACAAATTGAATTAAAAAAAACCTTTAAGGCAGCTTATGCCGTCGGGGACGCTGGGAGTCTCCGGACGGCCCGAGAGACTTCTAGAAGTCTCCGAGGTGTCCCAAGGATGGCCCAAAGTCCCCAAAAATGGGGACGTCTCAGAAAAGTCCTCCCTTTGAGGGAAACATTTCAGGAATGTCCCCAAGGTGCTGGTGGCAGTGGTGGGATAGTTAAGGGATGTCCCCCTAGAGTCTTTGAGACGACCGAGACTTTAGGAGGGTATATTTTTGGGGGGTCGCGTCTCTGTGGAACATTGGTTTGCAAAGGCCACCATTAGAACAGTAATTGTTCAAGCCTTTACCAACACACTATAAAACCTAACTAAAAATAATAGTGTCTCATATATATAGAGGTATATCACTGCCGATTTCTAGAAACCCTTGTCCTCCAAAAAAAATCCCTTACTAAGGAAGGTGTCTTAAAGAACAAGAACAATGCACTTGATATCACAAACTTCATGTCATGGGTTAGGAGGTAGCTTACTTTGATACCATGATAAATTTTACACCAATATCCATTCCCATTTGCACATTATATCACACCAATAAAGGATATGAACACCCATATTTGATAAGAGTACATAAGCCAAAATACAAATGTTCACTCTTTAATCAATTTTCATTCCTCTTCAATACAATCCCTTTTAATACAATAGCTAGTAATTAATCCCTATAGTTTTCACTATCGTAACCAACATAAGGCTTACATGCATTGATGAAATGTCCCTCTTCCTAGAATAATAGTAATGAAGACCTTTAGCCTATTTGGTCTACCCAACGGCTAAAGGATGAACCCAAGGGTGACTTAAGTCACAATAAATTAATATTAAGTGCCTAAAAGAAAAAAAAAAATTATTAAAGCACTTATGTTAATTTATTTGGCTTAATAAAGGAATGCACTTATAAATAAAAGTTGTAATCTCTAGAAAAGTGCAAAGGGGCAAATAGTGTGTTACAAGGGTCTAATTTTATGTTGTATCCTCCCTAGGAAGATTGGCGACTTGTCTAGAAGAGGAATAATGGCTGCCTAGAAAGTAAAATAGACCCATACTAATTTTGTATCTCCCCTAGGCAAAAATGTGACTAGGCCTAGGAGGGAAAATGTGCATAGAAGGATGCATTGCAAACTGATTGGTTAGGAAAGAGGTTCTTTTGGGTCATTTCTCCTTTATAAAGGAGAGGTCGACTTAGAAGAGGATATCTTATACTCATTCTTCTAATTCTGAATTTTATCTTAAGCCTGGTGCTTTTGCATAAAAATACTCTAGAGGACGAAAACCCTCTTAGAGAATGTGAGGGATTTCCACACAGGAAATTCTATTGTGAAAGGGTAATTTCAGTATTTCCAGCAGTAGTTGTGGAGTTTTTGCAATAAAGGGTTGAAGAACTTATTTGCAGCAGTTGTTATTGCATTTTCAAGAGTGGAGTGACCCATCTTTGGGCTATTTTGGGGCTGTTTTGAAGACTTCTGGATCTGCATTAATCAATCATTCATTGCACTGCATTTTGGGAATCCAAATAAATAAATTCTGAATTTTTGGAGGGTTTAAAGTTATAATTCTCTGCAATATCTTTATTGAGTTGCCTCTTATTAAGGGAAATCCACAAAATCCACCGAAGGTTAAGATTGTCCCATTTGGGGACATTACAATTGACTATACACACATCCCAAGGACATTACAAGTTGACCACTTATGAAACTACTAGTCAATGTTTATTCACACCAACAATGGAAAGTTGCAAATCAGATTCTTGGTTGCCACAATTATATTAGACGTTATGCCTCCACCTCAAGAAATGGAAATAGTTAATCATCCAATATAATATTGATAAATTTTATATATCATATGTGGATGAAATTCTAGCTAGTTTGATCCCAATTTAAAAGCTTATAAAAGCTAATATGGTTGAGAGTGAAATTAAAAATTAGGGGATGTAAGGCCTTCAAATTAGGGGATGTGAATTGCCCTTTTCATTTTCAATTGACCTACAAGACTGTGCACGTGTGCAATATTGATTGAAGATCCCTTACTAGATTTTTCAATTCTATTGGTTGGTTACCTGACCTTTGATTGGATGTTGGTTCGTAGGTGTCAAAATATATTATAAGTCTGAATTGAATGCTCTCCCCCAAATTTTTAGTGATCTTTATTCTATAACAAACCTTGCATTCCTTTTGAGTCCGTAATATTCAAACTTGGGAAGAAACTTGCAAACCCTTAGGATTCCGAAATTTGGATCTCAAGTTAACAAATTCCTTTACGTTAGAAAAAGTATGATGTGTGACATTGTTTAAAAGATGTTTTACACATTCATTTAAATAGAACAGTTTATGAACCTCAATAAGTACAACATAAACATATCAATCTTTTGTCACTTTACAAGCACGCCTATTGTAAGATGATTAATATTTAACCTCAATTTTGTAATTAAGCCTATATTGATTGGTTAAAAATGTCAAAAATGAATTTTTCCAATCAAATAGTGTAGTTTGTAGCCTATGAGTATGGATTAATGATTGTAATGGCAAAATGCTGAAAAGTATAATGTATTTATAAAGGTTGAAGGCGTTGTATCCCCATGCACTTCGCATCTTGCTTGCGAGAATGTATTGTATTTTGAGTTTTGGAGACTAGATCTATGCAAAGAAATAAAAGGGAAGCTACAATTCTCTCTCAGTTTTGTGCAATGTTACTTATTTGTTTCTATTTTGGTTCTTGCAATTATGGATGTAATTTGTCTTTGCTCAATCTTAAAGTTAGGTTAGTAAAGGTGTCTTACATCCCAAATTTGTGATCTTATTCTTTACGTAAGTTTTGGCTCTCTAGCTGCACAAACATTGTTTTTGCTGCCAAAAGTATTCTTCATGGTTACTGGAACTGGATTTGACAACAATGTGTTGAGTTTATTTGCCTTGTGCCGAGTTTTTCTGCCTATAACCCTTGTGTCAATGTCTCCCGCCCTAGGATATTGGGTAGAGAAAACACAACCGAGATTTATTTGACATCAAATATGCCACTCCTTGGCAACAAAAAAACATTGTCCCATGATTACTTATTCTAATATTTCTTTCCCTATTTCTTGGTCTGTTATTTATGCATGCTACCCAAGATCACATGGAAAGGCTTGGTGAAGTGTTGCAATTAGTTCTACAACCATGTCTTTTGGGTGTCCTCATGATCACTATCACTTCCTCCACTCTTCAACATTTTCCCTATCCCCAATATGATGGCAAGACAAATGGCAATATGCACATATACAAGTTTTAGAACTATTCAAGAAGACAAGTACAATGGATAATCTGTGGATAGCAATTGTGTTTCACGGAATCCTCAAGGATCAAGTTCTCAAATGGCTAAAAAGTTGATGACCGTCTCAATAAATTATGAAGGGGAGAATGGTATGACATCCATCTCTTTTTCCGAGCATGAGTGTAAGGAGGCATTTAGTGGCACCTTTGATCAACTGCAGCAAATTAAGTGGATCCCTGCTGAATCCCACATCAATTTGACCAATAATTTTGTATCTTATGCAACTGATTAGGGTTCATAGTTGAAGATTGGTGGACAATCAACTTCCATCAAAGTGCCCTGCCTCCTAATGCCCATCTCGAGCCATGTGACAACCCGCTACCTATAGGCTATGAAAAAGGGATAGATTCTTTCCGCTAAGTTAATGGATCAATATGATCGGTTTTTGAATGAACATACCATCTTGCAAAATACCTTAGAGGCTAATGTGTACAGTATGAAAAGCCAAATCAAAGATCTTGTTCACAACCCTTCACAAAGCAACATCTATCACAAGCAATGTAACCAAAATCATTTGGCGAATGAATGTCCAATAGATGAGCTGATCGCAAATGTTCTGGCCAAAAAATCATTGCATGTACTAATCCCTTATATGTAATGTCCCCTTTTCTAAATTAGAAATACTTAATAATATTTTTAAGTTGAGCCCATAGATATCTCTATTTATGGGCAACTTAATAATATTATTATTAAGAATAAAATGTATTTTTAAATACTAAAGCAGAAAGAAGACCCTTAGCCTATTTTCATTATTTTCAGTTGGCTAAAAGGGGGAAAAGGAAGTAAATTAATAATTTAATTTTAAGTGTTAAAATAATTTTAATTATTGGCACTTTAATTAAATTATTATAAAAGAGGAAAAGTGCATTTAATTAATTATTTTTAAATGCCCAAGTGGAGCGACCCAAAAGGAGAACTAAAAAGGGGAAAAGTAAATGTTAAAAAGAAATAAAGGGTCCCATATGGTGCGCTCCACAAGGAAAAAGAAAGAAAAGGCTATAAAGGCAAATGTTGGGGCTCATTGTAAGGATCATCTAGTGAATCTTAATACTTCTCTCTTGGAAATTGGAGCATTGAGCTCTCATTTTCAGCCTTTGAGGACAAAAACCTTCATTGAATCCTATTGGGGACGAAAACCTTACATAGTCACAACACTTGGGGATGAAAACCCTCATGTTTTATATTGGTGGCTTCATTTGCGAGTCACAAGTTGGCTTCAAATTTAGAATTTTAGAACAAGGATTTCCATCGGTGTTATGGCACAAATTTCAGCTAGGGCACATTTTTTGGGGGCTGCCACACTCATTTCTTCTTTGATGACCCGTTTGGAGATTTTGGGATCACTTTTCAATGGGTTTTGGTGGTTGGAAAAATCTTATTCTAATTTTGTTTGATAGCTGCCATTTTTGTGGTCATTTTGAGCTATCATTTGCATTTTATCTCCAAGTATTTATGAAGATATGGATTTTTGAAGTTTCAGTTGTTTTTTGAGCAATTAATTAATTCTAGCAGTCTGTATTTTATTGTTGAAGCATTTATTTGCATGATTTCATCAAGGGTTTCATGTTGTTGATGTATTTATGAAGATTTGTGTGTGGGAGATACTAAAATTTGAATTTAACCTAGGTTGCTTAGGGTTTTGTGGACCTAAAACAGGTCGCTGCCCTAATTTTTGCATAAAATCAGATTGTTGTCATAAAAATCAGGTTTTCTACATGTGGCTATCATCATTTCCAGCAATGTTCCATTAGGGTTTTGGGGAAAATCCAAATTCCTCAAATTTGAGCCCGAAAGGGACATTACAATGGTATCAGAGCATGATCTTCCCAACTTGTGAATCATGAGGACAACTAAGCAACCAATAATTTTTCAAGCGAAGTTCTTACAAAAGGAAGAAAAGTTAGATCCCATTCCTAATGTGGTGGTACAATTACAACAATTAAAAAATAAGGTTGCAGGAAGAAGAGAAAGAATAAAAACCTCACGAAGCTGCTAAGAAAGACATTTTGAAGGTGGAGCATGAGGAAAAAGAGCAATCGAGTTGCTAGAGATTGAAATGGAACAACCCATGAGGATTCCACCATGCAAATTGACGAGGAAGAGTCCTCCAAAAGAAAAGGTATGGATTTGAATGAATAGAATGTTGGGGTTAAAGAGAAAAGAATTCAGATTTTTAAGTGCAAAAATGTTATGAAAACCCAAAAATGATGCGATGAATGGCTAAGAAGTGTTAGGTTGTGGAGCTGTTTTCATGTGTGAAAGTGTTGAAGACTATACACTAAAAGTACTTTACACTTTCCACGTTGTCTCTGCCTGGGTTTGGGGCCGAGCCGTGCCCCGAAGCGGGGTCCGGAGGCGGTGAGCCCCGGTAGCAAGGGTTTGGGGGCACAGCCCTCAAGAAAAAAAAATTGGGCCTTAAAACGTGCACGATATACCAGGAAATGTGATTTTCCTCATATGGGCAGGATTTTGACCCATAGGTTTATGGGACGGTTTTTGCCCATGGTTTTGATACCCATGGTTTTGTAAAACTGCTTAAGCAGTTGTCTACTTATATGGTTTTATGCATATGGTAGTAACATAGTAACACTGCAAATGTGTTTTGAATTCGGATGTGAATTCTATAGAGTTTGTTGAGCATAGCTCCAAACAAATCGGGTATTCAGATTGAGAGAGTGGTGGCTTGTAATAAAATCGAGCAAGTGATTCTTGGTAGACGTAGCCCAAATTGGGTGAACCACGTTAAATATTGTATCTTTGTGTTCGTTATTTTATTCGCATTTTTATTTGAGATCTGTAATATTTTCTGCATATTATTTTTTGCATATAAGTTAGGGCTTTATTAGTTCTGTGCTCTTTACTTGAGAGTTGGAATAGCCTAGTAATGGCGGTAAGCAACTCGGTTCCAGCCTAACTCAAAGTTGAAGTTTGAGGATGTCAGTAGGGGTGATTCTAAGCGAGGAAATGCGAAGAAAAGCTCTAGTGAATCTTCTACTTGGGGAATGCTTTGGATAAATGAAACTAGAGGGAGACAGGAAGAATAGAGGAAGTCGTAGAAAATCACAGGATCGGACATGGTCAAAATCGAAAGCAAGATAGTATGTTGCACTGCACTTGTGGAAAGTCCGGGCATGCAAAGGATGTTGGGAGCTTCAAGATAAGAAGAAACAGGAAGAAAACAAGGAGGCAAATGTGGCAATGGGTAATGTATGTCGGGATGCTTTGATTCTTTCTTTGCACAATATTACTAAATCTTGGGTTTTAGATTCGGAGGATTCTTCCCATGCTACTCCATGAGCATTATTTTGTTGATTATGTTCAAGGAGATTTTGGGCATGTTTTTCTTGGGGATGATGAGCCTTGCGGCATAGTTGGAAAAGGTTTTGTTCGGGTTAAGATACGAATGGGAATCCTTGGCTATTGAAAGATGTTAGACATGTCCCTACATTAAGACGAAATTTGATATCGGCGAGGCGGTTGGGAAGTGATGGTTGTCTTGTGATATTTATAGCGGACTATTGGAAGGTTACAAGGGTGCTCTTGTGGTGGCAAGAAGTAAGAAGGTTGGAACCTTGTATTTAACCACTTATAGCACTAATGTTTGTAATCTTGTGACTTGAAGTAGATACAACATTGTGGCACTATAGGTTCGGTCATATGAGTCATAAGGGCATGGAGATGATAAAGAAGGATTTGCCCGGATATGCGAAATAGGTTTGGAGTTCGTGAGGACCGCATATATGGGAAACAAAAGCGAGTAAGGTTTCTCAAGGTTGGACCTACAAAGAAAGAGAGCAAATTAGAGTTGGTGCATTCGATGTGTGGGGTCGGCTGAGGTATCATCTCTTGGGGTTCAAGTTATTATGTTACTTTTATTGATGATGAAACAACGAAAGTTTGGGTTTATGGTATTAGAAACAAATTTGATGTATCGACACTTTTGTTAAATGGAAAGCCTTGGTAGAGAATGAAACATGTCTTAAGCTAAAATGTTTTTGGTCGGATAATGGAGGGGAGTATTGCAACAATGAATTTGATGATTATTGTTCTAAGAATGGAACCCGCAGTGCAAAAGACAGTTCGGGAACTCGCAGATAGAATGGGGTGTCAAAAAGGATGAACAAAACAATAATGGAACGTCTAAGAGCATGAGGTTACATGCGGGCGCCTCTTTCTTTTTGGGCGAAGCGGTAAACACAACTGTGTACTTGATAAATAGAGGACCCTCAAGTGCCTTGGATGAAGGAATACGTAAGCGAGGCTTGGTATGGTAAGAAAGTTGATTATTCATTTCTTAAAGTCTTTGGATATAAAGTGTTTGTCCATATAGACGAGGATGATAGGACCAAGCTAGAGGCTAAATCGAAAAATGTACTTTCATTGGTTATGGTGGCGACAACTTTGGATATAAATGTTGGAGTATTAACGACAAGAAAATCATTCGATCTAGGGATGTGGTCTTTAAAGAGAAAGTCATGTATAAGCAATAAAGTTGCGGGAAAACACGGAAGAATCCAAGAAAGAATATGCAGCAAAGTAGAGGATCTTCCTCGGATGGGAAAGTGACACAAGAATCAGTTCACGAACCTCCTCAACAAACTCCAAACTCCTATATTGAGGAGGTCTTCTAGGGTAAGAAGAGAACACCAACGTTTTTCTCCTTCTCTTTCTTATTTATTACTCACCGATAGTGGAGAGCCAGAGAGCTTTGATGAAGCAATGCGGGTAGATGCTTTAGAAAGAAGTGGGAGCAAGCCATGAATGAGGAGCATCGAGGCTCGCATGGAGAACTAGACATGGGATTTGGTGAAGCTACCCGAAGGTAAAAGAGCATTACGAACAAGTGGGTGTTGAGTCGAAGAGGAAGGAGGAAAGAAAAGATACAAGGCCCGATTGGTGGTCAAGGGGTTTACATAGAAAAAGGTATAGATTTTGATGAGATTTTTTCTCCCGTAGTAAAAATGACTTCTATTAGAACTATTTTAGGAATAGTTGCAGTAGAGAAGACTTGTACTTAGACTGACTTGATGTAAAGACCGCATTTTTCCATGGTGATTAAGAGGAAGAACTATATATGCAAAGAAACGAGAGGGCTATGAGGTCAAAGGTAAAGAGGAGATGGTGTGCAAATTGAAGAAGAGTTTTTGCATGGCTTCAAACAAGCTCCACGTCAATGGTATAAGAGATTTGATAGCTTCATGATGGAGCAAGGTTATATTAGATGTCATTCGACTATTGCGTGTATACAAAGAAATTTGAGGATGGCAATTATATTATCCTTTGTCTATATGTGGATGACATGTTGGTTGTGAGGTAAAAACATGCAGAAATAAAAGTACTAAGAAGCATCTAAGTGAATCCTTTCTTTATGAAGGATTTGGGGGCAGCCAAACAAATCCTTGGTATGAGGATATCTCGGGATAGGAAGGAATGGAAGCTGACTTTATCTCAGGAAGAGTACATTAAAAAGGTCTTGGAGAGGTTTAACATGCGGGATGTTAAACCGGTTGGGACTCCTTCGTGTGCCATTTCAAGTTATCAAAGGAGCAAGTGTCCCAAGACAGAGTAGGAGATAAACCAGATGTCCAAGGTACCTTACTCATTAAGCGGTTGGGTTTGATTTATGTCATGTGTGCACTTATGGCCCATGCGGATACGAAAAAGCATATAAACAAACATGCAATCAAAAATAAATGTTCATACTTCTTAATTGCTTGTAATCCACTCGTATGGTGGGCCAATAATGTGTCTCAATAACATGCACTCATAAATCATCCGTTACAAGGGTATCAAGGCAATGAGTAGGAAACACACATGAACTAACATACATTGGGTAGATTTAAAGGGGCTACAACGAGTGCTAGGGTCGTATATCTAGAGGGCAGTAATCCCTACACTAGGTCAACCTAGGGTTTCCAAGGCCCGCAATCAAGATAGAGGAGAGAACCCTACTAAGATATTGGTAGTTGGGTGAGGAGAGGTATGGATCAACAATAAATAAGACAAGCATGCACAATAATTTGAAACGAAAGTAAGCTAAGGAGTTGATCATAAATAAGAGTATTATGCTAACTAGCATCCAAACATATGTAATACTAAGCTAACATAGCACAATGAGGGAAGAAGATGAACTTATCTATGCAAAAATGACAAAAGATGGTTAGAGCACTCACCTTGTACCTATAGGGTGGTCACTAATGCATCTATCTCTCTGAGAAGCAATACACCAAGAGAGAATCACTATTAGGTGGAGAAGGGGAACACCGTTCTTGTCCTAGACTCACTATAGGTGACCTAATAGTGCAAGCAAACCATCCAAGAAGAGTGTCCAATCCAATCCAAGAAAAGTACAAGATGAACCAAGAGCTAAGCGAGCAAATGCGAAGATGGTGCAAAAGAGCAAAGCATATGGCAGTTTGAATGCTTTTGGCTTTCTTTCTTAAGAAAGTCAAACTTGTTCGAACATAATGGTTAAGTGGGTTGGCCATCCCTTAATTAAATATGGGTCCAACATTATTCCATACGTTAAATATTTAATAATAAGATACATTTATATTTCTATTATTAAATATTCAAACCTAGGAATACACTTTAGGTTAAATATTTAATAATAAGAAATAGTTATATTTCTATTATTAAATATTTTAAACCTTGGTATATGTGTCAACCGACATGGTTGAAAAGGTGAGTCGGGAGACATACCCGATCACCTCATATAAAAAGGACTTCGGGTCCTCATTTGATATATTTGAAAAAATAATATATCAAAGGTTTTCACCCTTGTGATTAGGGTTTCTAAAGAGGAGGTGATTTATTGGATGTAAAAAGTTCTCTACAATAAAGGTTACTTTTCATAGTGGTTTTTACCTTCGGGTTTTCCACTATAAATATTGTGTCATGTGTTATTTACTTTTGTAAGTATTACTTTATTATTATGCAATGTGATGTGATGTTTATTTATTTAATATTGCATAGTTTATTAATGTTGATTAAATCCATAATTAATAGAATCCTCAAATTCTAACATGGTATCAAAGCAAGGTAAATTAAATAGATTAGATCAAATGTTGTATTTAATTTATTTAATTTTGTACAATTTTTTTCAACCAACCCGGAAGGGTATTTAAAAATCATCGGGCCCCTTCTCCCAATTTTTGCAATCTAAAATTTTGAATGTTTTGTGAGGAATTAATGTGAGTGTGCATAGGCGAGAGGGGTTTACATGCATGTGAAAAATCACATACAGGTAAGGGTAAATTAATTTATGAAATATTTGTATTTCTTTATAGTTTTTAATGTGTGCAAGGTAAATGTTTTCAAAGGTAAAAATTCAAGAGTAAATAAAGGGAGGAGACAAGTTTCGTGAAAATAGGAATTTCAAATTATTTAATTGGCCAAGTGAAATTACTTGTCCTCTCAAAGTAAATCTCTTGGTTAATTTGTACTCTCATGTGATTCGAAATCTCCTTGCACCTGGTAAAAATTTTACTATTTTTACCTTTTTTTTCAAAATATTATGTCTGTGTCCTTAAGACCCCCTCTAATAGGGCTTGATTTAAAAAAATTAAGTTTATAGTTTTTTTAACTATATTCTTTAAATAAAAATTTACTATAGAATAAAGATCATTATAATTTATATTATATAAACTATTCTCAAAAATTATATAGTTTATATTTTAATAATTTATAAACAAAATCAAATTTCAAATGTATAAACGAAGAAATTCTGAAATTTCATATTTTGGAAATGCATAGGAAATTTTCGGTGTTAAAGTTGGCGATCATATGACCGTCACTTACTGCACTAAAAACAAGCGTAATGACGGTCATTTAGTCAAATTTAAATTGGCCAGATCTAGGAACTTTTCACTGTATTAAAATTAACGGTCAAATGACTGTCCCGGCAGACCAAAAATAAGACAGTATGACAATCATTTAGATGTCAAATTTAAGTTGGCCAGATTTTTATCTACATTAACACTTTTCAGAAATTTGAAGTTGTGCATTCTTAGGGGTTTCATCTTCTCTTTTATATGGTCGAAAAAAATTTATGATAGGTATGGGGTATAATGCAGTGCCCTTTATAATGCGGGTCATTATTTGATTATGGGAAGTTAATTAGTATGCATTTTTATGACAGAATTAGTTATGGTCAAATAGTTTCTTTAGATCTATAAATTTAGATCTAGATCTATTAAGTTTTTTTAATCATAAAATATGGGTATTGTCGTTTTTTCGATTAATATGTTTCTAACTCGCTGGTGCATAGGTTCGAGAAAATTTGAAAGACAATGGCGTCTAGTTACTTTTGCCTCGATAAATCCTAGATCCTAAATGGAGCCAATTACAATATTTGGAAGATCAGGGTCAAATCGGAACTTATGGCGAGGAAACTCTAGATGATTGTTTCAAGAACTAAGCTTACGCCCACCGGTCATCAACTAATTTAGTTGGCACAATGATCGCGAGAAAATATGAATGCATTCTCATAACGTACGCAGGAGGCCCTTTCCATGATTCTTGCGCAATGTGAACGATGAATATCTTCTACACATTGGTAATATCGAACATCCTAAAGAGGTATGGATACAATTAAAATCCATGCATGAAGGTACGCATTTATCTAAGATTATTAAACTTGTTTTAGAATTGCTTACGACTCCTATGAAAGGAGATGAAAAGGTAGTTAATTTCTTAGCCAAGATTAAAAATATCAAAACACAATTAGATGGATGCAATTGTGACTTAATTGGTGAAAAATTAATCTACTTTATTGTTCAGTTGAATATACATGAAAGATTTAGGAATTTTATTTCTATCTTAAACTCTAAATATCAGAATGAGGATGAATTACTAGACTTAAATACTTTGAGTTATCTTCTGATACAGGAAGAGCAAGTGATGATGAACTTCGACTCTAAGGTGCTCAAGAATTTAAAGTTCAAGCCTCGCAAGCCCTTCTCTGATCAGAAGTTTAGATCTAAATCTTCATTTGCTGATAAGAAAAGTGTTACTTCTGAAAATTTGTGTAAGATTTAATGGTAAATGTCACAAATGTGGCAAATTTGGCATTAAAAGAAAAATGTAAATCTAAGAAACATATCCATAAAAATCAGAAATAGACTATCTCATCTAAATATAATTTAAGGAAAAAGGATAGTTCTAATAATGCTCCTAAAATTATTACATTATATGTTGTTTTATACTCTTCCTCTAATTCTAAATGGATTCTAGATTCAGGTGCTTCAAATCATATGACTAGTATTTCCAATTCTTTATTTGATGTTACGAAAATCAATGAACGTGTGTATCTTGGTGATAACTCATCTTTAGAAGCAATAGAGAAAGGAAAAGTAAAATTTGCAAATGGTATTTTGAATAATGTTTTATTTGTTCCTAAGCTTAAAAAGAATCTTTTGTCATGTTCACAACTAACTCATGATGGTTTGTCTATTCAAATTTTGAAGGATACTTAGTACATCAAGGATAATATAATTGTTGAAGGAATTCAAAAAAATGGTCTGTATATTTTTATGATTTTTCTTTTGCATCTTATTTTATATCTCAAAGTTTGAATAATTCAAAACTATGGCATGAAAGGTTAGGATATGTGAATTATCGAAGCTTGTATGAAATGTCTAGAAATAATCTAGTGAAAGGTTTACTCTGTATTGTCTTCATCTCACGATGCTTGTGAAGGGTGTTTACGCTCGAAACAAAGTGTTAAACCCTTTCACTTACATCCTAAGGAGAGTTCCTCTTCACCATTAGAACTTGTTCATAGTGATGTTAGAGGACCTCTTGAAGTAGCTTTGTTAAATGGTTCTTTATATGTTGTGACTTTTATTGATGATTTCACCAAGATAATTTGGACATATTTTCTTAAAAATAAATCTAATGTATTTAGAAAATTTAAGGAATTTAAAGCATCTATTGAAAATTCATCAAATTATAAAATTAAGAGGCTTAGAATAGATAATGGGGGTGAATATGTTAGCAAGACATTTGAAAATTTCTGTATTGATTGTGGTATTAAAAGAGAATTAACTTCTCCCCATTCTCCTAGTCTAATGGTGTTGTAGAACGGAAAAATAGGACTATTTTAGATATGGCTCGCACTATGCTTCATTCTGCTGGTCTTCCCAAATTTCTATGGGCAGAAGCAATGAACATGGCAATCTACATCCTAAATAGGGTCCCTACCAAAGCTATTCACCTTTCGACCCCCTTAGAGAAGTGGTCAAATCAAAAACCTGATGTATCACATTTAAAAGTCTTTAGTAGTTCGCCTCCTTATATATCCCTAAAAAGAAAAGAAAGAAACTTGATATGACTTCTTTTTCTTGTATTTTCATTGGATATGGTATTAACATTGCAGGTTTAAGGATTTACGACCATGTAAAAAGGGAAGTAACTGAAAATCGCAATGTTGTTGTTTTGGAAAAATGTTTCGTGCATCTACAAATAGTTATGAGACTCTTAATCTGTCAATATTTCTAATGATGGTTCTGATTTTGATAATGAAAATATGGTAAATGATCATGATGATGTTTCTTGTGTTGATGTTATGGATGTGTCTAAATCTCCTGTCTCCCTAGCTAAGAAACCAAAATGGGCTCAAACTATGTTAGAAAGTTCTAATCCTATTGACCTTAGGAAAATGACCAGAAGCCATCATACGTACCATGCATTAATGACCTTATATGAACTGAGCCGCAGAGTTTTAAAGAAGCTTCTTAGGATGAGAAGTGGATCAATGTAATGCATTTGAATATAATGCCTTGATTCAAAATCAAATCGGGAGTTGGTTCCACCTCCAGAGAAAAGAAGCGTTATAGGGTCTAGATGGTTATACAAAGTAAAATACAATGTTGATGGTAATATTGACAAATATAAAGCTAGACTTGTCGTAGAGGTTTCACTCTAAAACCTGAGATAGATTATATTGAGAAATTTTCCCATGTAGCTAAAATGAGCACAATTAGGACCTTGTTTGCTATTGTTGCTCAGTTTGGGTGGGAAATCCACCAAATGGATGTGAAAAATATTTTTTTGAATGGTGATTTAAAGGAAGAACTTTACATGTCTCAACCTAAAGGATTTGAAGAAAGCTCGGCAAAGAAAACTATGTTTGAAGTTGAAAAAATCTTTGTTTGGTTTAAAGCAAGTGTTGACCACAAGATAATACCGAGAGGGGGTGAATCAAGATATGATATTATTTCAAACTTCAATACTTAAACTTAGATCTATAATCATGAGCAATGTGAATATATCAAATCAATCAAAGAACACAAAACTTAATGCAAGTAGACACAGATATACGTGGAAACCCTTTCGGGAGAAAACCACGGAGAAACTTCTTTCTTTATATATATTTCTCAAAAATTTGTAGGCACCAACCTACTGGAGACACCAATCCCAAATTACGTTTTGTAGGCACCAACCTATGGAGCACCCACCCCTTTCGCTAAGCACCAACTCAGAAAGAGACACCGATCTCTTCGAATATGAAGGCACCAACCTTCCTTACAAAATTTGCTTTCCACTTTTGAACTTGTTGCTTCCTCAACGAATAATGGAAAATTCTTCTTCTTACTTTCAGATTTGTTGTTCTAAAATTCTGCCCTTACGCTTCCTCTTCTTCTTCTTTTTCCTTAAGATATTCAACTTGAATCCATGTTTAATAAGTCTCATATGAATCTTATTATATAACCTTTCCTACCTTTTCGAAAAGACACATTGTTCCAACCGACACAACTTTTCCATTAACACAACTTAATTAAGTGCATTAGTCGGCTAAAACCAAAAAATAATTAATGCAGCCCATAATTATTAAATGCACATTAATCAATGCAATTAACCACTTGATAGGAGCGTTGCCCCTCCTTAGACAAATCACTGTTATCATTAAATCGCTGCCAGCCATCATTAAATCTTCTTTTTCACCATAAAACATTGCATATGAACACCTTAAAATGCGGATATCTCTCTCTTATGTATAGCTGTGTATATCTCGCTTATACCATGATAATCCTCATGCAAAAACGCTTCTTTTCATGTATTTAAACTTTCATTTTCTACCCTTCTATACTAGCTGGTTATTTCCGTTACTTTCTACCATTTCCGTCAATAATTCCGTTACTTTCTCGATGATTTCCGTTTACCGTTCGAACCTCTTTTGACATCAATGACAATATTTCCAACAATCTGCCCCTTTGTCATTGATGGCAACCCCAAAAAAATAATCTCCTCTTCTGCAGCTTCCTCTTGCCGTAGCTCCCCCTTACTACCATTCTCCCCCTTTGACATCAATGGCAAAGGGTTATCCTAGGAGCTGAAAAATTTGCAAAGTTTTAGCTCCCCCTTAACCAGTGCTACCCTTGACTCTTCAATGTAAAGATGTAAAAGAAATTACTCCCAACTTATGTCAGTAGATATTCAAATGTCTCCTTTGGAAGTGGCTTAGTGAAAATATCTGCTATTTGTTCGATGTAGCGACATACTCCAACTTTACCTATTTCTCTGCCACCTGCTCTCTTAAGAAGTGATATCTTATGGGAATGTGCTTTTGTTCGGAATGCATAACTAGATTCTTTGAAATACTTATTGCACTGGTATTATCACATAATATGGAGATGGGATGATCATACTCTACTTTGATATCCTTCAAGGTCTGCTTCATCCATAAAATTTGCGTGCAAACATAGTATCTTACTATATACTGTCCTGTGTGGATAGGGATACGAGAATTTTGCTTCTTACCAAGCCAAGATATACTGCAGTGTTTCCAAGAAAAAATGCTCCTCCGCTTGTACTTGTTCTATCATCTCGCACATCCCGCCCAATCGAATCTGTATAAGTATCAATGTGAAATCTTTTCCTTTCGGATACCACAACTTGTATTCCATAGTTCCCTTTAGATATATGAATATGCGTTTACAACTTGCACATGTGTTTCTTTTGGCCTCGCTTGAAAACGTGCCACCATACCCCTTTGCTTGCATGATATCAGTGCGGATCTTTGTCACATATAATAAACTCCCAATCATTGATCTATAGAGAGATTGATCAGCATCTGGAGATTTGTCATCTTTGCTTAACTTGGTTCCGGTGATCATCGGTGTGCTGACAGGTGCACACTCCTCCATACCAAACTTTTTCAACATTTCCTTCACATACTTGGTTTGGGATATAAATATTCCTTTATTAGATTGAGAAATTTGCAATCCAAGGAAAAAGGATAACTCACCCAACATAGACATTTCAAATTCCTTTTGCATGTCTTTTGCAAATTTTCTAGACAGTTCTTCATTGTCTCCTCCAAAGATTATGTCATCCACATATACAACCACAATTAACTAGTGTTCATCTTCAGTTTTGATGTAAAGATTACTGTCAGCATGTCCTCTCTTGAATCCTAGTGGTCCTGTAGATGTTGATCAAGCATGGAGTACCATGCTCTGGGGGCTTGTTTTAATCCATACAATGCCTTTTTCAACCTACACACATAATCTTCATTTTCTGATAATAGGAACCCTTCAGGCTGTTCTATGTAAACCTCCTCTTCTAAATTCCCATTTAAAAAGGCTGATTTGACATCCATTTGGTAGACTTTGAAATTTTTAAACACTGTGAAAGCAAGGAACATTCTGATTGCTTCTAGTCTGCAACGGAGCAAAAGTCTCTTCAAAATCAATACCTTCCACTTGAGCATACCCTTTGCATACCAATCTTGCCTTATTTCGAGTGACTTGACCATCTTCATTTAGTTTGTTCGAAATACCCACTTAGTGCCAATCACATTCTGACTCTTTGGTCTGGGAACCAGTTCCCAAGTTTCATTTTTCTCAATTTGATCTAATTCTTCTTCCATCGCCTTCAACCAATGTTTATCATGTCTTGCTTCTAAAAAGTTCTTAGGTTCTACCTTAGATAGCAGAGAAAAATACCCTTGCTCAGAAGCATTTGTAATTCTTCTTCTGGTTTGAACCCCGGTATCAAGTTCTCCAATAATCTGACTTTCATCATGATTTTTCTGAACGAAGCGAGATGGCGTCTTGGTATCCTGCCTTTTTGATTTACTCCACTCTTCAATATCTTCTTCTTCCTCTTGTTCTTCTTTCACAAGACTTGGTATTTCTAAAGACTCTTCTGAATTTTCTTTTGTCTTTAGATCTAGACCCTCATCCACTCTGACACTTGCACTTTCTATGATAGTCCGCAACCTCTTGTTATAACATCTGAAGGCTTTACTTTTAGTGGAGTACCCAAGAAAAATCCCTTCATCGGATCTTGAATCAAATTTGCCTAAGTCCTCTTCGGTTCTTTTAATGAAACATCTGCTCCCAAATACCTTAAAATATTTGACCGAGGCTGGTCTTCCTTTCCATAATTCATATGGAGTTTTGTCATGGTTAACTCTGATTTGCACTCTATCCAAAATATAAACGGCAGTACTTACCACTTCTTTCCAGAATCTATCTGATAACTTAGATTCATTCAGCATTGTTCGGGCCATCTCTTGAACGGTTTCTGTTCTTCCTTTCTACTACTCCATTTTGTTGTGGAGTTCTTGCAGCTAAGTATTGTCTTTTAATTCCATGGTCTTCACAATATTCAATAAATTCATTTGACATGAATTCACCTCCACGATCTAACCTTAGACATTTTATCTTCAGCCCTGTTTCATTTTCTACTAATGCCTTGAAAGCTTTGAACTTTCCAAATGCTTCAGATTTTTCTTTCAAAAATGCTACCCATGTCATTCTAGTGTAGTCATCAATGAGTAAAATAAAATAACTCTCACCTTGAATACTTTTCGTTCTAGTAGGTCCACACAAATCCATGTGAATTAGCTCCAATGGTTTGGTGGATGAATACTCCTTTGTTTTGAATCTTGTTCTGGTTTGCTTCCCAAGCTGGCACTGCTTGCATAGAGTACTCAAAGGCTTTGTTATTTTAGGCATGTCCCGTACGGCTTGCTTATTGCTTATCTTCACAAGATTATCAAAATTTATGTCCCATCCTTCTATGCCATAGCCAACTCTCCTCAACTTGACTTAGGCAACATTTTTCTTCTTTTATTTCTCCGAGCATATATAGATTATTTGCAGTTCGGTGGCAATCTGCAATTAGTTCTCCTGTATCTGCTTTCCTTATTTCACATCCTTTGGCATAGAACTTAAGAGTGTGTCCCTGATCACACATTTGACTCACACTCAAGAGGTTATGTTTTAATCCTTCAACATACAAAACATTCTCTGTTTTTGTTTTTCCATTATCCAAACTCAGCGTACCTTTGCCAACGATCTTCGTTGTAGCATTATCACCAAATTTTACTGTACCTTCATTTACTTTCTTTAAGGAGAGAAACTTACTTTTATCACCAGTCATATGTCTTGAACATCCGCTATCAATGTACCACTGCTGTCCTTCATCTCGAGCATGAAAAGTTGTTTGAACGAGCATGGATTTTTCTTTGTCTAGCCCATCTTTCTCCTGCTTCCTTGTCCAGGATTTCGTAGCCTCCCTTTTCTTTGTATCTAAAGGCTTTGTCTTTTGATCTTGTCTCGAGTCAAACACACTTCTACAAAAGCGTGCTATATGTCCATAATTATTGCACTTGTAGCAGATAATGGCTTCCTCGTTATAATAGGATAGTGGAGCAAATGAATTATAGTTCATATTCAACACTCTATGAGCAGATTTTGGTTTGTTCCAGGCTTCATTATCTCTCATTCGCTTTCTACACTCTATCTTTTTATGCCCATATATATTGCAATAAAAACAATAACCATGAAAGGAACTTTTGAACCTGTTCATATTCCTATGTCGTGGAGTAAATGGTCTTTTGATGTCGTTCTCTTTAACACCTTCCTTGTGGATGGAACTGGTCTTCGTAGTTTCCTCTTCCTTTCTGCTTTTATTCTTCGTAGGTGCATTTAGAATTTCTGCATAACTTTTTGCCTTTTCTAAACCTTTCTTCTCCGGAATCTCAATGGAATTTGAAGCTTTCTCTAGTTTTTCTTCATATCCGAGTCCTGATTTGTTGGATGGTGATCTTTGATTTTCTAGAATCTCATCTAGAACCTTAGTACTTTTTTCAAATTTCAAGTTGTTCATTAGTTTGGTATTTACCTTTTCTAAGTCTTTTCTCATCGCAACAATCTCTGACTCACGCTTTTCACATTCTTCTTGTTTCACCTTGAGCTGACTTCTCAACCCTTCCTCAATTCTCTTTGCTTCTTCAATCTGGGTCTTCAGGTCAATGATTAGATTCTTTGATTCTTCAAGACTCTGTGCTAACTTAGCTTCGAAAGATTGATTTTGTTCTTCATATTTTTGGAGCTGAAGTCTTTGCTTCTGATTCCTCTTTTTGAGTGCTTTTATTTCACCCAACGCACAAATGAGTTCTTCTTCGAGGTTTACCTCACCTTCTTCTTCTATGTCCTCGATTCCTTCCAAATCAACTTTGCTAGTTGATGAACCTTCTTCTATAGCCATAAACAATGTTTCTTCATCATCATTGTCTGAATCACTTATTCCGCTTTCTTCGGATGAGCTGCTACCTCTTTTTGAATATAGACTCTTCTTTTGCTTTTCAAATCTTTTCTTGCCTCTGCTTTGCTTGAATTCTCTTTTGAACTTGGGCTTGCTTTCTTCATCTTCGCTATCTTCCTTCTCTGGGCATTTAGCTGCAAAATGACCAATTTTACCACAGTTAAAACATTTAAATGGTAACTTACCTTTGTATCTCCCGGATCCTTTCTTTAGCTTTCGAATGAATAAAGCTTCCTTTTCATCTTCTTCGTTGTTTGATTCATCATTCGCTTCAGATTCCTTGATTGCCTTTTTCTTCGAGACTTTGAATGCGGCTTCCTTCTTTGTTGGTTTATTAGACTCGGTCCTCATTTCATAAGCCGTCAGTATTCCATGTAGTTCGTCCATGCTTAGCTTGTCAAGATCCTTCATTTCTTCGATGGCAGACACCTTAGCATCAAATCTTAATGGTAAAGATCTTAAGACCTTCTGGATGATCACAGGTTCCTCAATCTTTTCTCCAAGCCCTCTTATGGCGTTGACAACTTCATCCACCCGCAGAAGATAAGCTGCAACATCTTCCTCATCCTTCATTTTTAGGCTCTCAAATTTTCTCCTATGGGTTTGAAGCTTAGCTTTTTTGACCTTATCATCACCTTCATATATTGTTCGAAGTTTATCCCATATTTCCTTTGCCGTGTCGCATTGCATTACCTTGACAAATTCAAACTCTGATAGACCACACAAGATTGCATTCATCGCCTTGGCATTGTTTTCAAAAGCCTTCTTACCGGCTTGGTCTGTTGGCGGAGTTGATGGAATGATATATCCGACCGCTACTGATTGCCAAATATCAAACCCTAGTGCCATCAGATAGGTTCTCATTCTTATGCTCCAAAATGCATAGTTTGTTCCATCAAACAATGGAGCCTTGTTCGAGGAAAAACCTTCTTGTACTTGACTAGCCATATGTGCTCCCGAGATCTACCTTCCAACTATTAGATTGTTCTTGAAGGAACCTACTCTGATACCAATTGTTGAGCACAAGATAATACTGAGAGGGGGTGAATCAGTATTATGATATTATTTCAAACTTCAATACTTAAACTTAGATCTATAATCATGAGCAATGTGAATATATCAAATCAATCAAAGAACACAAAACTTAATGCAAGTAGACACAGATATATGTGGAAACCCTTTTGGGAGAAAACCACGGAGAAACTTCTTTCTTTATATATATTTCTCAAAAATTTGTAGGCACCAACCTACTGGAGACACCAATCCCCAAATTACAGTTTTGTAGGCACCAACCTACAAGAGCACCCACCCCTTTTGCTAAGCACCAACTCAACAAGAGACACCGATCTCTTCGAATATGAAGGCACCAACCTTCCTTACAAAATTTGCTTTCCACTTTTGAACTTGTTGCTTCCTCAACGAATAATGGAAAATTCTTCTTCTTACTTTCAGATTTGCTGTTCTAAAATTCTGCCCTTACGCTTCCTCTTCTTCTTCTTTTCCTTAAGATATTCAACTTGAATCCATGCTTAATAAGTCTCATATGAATCTTATTATATAACCTTTCCTACCTTTTCGAAAAGACACATTGTTCCAACCAACACAACTTTTCCATTAACACAACTTAATTAAGTGCATTAGTCGCTAAAACCACAAAAATAATTAATGCAGCCCATAATTATTAAATGCACATTAATCAATGCAATTAACCACTTGATAGGAGCGCTGCCCCTCCTTAGACAAATCACTGTTATCATTAAATCGCTGCCAGCCATCATTAAATCTTCTTTTTCACCATAAAACATTGCATATGAACACCTTAAAATGCGGATATCTCTCTTATGTATAGCTATGTATATCTCGCTTATACCATGATAATCCTCATGCAGAAACGCTTCTTTTCATGTATTTAAACTTTCATTTTCTACCCTTCTATACTGCTGGTTATTTCCATTACTTTCTACCATTTCCGTCAATAATTCCGTTACTTTCTGACAGATTTCCGTTTACCAGTTCAGCACCTCTTTTGACATCAATGACAATATTTCAACAGCAAGCTCTTAGAGCTTGGTATGCGAAAAATTAATGTTTTCTTTAAACAATTAGGTTTTGTTAATTGTTCTTCTGACAATGATCTATTCATTAAGCAAGAAGGTTCTCACATTATCATTGTATGTCTATATGTGGATGATTTGCTTATGACTGGTGATAGTCTGCTTTAATTCATAGGATTAAAGAAAAATTAAAACAATACTTTGAAATGACTGATTTAGGTCTCTTACATCATTTTCTTGGCATGGCTATATTTCAAGACAAGCATTCTATTGTTGTTTCTCAAGCACAATATGCAACCAATGTACTGAAAATTTTTAATATGATTGATTGTAAACCAATTTCTACACCTATGGAAGTTGGACTAAAACTTGATCCTAAACCTGCATGTGAAAAAGTTGATCCTACTTTGTATAGGCAATTGGTAGTTTGATTTATCTAACTATAACTAGACCAGATATTTCCTATGTAATGTATAGAAATCATTGGAATCTTGTAAAAATAATTCTAAGATATATTAAGGGAACAATTAATTATGAGTTGCATTATAGTAAGGATGAAAATGCTAACTTGCATGGATTTTGTGATTTTGATCATCTTGATGATATATTAAGATAGAAAATCTACTTTTGGTTGTGCTTAAATTTGGTGCAGTGCCATTACTTGGTGCAAGTAAAAAACAACCAAGCTGTTTTATCTCTTCAATGAACCTAAGTATAGAAGTGCAATGGAAGCTGCAAAAGAGGCTTTATGGCTAAAGAGGTTGTTCGATGAAATAAAGATAAAACATCGGGGTAGTGTTCCTTTGTTCTGCGACAAGAAGAGCACCATAGCTCTTGCACATAATTTAGTACAACATCAGAAGACAAAGCACATTGAGATACATATACACTTCATCCGTGAGAAGGTGTTAAGTGGTGAGATAGATCTCAAGTTCGTGTCGACTGAAGAGCAGGTTGCTGACATCTTCACAAAACCCCTGAGTGCTGCAAAGTTTTGTCACTTTCGTGAAAAACTTAGATTGTCGAGAGTTGCCATTGAGGGGGAGTGTGCATGACAATGTCACCTCCTAATGGAACTTGGTATTTGTAAAATGAAAAATGCATTATAATAAAGACCTTCGGGCATGTATAAAAACCTCCAGGCATATGTAAAAAGACCTTCAGGCATGTGTATACCTCCTCATTTTTTCAAAAAGAAGTGTAGAAATATCTTAAAGGCGGTCTTGATAAACTCTTTAGTGCTATTGAGTTTACGGTAAACATCCAATGTAAGCATATAGTTAAGAAGGTCCTTGGTTCTAAAAGGCTCATATATGCCTAGTTTCAAGTAACCTTTACGAGAACTTATGAAAACATATAAAACTCACAAATCATACTTAACCACCGATCTTGGGATGATCTTTGGGATTCCAAATCCTTTTGTACCAAAAAGTAACTTGAGTATGATGACGTGTTATAATTCCTTCAACTTATATGTTAGCCTAAAACCTTTATGGTTTAAGGATTGTAAATCCTGTAGTGTACCACAGGAAGGTAATTTAGTGGCATATGTTATCCCACTTAACATTAAGAGGGAGTGTTGAAACATAATGGTTAAGTGGACTGGTCACCCCTTAATTAAATATGGGTCCAACATTATACTATAGATTAAATATTTATATTTCTATTATTAAATATTCAAACCTAGGAATATACTTTAGGTTAAATATTTAATAATAAGAAATAGTTATATTTCTATTATTAAATATTTTAAACCTTGGTATATGTGTCAACCGACATGGTTGAAAAGGTGAGTTGGGAGACATACCCAATCACCTCATATAAAAAGGACTTGGTCCTCATTTGATATATTCGAAAAAATAATATATCAAAGGTTTTCACCCTTGTGATTAGGGTTTCTAAGGAGGAGGTGATTTACTGGATGTAAAAAGTTCTCTACAATAAAGGTTACTTTTCACAGTGGTTTTTACCTTCGGGTTTTCCACTATAAATATTGTGTCTTGTGTTATTTACTTTTGTAAGTATTACTTTATTATTATGCAATGTGATGTGATGTTTATTTATTTAATATTGCATAGTTTATTAATGTTGATTAAATTTGTAATTAATAGAATCCTCAAATTCTACCAAAACCGGGTGTTTATATATAGGATGTCATCACCCGTGGGCGATGGCATCCGAAAAGATGGTGAAATGAGACAATGTATCATGCAAAGTGAAAATAAGGTGTCATGGATCATGGACATGGACGAACAAGGTGCCAAATGGTGAGATGCAAGAAAGATGTCGGGAATGCGATGTATGAGACATAAAGGGACAAGGATAACAAATGCAATAACGACTAAGGCTGGGAACAAATAGTGACACTCTCTCTGTGTATTGTCTCTAACTCATAATGATTATGTGAATAACCATTCCCCATTACCGACAGGCCCCTTAAGGCATTCGCTCTAGAAATAGATGCATCAATGACCCTTATCTGCACAACGGAAATTGGTAGTAACAGGTATGAAAGATGAAAAGTGAAAAATTAGGTGTATAAACACTTTGCTTGTACTTGTGAGGATGTTTTGTACTACAGCTTGTGGAAAAAAATGAAGAACCGAATTAGAAGCAACATTTCTCTCTCAACACCGTATGATGGTACTTGTATGTTTCCTATTTTGGTACTATATAATTATCGATCTGAGATTGTCTTTGTTGAATCTGTTCAATTAGGTTAATAAAGGAAATATAAATGCTTCGGGTTAATCCTTTAGGTTATTTGTTATTTTCCTAACCTAAAAAATACAAGAAAGCTTCGACTCACTAAAAATCTCTAGGATTGATTTTTAAACATTATTTGTATATTAGTCTCTTTATAAGGGGGTTTATGATCTGCATCAGTTCAAAAGGAATGCGAAAAAGATCTAAAAAACTATTTCCAATAAATGTAAAAGCCATATTTAGGAAATTCAACCTTTATTAAAAACAGATGTGTTTAATGATTTCATCTTTAAATTTAAAAATGCAAGCTGATTCCTAGTTACCTCAATTGAAATTTTCAAGAACAATTTATGCTTATTTCATAGTTTCTAAGGTTACAAGTACAAAAAGTAGCCTATGCTTCTTGCATGTGAAAACAATAAAGTTAGTAATTGCTTAAGCTATTTCTCATCAAAGTTTAACACTAATTATTAATTAAGAGTCAACAACTAAAATTCAAAAGCAATCTTATCCACATTTCTGGTTAGCATATTTCTACCAGTTATCTATTAACAATCCATGCTTTACAATGACGTCCTTTCTAAAGTCCCCTTCGTTGAAACCATGAAATTGTGATCAAACTATCATTAGTATCATTATTCCAATCTCAGTATGTTGTATAAAATATTAAACAAAAAAATTTACAAGAAACATGTTACAAGTACCTTTTGATACTTCACAATCTTTTCTTATATGGAGATCAATATCCGCCAGATATTCAGTTGTTCCCTGAGGTCTTAACCTCTTTTTCATGTTGAAAATTGTTTTAACAAGAAATTTTCCTACCTGCAATAGGAAATCAAACATTATCATATTTGAAAGAAACAATGAAATGATATTAATGTCCAGGAATGACCAAAGTAAGTCACTAGGACCAAAATATATAGAAAATTGCAAGAGGAAGTATAAGTGCTAGAAAAGAACTCATAACAAACAAACAAACAAAAACTAAAACTGAAAAACAAGTATAGCTTGTTTGTTCTACAAACTAAACTACAAAGGAAGATCAGCTACAAAATGGTAAATACATACCACAATATCGAATAGGAGAACATGAGTAATAACAGCCTTATATCATATAGGTAGTGCTCTGCACAAGTTGTTCTATCCAGGAGGACCTCTTACACAACACTGTTACCCCGACATACATCATTCTATTTATATGACACAATTCAATGGTTGTCAATTAAACACAACCAACAATAATCAAACATACCTAAGGAGAGTCATCACCATACTACCTAAAGCTGACAGTACAATTAATAACATCATAACAGTGTCAGCTAACATAACAAGTAATTAATAATATGCTAATAACAACAATACTAACAGGATGGTCTAGATATCCTCCCTTTTATAACAAGTCAGAAACCCTTACAACACAAACCCAAATACACAAGAAATGGAGTGAAGAGGGAAGACGGAAGAAATTTCCTAAGGAGTGGATGCTGTTGTAGAGATTGATGTTGCCATAACTTTCTCATACACCAGATGAAAATACTTGTGTGAAAACCTGAAGCTTACAAAAAATGTTGAAGTCCGATTTTCGTCCACACAACATCTTCTGAATATGGTGTTAAAAACCCGCAGATCCAAGAACTATAGTTGTTTGTTTTTGTTTTTTCAACCTAGAGCACTTGTAGCCCTGACTATTGGCTAATGTCGAATTGATCCCCAGAGTGTACAGTAATAATTTGTCTTTTCTCGATTATCTTTGCTCCAGCCTACAGGAAATAAAAAATGCCAATTTTTCTAGTAAACCCTCCTCTGGCTGTAGGGGTAAATACTATGTAGAATGGTTAATGAATCATGCAGAGAAGGAAAAATAGTTTTCGCTATCTGGATGGGGCTACACATTAAAGGAGTGTACGGCAGCAGTTAGGAAGAATCATGTGGCTGCAACATTTGTGGTATGTCATAAGGGTTGCCTGTTTGAATAAGTTATACCCAGGAAGAAGTGTTCACTGGAGTACGATTGATGGGGCGTTTGCAGACATCCCAGGGTGTATGGTTGCATAGGGGGTGACAAGGATATACAATAACAAAGTGTACAGCTGACCAAAAGGATCGAATGTATGACAATGGATCAACATGGTCATACGGCAACGTGGTGTGCAAATGGTGGTTGTAGAGAGATGAAGAAATCAACATGACATTCAGCTTGAAACTGTACAGTGGAAAAATTGTAATCTATGTGTATGAGTGGCAAAAGGAAGGAAACCTAGGGCACCACAAGATATAACAGATGTATGGTGTATGAGATAGGGAAGTGTACGGTAGAAATGTACACTCAATGGCGCATACACTTGATGGGCAAAAAGAACATGATGTACAGTTTTTCAAGGCCCTTGCTTCCTTTTTACATTTTCCCCTTTTGTTATGTTTTAATTTCCTTCACTTATAATTCCAACTTCACCATTATATTTGTCTCTGAAAAAAAAATTAATGTCATAATAAACAATATGCCATAGTTTTTGTAATAATTGTACCTTTATTTATTCCGATGGGTCCCGATACTGCATCTTTTGGACTACAATGCCCAATAGTAATCATACTAATATTTTCTGTCCTTATCCAACAAAAATTTACCTTGGACCCATTCACTACATCTTTACACCTCATACCATCCACATTCACCACTTTCTCGACACAATTATTCATTATTTGGTGGCTTTCAAATGGACCATAGCTAGAATACTTTGAATTTTTCCAACTTTTTTCCCATGGATCATTACTTTTAATAGAAGCACCTCGGCTTGAAGTTCTTGTGCCTGAAATATTTATGATACATGTGCTTCCTCCATATTTTGAACACAACTACCTTCGATTCAAGAATTATGCACCACAAGTATTCGTCACGACACACTTTCTTTGCCCTGACATAGCCTCAGTCAACCAACCTGCCATTACTTTCTTTTCATCTAGGGCAAGCATATTTGCAACCAACGATCCTTCAAAAAGGTAAACTTAAAAAAACAATTGCACTTCCTTGCAGTGTAATTTTATCCTTATCAATAGTCAGTTCTTTGAATTTAATGTCCACTACCCTTTCGAACAAGTGGCCCAATTTATCATCAACCTTTGCAGCACTAACATTGTATTCTATGAACTTGGGTGGGTAAGCCAACTATGACATTGACGATTCGGAAGGACTTAACATCATTGAATTCAATTTTTCGATCATCTCACTTCAAGCCCTCACCATCTTGAATCCCCGTAAGCTTGGCAAAATTACATCCATGCCAAAACACCTCATAGTCTTCCATTTTCCAAAAGAATAGACCATTAAAGGAGTTTGTCTCATCTTGAGCGACTATAACTCCAAGACCCTTCATCATTTGGAACCACCATACCTCGATTCCCTCGAGTGTTTTGATGTCGAGTCCGAGGAGTCGAGGTTGCTTCCTCATCAATAACCTAATTCTTTAGATCAATCACATCTTTTAGTCATTTGTTTTTGATGGAGAGTAAATTTCTCTTCCAATCATATCAACCATAGTTGCTACCTGACCAGCCACGACCAACAATGCATCTTAGGATTTCTTCGATAAAATGACTACAAAATTGAACAAAATGTGTTGGGATTCAATAAATACCTTGTGTCCCATTGCTATACTCATTACCTTAATGCAATGTGTTGATCTACTCCCACTATTTAGAATGTTGAAGGCTAGATAGTTAGCTTCCCAAGATTTTTCAAAGTGTCCTTTGGAAGAAAATTCGCACCGAACCATCCACATTGGTGTTCATGTCTTTTCCATGAATCTCCATATGCATTGCCACTAGTTGTTTGGCTAGACTCATTGTTATATTCATGAATTCAATCACTTGATAGCTTAACAATGGGGGATCGACTATGAGTTCATTAATCTACTTCTTTCCCTTCCCATCACACAACACTACACCCCTTACTCTAGGTGCATGTTTGTATGCTCCAAATTTGGGCTTATGTCTCATACGATAGCAATTATAACATTCTTGAGTTCCAAAATACTTTGAAATAGATCAATTACCTTCACAAGTATAGTGGTCTACAAGACTTGTCTTACAATAGCTTTGTCAGACTCAATTCTACTTTTCATTGTATTTGTGTGTGTTCATGCAAGTGACATTGTTCTTGAACCATTTCACTCTTAACCTCCACCCATGCTTCTCATTCTTCCCTTCTCTCTACATGTGTGGTAATTAGCTTTCTTTTCTTGTGCTCTAGTGATTACCATAACCTCATCCCCTACTCCTTCAACCATGTTTTGCTTACACCTTTGGACAATTTCCATATTTATGGTCCCACGCGCACACAATCGAGAAAGATGTCTAGTGTTGTTTTGAATTGTCTTCGCAATAGCTTTTTGTCGAGCTCAAGTCTACTTGTCATTGTACTTGTGTGTTCATGTGAATGACATTGTTCTTGAACCATTTCCCTAATTCCACCCTTGCTTCACATTCTTCCCTTCTTTGTATACCTAGTGAATAGCTTTTTTATTATGCTCTGGTGATTACCATAACCATGTCCCCAACTATGTCAATCATGTTGATGTTTTATTTTTATTTAAAAAAAAAAACCACCAACAACTTTATATTAATAATAATATAAGGATCAAAATACAATGCCAAACAATTATGCTCATACTAGAGGAGACATCTTTAGAATTCCAAGCACAAATAAAAAAGAAGAGGTAGCATATCTATGAATTATCCATTATAATCTTTCAAAGAGAGGATCCACTCAATCTACTTTCTTTTCTCCTGCGACCAAGTGAGGGGAAGAGGACCAAAGTGTATCAGATTTGAATGATCTAAAGCCCAAGAGGCCAAAGCATCCGCCATCTTATTTCGCTCTAGAGGCACATGAGAATATGTAATAGAATGGAACTAGCTAGCAATGATTTTGATATGATCTTGAATCCTGGCAATAAGCCAATTATTAGACAAGTGGTGATCAGGGGCTCGAAGGATGTTGATAACAACCTTGGAATCCGATTCAACAATGATACTAGGATATCCCAATTTAGTAGCCTCCAAAGAGCATGATGAACAACCATAATTTCAGCAACATTGTTAGTGTAGTGCCCCAACTGATGAGCAAAGAAGAAGAGAGGGGTCCCCAAAGAATCATGAGCAATTCCTCCCATACTAGCAAGACCGGATTTCCTCTCGCTGCCCCATCTGTATTAATTTTGACAATTCCAAAAGGAGGAGGCTGTCGTGAACAAATAGTGGAAGGTGTCCTTAGTTTAGTATCTCTCTTCAACTGCAATTTCCTATTATCCATATTCAGTTTTTGTAAGAAGACTAGCCACCTCACAGGCAACGGAGAAGGAAGAGTCAAGTTGTGTAAGATAGATTCGGCAATATTGCTTCTAGTCATGTCCATGATGTACCACCTGTCTCTACTTTCAAGCTTGAATATGCGCTGTTTCTTTCTTTCCAAACATTCCACAACATAAGAGAAACAACAAGCCATATACCTTTGTAAAAGTCTTGAGTGTCCCTAACTGCATTTTTCCAACCTCTGAAAGTATCCACAATATTATCAGGGGAATGCCAAGTCACCGAAAAGCAATCAGCAAGAGTGCCCCATAAGCCCAAAGTGAAAGGACATTGAAAGAAGAGGTGAGTTAGGGTCTCAACTGCATTTCTGCATAAAGGACACCAAAAGGGACCAACCATACCTCTTTTCATCAAGTTATCCCCTGTAAGAACTCTATGATAGATGAGAAGCCAAACAAAGAATCTCACCTTAGGCCAAAGAACAAGTTGCCATAGGTCCACAAATATATCTCTCCATGGATGAGGAAGAGGGGCAACCAAAACTCTATATCCCTCAGCTACAGAGTACTTCCCATCTGCGTAGTTTCCCATCCCAAAGTATCAGGCAACTCGGTCGTAATAAGAAACCTATTTTTCAGAAGCCTGTGAAAAAAGTGAACTTGTTGTTGGGTCAAGTTAATTTGCCACATTGAAGGATGAATCCATTCACTCCTTGGATATGTATGCTGAAAATAGTGGCATATCTTAGTTTTTCCTTGAGCATGAAGGGTGACCATAACATTGCTGAAATGGGGATACTGCATAATCAAAGGGGGGTGGCCATCCCACGAATCCGTCCAGAAATTAGCTTGCTCACTATAATGTCCCCTTTTCCAATTGAAGACCTTTGGCCTATTTTTCAATGGCCTATTTTTTCAACCCGACAGCCAAAAAATATATATAAGGGTGACTAAGTTTTATTTATTTTATTTGTATCGTGCAAAATATTAAATAAAATTATAATGCACATACAATAAAATAATAAAGCTTAATAAATTAATAAACTTAACTTTCAAATAGAACTTTATAATGAACTTAACTTTCAAATAGAAATAAAAGCACTTAATTAAAATGTAGTTCTAAGGAGAATGTGATTTGGAAGTCCAAGGGTCACTTTTTTTTTTTGATAGATAATAATTTGGAAAAGGCTCCAAAGGACCATTTACAAGAAAGATATTACAATACAATCTAGAGACTAGTCAAAATATCTATCAAAAAAACCGAGACAAAAAGACTGGGCAGGATCAACAAGACCATTGATCCAAACAAAAAAAGCCCTAAGGAAAAAAGCAGAAAAAAAAACAAACTATACATAGACCACCAGTCAGCAAGAAAGTCACAAAAGGGCCTAAATATTTCTGGTTCTAGTATGAGAGCTCGGCCCTGCTCCAACCTCTCCACCAAGACTGCAAAAGCGTTTCCTTTTACTGTTTACTCCCTCCACTAAGCCTTGAAGGGTTTCCACCCTGTTCTCCAAAGATCTGATCTCCCCATTTGACCGTTGCAAACCCCTAAGCAGATTCCTATTCGAGCTTTCACTTGGGTAATGACTTCTTCCAAGGCTTCCACTTTGCTTGCAAGAAAGACAAAAACCGTATCCTTCTCCCCTTCTTCATCCGCCTCACCAGAAAGATCCTGCAAAGCCGACACCGCGTTCAGCTCCTTCATAGCCCTTTCCTTCATTTTAAATAACTTTGCACGATCAGCCAAAGGAATATGATCTTCCCAGTCACTTTCCATATGCGATTTAACCCCCTTTGTGTTCAAAATAGGCTTTCCCGCTCTGACCAGCAATAAAATTAAACCTTGATGTAAAATCAAGCCATCTTTCTTCTCTTTGAATTTTTTAACCGAGCCACTTAGAGAATTAAAAAGATAAAAGGGAATACTAATCTTACGGTTCCTTCGGAAGTGGTTAAGCGTGAAATGCCGAGAATGAACCTTCTTATATATGCCATCAAGAGTAATATACTTCATAAGATGAAAACAAACCTCGCCCACCGACTGTGCAAAGAACCTGCGAGCTATGCCATCTTCCATAAAACAAATTCTTTCATCGTCCCCCAAAAAGATCTTGACTTCCTCCTGTAGGCGAGATCTATCCTTGTAAACCTTACTGCCATCACAATCCATATTAGCAACCTTACTAATTAAATCTTCCAAGACCAAAAGCGACTCCTCTCATCGCAACCAGATCGTGTTCTTCGGGCGAGGGCAAATTCCGAGAAATGACCTCGTCAAAACCCTTCAACCTTTGAATGAAAGATGAAATACCACCCGCTTGGAATAGCTCCCAGATAAAAGCGTCCCTTTCTAGGCTAGAAGACGACGAGCGACTCTACCCTTACTCCGGCTCCCCATCTTCCTCTGTCTTCAGAAAATGAATTGCTGAATTTGTCCAAAACCTCCCAAATCAAGCCGATTTAAATGGCGCTTCTCCCCACGGCACCCCAAAAATGATTAGGAAAACTAAATACACCCGTAATGAAAATATTTCCCCAATCTCGGCACTCCCATTCTCACGCTCGAGATCTCCTTTCTTCATTGAGTTTGTCCTTTATCCTTATCGGTAACCCTTCCTCCTCCCTCCACCAATTTTTATGATTACTTAAAATTCCCACATTTGCTAAAGTATCGCACATCCATTGCCTCCCTATACACGTCTTTAAAACAAAATAATATCAAAATTTGAGATTATAGTTTTTGCATCTTTAATGATGGGATTTATATTAATGTGATGTTTGACCTACTCAATCATCACATTAATTATATATTGAGAATCTCCTTCCACATAGAGCTTCTTGATATATAAGGAATTCGCCCATTTTAACCCAATTAACATTGCGATAGGCTTCAAAGATAATTGCTAGATTTATTACCTATAGCCTCCGCATAAGCAACCTCCATTTTACCAAAGATCATTTCGATAATTCCACCTACCGCAACTAACCCCAAACTCCCCTTCACATCCATCAAAGTTAAGCTTCATACACCCTTCAAGAGGAGTAGACCATTTTGCATTTCTTCTCTCCATAGTTTTTACCATAGAAGAATTCTTCACTCTCATTCCAAGAGGAGTGAATAATTTCCTGCTCATGGTAAGGTAGAACCCCTTTCTCCTTAATTTTTACAATAGACAGATTGTTTCTCAAAGCTCCCAGAATCCCACTTCCCACCCTCTCAGAATTTTTTTGATTTTCCTTAAAGATTCTAGCATTCCGTTCTAACCAAATTCCCCATATAAAATGAGGCAAAACAAAACTCCAAACCTTAGCCAAATTCAGAGAAACAAATGGACTAGTCCATTGTTCATACCAGTCAACAAAAGTCTCCGGATATAGCCACATTATTTGAAAAAAATTAAAATATAAGCCATAACTTTCTGTGAGAAAGGGCAGTGTATAAAAAGATGTTGAACCGACTCATTATTCTTTTTACATAGAACACACCAGTTAGGAATCATCATACCTCTTTTCTACAAATTGTCAATAGTTAAGATCTTGTTCTGAATGACATGCCACAAGAACAAATTTACTTTAGGGATAAGGTCTTTGTCCCAGAGATTTTTCCACAATCTTTGAGAGGGGGGACCATTCCTAGCTATACCATACCCTGATTTAACTGAATAGTTGCCATCCTTTGTCAAAAACCAAACCTTTTCATCCTCCCTCTACCCCACCGATATATGCAGACCTCTTAAGTTTTGATTTACGGTTCTTATGCTTTCTGTTAAACGACATTCATCCGTCCATAACGTCCAAGGGTCACTTTCATTAGAAGTCCAAAAGTCACTTTCATGGGAATTCCAAATATCACTTTTATGGGAATTCCAAAGGTCACTTTCATGGGAAGTCCAAAGGTCACTTTGGGTCCCATTTCCTATATAAAGAAGAAGGCGATTTGCCTAGGCGAGGCAGAAATATTTTATAACATTTTCTCTTGCATGAAGCTTTAGCTTTTGCATTAAAATTCCAAGGATGAAACCCCTTGTGGATTTAATCTCTTGTGGACGAAAACCCCAAGAGTTGAGAGGGTTTTTCACTCAGAAATTCCCATTGATTGTAATCAGATTTTCAGAGTTATTTTCAGTCATTTCCAGCAGTGTATTTTGAGGGTATTTTGGAGAATAAATTGCAGCAGTCTTCTTCTATTGGATCGACCCAGTTTGGGACTGATTTGGCATGTTCTTTGAGGTATTTAAATCTGATTTCTATTGTCAAATCATCTGCAGATTTTTGTGAAGTGAAGCAAAACAATTTCATAATTTATTAGAGGGTTTTTAGTGGGTTTTTTACCAGTTTTATAATCAGATTTCAGATCTGATCTTTGAGTGTTTGTGGCATCAATAAAAATCAGATTTTTGTATGTTTGAACTCCTAAAATTAGTGGCAGTCATTTGTGATAAAGAAATAGTTTTTTGGGAGCATTTATGTGTATTTTTCCATCAAACCCTAGTCGTCATTGTTGAAGATTTATTGCAGCAGTTAGGTTGATCTTGCATGGTCCTATATTTCATGTCCAAGTCTGTTTTGCATACTATTGTTGTTACCTAACCTGTAAGTAATTGCATGCTAAGTGTTTGACGAAATGTCAAACGAGTCAAACTAGAAATTTGGATCAGATTTGGGGAAGGGATCTTTCACTCACCATTTCCAATTTTCCAAAACAATTGTTTCTTTATGATTTCTTCTCCAATTCGAGAACAGAAAAAATGGGAGATCCCCATGAAGGTAAGGAATATCGTCATATGGCCTCATGCAGTATATTTAGCACGAAGATTAGTACTCCATAACTGATCTGGATTTTGCAATAATCTCCAATACAACTTAGCAAAGCAAGGGCTTTATTATTGAAACACTAGCTCTAAACCCCATTCCACCCTTTTTCTTTGGTAGACAAGGTTTTCCACTTCACAAGGTGCCATTTCTTAGATTGTTGATTGCAGGACCATAAGAATTTTTTACTAATAGAATCTAAGTGCTGCAAAATTGTAATAGGGATGTGCAAAAGAGACGCAAAATACACAAGAATAGCTTGCAGCACAGCTTTGATCAAGGTGATTCTACCCCCTGATGATAGCCATCTATTAGTCCAATTACTAAATTTATGTTGAATCTTATTAATTAACCATCCCCAATCAGAGATCTTGGTGGAACTTAAAGGGATACCCAAATATTGTAGAGGTAAAGTGGCCTTCTGAAATCCAAGTTTCATAAGAATGTCATGTTCCAGCCTTGGCGAGCAATGAAAGAAGATTATTTTAGACTTATGCTTGTTAATATCTTGACCACTAGTAGCCTTTGAGAAAAGTTCCAAATTTCTTTGTATTTGAGTGGCTTCTTTCAAGGATGCGGTCCCCATAATCGGTGAGTCAACAAACTGTAAAAGCCAAAAAGACCAAATCGAAAAAACGTGAACCATTTTTCTGTTGCGCAATTCATTTTTACCCCCTGCGACCATTTCCGCATCTGTTTTAGAGCATTTCGTGGCTTCTTGCAACCATTTTCGTGGCTTCCTGCAACCATTTTCGTGGCTTCCTGAAAATTCGTTTTTATTTATTTTCATAGTTTTTCGATAATGTATTCGTGGCCCTAGGTTTCGAGTTTTTTATTTAGTATATAGATAGTTTATAATAGTATATGCCCTAGATGATATAGTTTATAATAGTTTATTTAGTATATAATTAGTTTATAATAGTTTATTTAGTATATTTATAATAAACTATATGCCGTAGACGATATTTAATATATAATAGTATATACTATATATGTTATACATTAATTACTTACGCATACATAAATAATAAAGATAAATCGTTTATAATAGTTAATTTAAGTTTAACAATGTCTATAAATCGTTTATAGAGTCACTTCTCGCATCATTTAACATTGTTTTTACATTTAATTTAAGTATATTTTATGAATTTAAAAGTAGTGATAAAGTTGCCAATTAATGCCGATTCCCGATTTCCGATTCAAAATTTGGCCTGCCGATTAATCCCAATTTACGATTTTTTGAACTATGCTTTGGACACCTCGTAGTGCATGTCGGATCCAATTTAAGATGGATACAAGCTAGTAAATAGAATAGAGGCGTTGCATTTCAAAGAGTTGTCAATCCCTATGTTTTCGCACCCATGTGGTCTGGTTGATATGGAAATTGTTGGGTTTGTAATATTAAGCGTGAAATAGGCTTAATAAAAACCTACCAAAGTCTAAATGTTTTGGCTTATAGATTATATTTAAAATATAAAGCATGGCAAGATCCCACATGATCAACATGTGTTTGAATTTAAAACATAAGAGTGATCCAAACAGTCACCCACCATGTATAAAACATATTGATCTCATTAGAGATCGGTTACAATGCATGTGCAAGCGAAAAACAACAAAGAACAGCAAGTAACAAGTTTATGCAAGCAAGAAATGTGAGCAAGTGAAGATACATGATGCGAATGGAGTAATGAGTTATCTCAACCCATGAGCAAATATATTTAACTGTTTATAATTCCTCCTTGAAGGTTAACAACTCTGATTTATAGAAATAGTGCTAGGTGAAATTTTTATTCTCAATAAAAGATAAGTGATTTTTCGGTGGGTTTTTACCTTATGGTATTCTCACTTAAATCATGTGTCTTGTGTTGTGTTCTATTGATTTTACTTTCATGTTCATGCATTCAACTTGATATCTAATTCATTATGTGATCTAAATTGATATAACTTATTGTTCATTCATAAACTATAATTTTTGGCTTGTTTATTTTGTGGATATATAAACTGTGTTATTGTTTATTGTTTATCCCCGTGATTTCCTAACATAGTATCAGAGTTGGTGTTTATGCTTGTGCAGGATAGATCTGGTTGCTTGTGATTTGCAGGTGCAAAGAATCTTGTAGATTTGAAGTACTTGAAAAAAATCATGATCCGCGACACCCTAACCTATGGCGCGCGGCTATTTCATTCTACAAGGTGAACAAACCATAATTCATGTGGATTAAGATAAATGCAGAGTGTTGGATGATTTAAATTAGCATGGATGACCAAAACCTAGATTGTTATTGGCTCTGCATGGTTAGATCGTTTTTAATCACGCGAGGCCTTCCTCTTTTTTTTCAAGACCTTCGCAGCTTTTCGCCTTGCTTTGTGGGTTTTTCCTTAGCTTCGCAAAGTATTTTTGAGTGTATCATGGCTTATTTGTGTGTTTCACGGCTTATTCGCATGTTTTGCGGCCTTCCTTAGTATTTTCCAGTCATATGTGATTTTCTGCAGTTTATCATGTTTTTTTACTTTTGCAACTTCTTTTTAAGTTTTGTGGCTTACTTGGTGTATTGCGGCTTACTTCAGTCTTGTGTAGCTTTTTCAAGTTCTTCAGCATTTACATTGTGCAGCAATTTATTTGAATTTTGCGACTTATTTTAGTGTTTCGCGGCTTTTATGTGTGTTGCGTGGCTTTTTTAAGTGTTGCGCAGTGTTTTTAGTGTTGTGTGGCTTTTCATAGTCTTGTGCGGCATTTTTAGTATTACGCGGCATTTTTAGTCTTGCACGGCATTTTGAAGTCTTGTGCAAAAGTTTTGTTTGTTCGCGACTTTTGAATTGTCCTTTGTTGTGGGAAAATTTTGCTTGTTCTATACTTCTTTTTTGTGTTCTGCGGATGCCTTGATCCACAAACTCATGTGTACCGCAGAGTCCTTTGTTTGCGGACTCCTTTGTTTCGCGAGTCCTAATATTGGATTTGAAATATCTGTGTATATTGCATTTCAGACCTTTGTGGCATGTTTTTGTGTTTCACGGCTTCTCCTTAGTTGCTCAATATTCTTCGAAGGATTTTCATCAATTTGTAAAATTCTTCAAGTTCAAGCAAGTAACTTCATTTTCTTTATTTCGTGGATTTCCTTAGTCTCGCGGATTATTTTCTTTGTTTTGCGGGCCTTCTATCAACTCCAAACCAAGTATACTTGTCATCTCGGGACCAAATATATTGTCGTCTCCAAACCAAATATACCGCCAACTTTGGAACAAGTATAGTATCAAAACCTGCATAACAAATTTGCTAAGTTTTTTTCTTTAAATGGCTAGTTCTTCTAATTTCTCCATGGATAAATCTCAGTTGTTGAATGGCACTAACTATAGTATTTGGAGAGTTAGGCTTAAATTCATCTTTATGGCTAGAAAGCTCGGGATCTAGTTAGTGGTGTTGAAAAGAGAACCACTGAGAGACAAGTTAACCCAAAAACTTGAGTATCTTCTCCCAAAATCCCAAGAGTTCAGTCTATCCTATTGCAAAGTATAAAAGATGAATTCTTATTGCATATAGAACATATGGAGTCTTCGATCAATGCATGGAATCAATTGCAAACTATGCATGAAGGTAGTTGTCTTTCTAAGATAATTAAACTAATTATGGAATTGTTTACAACTCCAATGAAAGAAGATGAGAAGATAGTTAATTATGTACAATGTCCGCAACTAAACATTTTTCAGCCCCAGATGGATTTCCCGCAAATCCCAAATAAAATGCAAGTTGGAAATTATTGTTTTTATGACAACAATGCAAACAACCCAAAATTCCTTGCCAAAACCCTAGGAGATTTGCCTATGGGTGTAAAATAGCCTCAAAACACCTTCAAAAATTATGAAATTAAATCTGTAGCTAGCCCTTGAATTATCAAATCGAAAATACTTATATTTTTGCAAAATACTGAAAATCTGATTTTTAATTGTAAAAAACAACCGAAACTTCATAAATTCATAACTCGAGAAAATACCCAACAATTTTTGACAAATGATAGCTCAAATTGAAGATAAAATCACAAGCTTTCCAATGATACCAAAATCAGAATTTTCCGATGGGTGGAAGGCACCCAAAACAGCTCGAAATCTAGAAATGTGTAGATGAAACCCTAGTTGTACCTGAAATGAACAGTAATCCCTCTTGGAAAGCCATCAAACATTGCGAAAACACAATAAATCCTTGATCTTCAATGGAAACCCCTGAATGGAGAATCCTCTCACAAGAAAGAAGAGTTTTCGTTCCTCTTTCTCTAATCCTCAAGAGGGTTTTCGTCCTCTAGAGCTAACTCAAAAGGGTTTTCGTCCTTAGGAGTTTATTTGCAAAGCTTACAAAGCTCAAAGAAAAAAATCAAAATTTTTATAAAATAAAAGAGATATCTCTCCAAGCCAAGTCGACTTGCTTTTATAGGAAAATTTGGCTTAGTAGCCACCCACAAGCACCAATCACATGTTTTTCCCAACATTTAATTCTATTTTGGTACTCATCTCATCCTCAACATAGGTCACATTTTTTCCTAAGGGAGACTAATAAATATAAAGTGATTTTCTTATTTTACTTTATCACTTCTATATTTGTCTTTTCTACTTTATCATTAATAAATTAATATAAAGTGCTTATAATATTATTTTATATTGCACTTTTATAATTAATTTATTATGATAACTTTCCCTTTTTATCACCCTTTAGCCATCGAGAAACAAAATTGGGCTAAAGGGCTTTTAACGAGAAGGAGATATTTCAATCCTCCCTTCCCAAAAAATTTTTCCTTCAAGCAATTGTAACTCATATGTTCAAGTGCCAAGTGCACGAGACAAAACATTCTATAGTGTTCCAAAATTTTGGCTCTTCTACCGTCAAGTGAGATAGATCTTGCCACCATACCCTTCTCTCAAGATGATCATATACACCAATTTGCATCAAAAGATTGATATGTCTTATGTTCAACCCATATCCATCATTCTATCACACTTCCTATAATGATCCATAATTTGGCATGACATAAGCAACAATTTTTCATACCTTAATTTGTCCTCCGAGTGTTCATCCTTCCTTGATTGATAGACATATGTTGAGCTGCCCCCAACACCACTGTCTATGTGCCTGAGATCTCCACGAATATGATCAGCAATTTTTCTTTCCTTATCACTTGCATCCCCATCACTAAGATCAACCTTGGACTCTTCCCCTTCTTTGGGGTAACCACTAAGGTGTCTATCAAATGGAAGTGGCATAGTAGGAAACATTAAACACCTATTAAATACATTTGAAAGCTTACCAAAGGCTGTTTTGGAAATTACAGCAGGCTGCAATCTCATGCAAGTGTCCATGGAAGCCTTCTCCTCATGTGCAAGTTTCTCCATAAGGTCTCCTTTGACTTCTTCACTTGGGTGTAGATCTGATTTGTCTTTATGCTCCCTTTGAATTGTTGTTCCGGAAGGGACAACAAGCTAAATATCAACCTCCACATTCAGAATTTGGGCTTCAACCACAAAACTCTCTTCCTTCACTTGTAGATCTGAATTTACTTTCTTCATGGGGGTAGACTCCATGGTTTGATTTTTTCAGCAAACCCAATTTTTTTTTGGTTGTTCCCTCTCCTCTTGTGGCTCATTTCTTTGAAGGAAACTAGCACGAAAGAATTTGGAAGGAGTCTTGTTTGAAACCCTTTCTGCATGATGAGTAGAAGAGCTTCCCTCACCTTGATTGCCTTGATTCCCTTGAGAGTTTTTTCTGTTAGTACTTATCCCTTGTAGGGATCTACCCAAATCAGCAATGGCTCCTATAAAGGAGTCTCTTAGATCTTTGTGTGCTTCCATCAAACGGTTCTGCAACTCTCTATTACCTCTAGAGAATATCTCATTCATATAACTCAACTCATCATTGGGAGGAGGTCTTTGATCATACTCATCCATTGTCACCTTCTTTGGGGTGTTTCTTCTTTGATAGACTATATGGTTTTTTGCTGATTACATTCAGATCTGATTTTTGTTTCTTTTCCTCACAAACTAAGAGAATACAATGCTCGATACCACGTTAATGTCCCCAAATGGGCATTTTTCAACCCCAAATGAATAATCCCAAAAAAATGCAAGTTCAAAATTATTGTTTTTATGACAACAATGCAAACAACCCAAATTCCTTGCCAAAACCCTAGGAGATTTGCCTATGGGTGAAAAATAGCCTCAAAACACCTTTAAAAATTATGAAATTAAATTTGTAGCTAGCCCTTGAACTATCAAATCTAAAAATACTTATATTTTTGCAAAATACTGAAAATATGATTTTTAATTGTAGAAAAACAGCCAAAACTTTATAAATTCATAACTCGGAAAATATCCAACAATTTTTTACAAATAATAGCTCAAATTGAAAATAAAATCACAAGCTTTCCAATGATACCAAAATCAGAATTTTCCGATAGGTGGAAGGCACCCAAAATAGGCTTGAAAATTTAGAAATGTGTAGATGAAACCCTAGTTGTACCGAAATCAACAACAATTGCCCCTCTTGGAAAGCCCTCAAACACTATTGGAAAACACAAATAGAAGCTTGATCTTCAATGGAAAACACAAATAAATCCTTGATCTTCAATGGAAACCCCTGAATGGAGAATCCTCTCACAAGAAAGAAGAGTTTTTGTTCCTCTTTCTCTAATCCTCAAGAGGGTTTTCATCCTCTAGAGCTAACTCAAAAGGGTTTTCATCCTTAAGAGTTTATTTGCAAAGCTTACAAAGCTCAGACAAAAATAAGAATTTTTATAAAATAAAAGAGATATCTCTCCAAGCCAAGTAGACTCACTTTTATAGGAAAATTCGGCTTAGTAGCCACCCACAAGCATCACTCACATGTTTTCCCGAATTTAACTCTTTTTGGTGCTTATCTCATCCTCATCATAGGTCGAATTTTTTCCTAGGGGAGAATAATAAATATCAAGTGATATTACTTTTTTCTTATTTTATTTTATCACTTTTATATTTGTCTTTTCTACTTTATCATTAATGCATTAATATAAAGTGTTTATAATATTATTTTATATTGCACTTTTATAATTAATTTATTAAGTTAAGTTTCCCTTCTTATCACACTTTAGCAGTCGGAAAATAGAATTGGGCTAAAGGTCTTTGATCCTTGAGAAGAGGATATTACATTATCTAAGATTAAGAATATTAAGGCTCGAGTAGATGGCTACAATTGTGAATTATTTCAAGATAAGTTATTAAACTTTGTTATTCAAATTAATATTCATGATTAATTTAAAAATTATATTTCTATTTTGAATTCTAGGTGTCAAAATGAATTTGATTTGTCTGATTTAGACAACTTTTTTCTCTACTCATTCAAGAAGAAAGAGTAATGGAGAATTTTGACTCAAAAATAATGTCTCACAGATATTATTCATCCAAAATCAAAATTCATTTAAAAATAAGAATAACAGCTATAATAAGCAATCAAACTTTAAATATAAGTTCAATCCTAAGAATAATCAAAATTTTAAGGTTAAGTTTGATGGCACATGTACCAAATGTGGTAAATTTGGTCATAAAGCAGTTGATTGTTATTTTAATGCTAATAAGGTTCATAATAATGCTAAAAATAAGAACTTCAACAATAAAAAGAAGAATATAAATCAGAATCAATCTAAAAATCAAGCTAATTGTAATATCCCCTACTGGTTGAAGACCTTAGCCCATTTTGTCTCCCAATGGATAAGGAATAAACTCAAGGGGACTTAAGTTATAATAATTTATTATAAAGTGCAAATAAAAAAGAAAATATTATAAAGGCACTTATAATAAAGTTATTATAGACTTAATAACAAAATAAAATTAGAAAAAAGCTAAAGCCACATTATAAAGTCTTATTTTCCCCTAGAAAATGCAACCTCCTTATGGGATGGATCAAAAGGAAAAACATTAAATGAGGGACTAAAATCTGATTGGATGTCAAGGGAGGCAAGTTGGTCCATTTGCTCTATATAAGCAAGTCGACTTGCTTAAGGAGATCATCACTTGTCTATTTTATGAAATCAGATTTGTATGTTGAGCTTTGAGCTTGCATCTTCAATCTTCTAAGGACGAAAACCCTTAGAGATTCACTCTTGAGGACGAAAACCCTCAAGAGTCTAGTAAAAGGACGAAAACCCTTCTCCTAGTTGAGAGGATTCTCCACCCTGGGGTTTCCATTGCAGATCATGGAGTTAATAGTATTTTTCAGGTGTTTTCTAGTAGTTTTCCAAGCATTTTGAGGGTTGTACTTGCATAAAGGAGATAGTTGATTTTCAGTAGTTTTCCAACATATCATATCTGAATATATCTATATGTTTCTGCTGTAATTTCCAGCCCAAAACCCTAAGGGCGAATTGGTGTTTTGGTTGTTTAGGGAACTTGTGGTGGTCATTTGTATGAATGGGTAACATCATTGCATTCTCCCTATTTTTGTGAGTCTATGCATAGTTTATTTGTGTGGATCGAGCATTTTGAATTAGTTACAAATTTTTAAAATTGTCATAATTTTATGCAAATAAATTTTCAAAATAAATTCATTTTAGTTGTTTATGGGCTCTAAAAATTCAAATCTTTGCATGAATATATTGAGGGTGAAATATTATAAGTTTCAACTCAATTTATGGTGGAAAATATCATGATTTATTTCTGATTTTATAAGTTTCATAATCAGCCCTAGTCGCATTTTCTATAAATAAATCAAATCTGCATCATAAACAGTTGGTATATTTTTATAAATTGCATTGGGTGTGTGGGAATTGCCTCAAATCCATTTGGGGGCAAAAATAGTCCCTTTGGGGACATTACAGTGGTATCAGAGCGAAGTTAATCCTCCCAACCTATGAAGAAAGAAAAGAGAAATCAGATCTGAATGCAAGCAAGAAAAAAATGAAGTGGACTCAAGTTCCATTTTTTGATGGCACTAATGAAATATTTGCTAAAGCATGGTTGAAGGAATTTGAGACATTTTTGTGTTGTAATCCTATGTGTCAGGATGATGCCCTCATGCTCATCTCTAGATACATGGATGGAGTAGCACATAAATGGTGGCACCAAATGTTGAAGACCCAAGGGGTTGAATCCATTGCTTCACTTGCAGATTTCTCACAAAAGTTTCTAAAAATATTTGATGTGCAGGATGGCAAGGATGAGCAAGGAAACAAAATCATGGAGTCTACCAACTCAAATCTACAAGTGGAGGGAAATCAACCCATAGAGTATTCCACCATGCCAAATGAAGAAGAAGGTTCTAGAGAAAAAGTCCAAAAGCAGCAAACAACACCTTTGGGGCAGCCAAAGGAATCATTTGGGCAGCCAAAGACTTCTTCAACTAGTGGGCAGCAAAGTATGAGGAATGGTATTCCTCAAATTGTGGCAGCCAAAAGCATGGAAGGATCAATCCAAGAAGAGAAGATTGCACAAGATGAGGATGACAAAGAAAGGAGCATGTTATCGCAGCAATTGTCTCATGAAATAATTCAGCCCATTGTTAATCATGGAGACATCACAAGGTATGAGACAATGTCATGTATTATTGCATATTCATATTTGTTTTGAGAAAAATGATAAAGTAGAAGATGAAATCTGCAATCTTAAGTATGTGATACCTTGGATGCAACCTTGTATATATGATCATCTTGAGAGTGGTAGATGGTGGCAAGATTTAGCCCACTTGACAAGTAAAGGGGCCAGATTTTTGATAACTTCAACATGTTTTGTCTCGTGCACTTGGCACTTGAATTGATGAGTTTCACTTGCTTGAGGGAAACAATTTTGGGAAGGGAGGATTGTAATATCCCCTTCTCGGTCGAAGACCCTTAGCCCATTTTGTCTCCCCAACGGCTAAGGAATAAACTCAAGGGGGACTTAAGTTATAATAATTTATTATAAAGTGCAAATAAAAAAGAAAATTATAATAAAGTTATTATAGACTTAATAACAAAATAAAATTAGAAAAAGCTAAAGCCACATTATAAAGTCTTATTTTCCCTAGAAAATGCGACCTCCTTATGGGATGGATCAAAAGGAAAAACATTAAATGAGGGGCTAAAATCTTATTGGATGTCAAGGGAGGCAAGTTGGTCCATTAGCTCTATATAAGCAAGTCGACTTGCTTGAGGAGAGCATCACTTGTCTATTTTATGAAATCAAATTTGTATGTTGAGCTTTGAGCTTGCATCTTCAATCTTCTAAGGACGAAAACCCTTAGAGATTCATTCTTGAGGACGAAAAACTCCTAAGAGTCTAGTAGAAGGACGAAAACCTTTCTCCTAGTTGAGAGGATTCTCCATCCCTGCGGTTTTCATTGCGGATCACCGAGTTAGTAGTATTTTTCAAACGTTTTCTAACAGTTTTCCAAACATTTTGAGGGTTGTACTTGCATAAAGGAGATAGTTGATTATCCAAGAGTTTTCTAATGAAGATATCTATATGTTTCTGTTGTAATTTCCAACCCAAAACCCTAAAAGCGGATTGGTGTTTTGGTTATTCAAGGCACTTATGGTGGTCATTTCTATGAATGGGTAACATCATTGCATTTTCCCTATTTTGTGAGTCCGTGCATACTTTATTTATGTGGATCGAAGCATTTTTTAGTGAGTTATGAATTTTTTAAGTTGCCATAATTTTCTGCAGAGTAGGTTTCAAAATAAATTCAATTCAGCTTGTTTATTGGCTCTAAAAATTCAAATATTTGCACGAATGTATTGAGAGTAAAATGTTATAAGTTTCAACTTAGTTTATGGTTGAAAGTATTTTTTATTTTTATAAGTTTCATACCCATCCCTAGTCGCATTTTCCATGTATAAATCAGATCTGCATTTTATACTTTATCAAAATTTCTATGATCTGCAAATTTTAGTTGGGGATAGCCTATAATTCATTTAGGGACAAAAAGAGTCCCTTTGGGAACATCACACTAATAATGTTGAACAAGCTATTGCTCTTTACACTGCTCTTTCAGCATGTATGAAAATAAATGGATTCTAGATAATGGTGCATCTAGGCATATGACATATATTCATGAATTTTTTTGATATTGTAGAATGTCATGAGAATATATATCTAGGTGATAATTTTGTCATTAGATCTGAATGTTGTGGTAATGTTAAGTTAGAAAATGGAACCATTAGTAATGTTTTATTTGTTCCTAACTTAAAGAAAAAACTTTTATCTTGTTCTCAACTAGCTAGAGAAAACTGCAAAGTTGTGTTATTAAAAGATAAATGGTATGTAAAGAATGAGCTTGGTAATATTATTGTTGTTGGTTTTCAAAAGAATGGCTTGTATATATTTGAAGGATTTGTTGTTGAATCTTGTCTTTCTTCTTCTTCTTGTAATGATGTTCAATTATGGCATGAAAGGCTTGGGCATGTGAACTTTAAGAGTTTATTTGAAATGTCTCGCCTTAACCTTGTTATAGGTCTTCCTAAGTTGAAATCAAACCATGAATCTTGTGAAAGTTGTTTGCGTGGTAAGCAACATGTTGAACCATTTCATAAACATCATGATTCTAATTCCTCTAACTTACTTGAGTTAATCCATAGTGATGTAAGAGGTCCTTTGGAAGTTCCTTCTCTTGGTGGAGCCTTGTATGTTGTTAGTTTCATTGATGACTTTTCTAGAATGACTTGGTCTTATTACATTAAAAGAAAAAATCTAAAAAATTGTCTAAGTTTCAAGAGTTTAAATCCTTAGTTGAAAATATGGCTAATCTGAAAATTAAGAGAATCAAAATTGATAATGGAGGTGAATATGTTAATAAGAAGTTTGATGAGTTTTGTGTGTCTTGTGGAATTCAAAGAGAGTTAACAACTCCATATTCCCCACAACAAAATGACATAGTTGAAAGGAAGAATAGGACATAGAAATGGCTAGGACCATGCTTCATGCATCCAAAGTGCCTAAGTTCCTTTGGGATGAAGCCATGAATATTGTTGTTCATATCCTAAATAGAGTTCTTACTAAAGTTTTGCATCAAACTACACCTAATGAAGTATGGATAAAATAAAAACCTGATATCTTTTATTTTAAGATATTTGGTAGTCATGCTTCCCTTCTCATTCCTAAATTCAAAAGACAAAAACTTGATCCTACCTCCTACTCTTGCATTTTTGTTGGGTATGGCGGTCACACAAAAGGATTAAGAGTGTATGATCCAGTCAAACATGTGATCATAGAAAATAGGAATGTTCATGTTCTAGAGAAACCATTTTGTGAATCTTCCTCTACAATTCCTGAGTCTAAAACTCTTCAATTTGATAATCCTTCTTTAGACAATATGGAAACTGATTTCCAAGAGGTTGATCATCTTTCTTCTGATATGATGGATGTAGATATTGAGGAGTCTTCTCAATCTAGAATTCTTAAATGGGCTCAAAATCTAGCTCCTAATTCTCAGCCTAATAATTTGATAAAGATGACCTACAATTAACATTCTTATCATGCCTTGTCAACTTTGTATGAGGTTGAACCTCAATCTTTTGAGGATGCTAGTGTAGATGAAAGTGGATTAATGCTATGAAAGTTGAATGCAATACTCTAATAAAAAATGAAACTTAGGAATTAGTCTCTCTTCCTCATAAAATAAGCATTGTATGATCTAGATGGTTATACTAAATTAAATATAACTATGCTGGTAAATTAACAAATTCAAGGCAAGATTAGTTCTTTAGAGGGTTTACTCAATAATCTGGTTTAGATTATGTTGAAACCTTTGCTCTTGTTGCCAAAATGAACACCGTTAGAATTCTTCTAGCTATAGTTGCTCAACATGAATGGGAGATTCTCCAAATGGATGTGAAAAATATTTTTTTAAAATGTTGACTTGAAAGAAGAAAGTTACATGCATCAACTTAAAGAGTTTGAAGAACCTAGTAAGGAATCATGTGTGTAAGCTTAAAAATCTTTGTATGGTCTTAATTTTTAAACAAGCTCCTAGAGCTTGGGTATGCTAAGATTAATAATTTCTTTCAAGAAATTGATTTCAAAAATTGTTCTCATTGATAATTATTTGTTTGTAAAATCTGAAAACAATTTATTATTGTCTTATATGTTGATGATCTCTTGATTACTAGTAGTGATGAGCATCTAATTCTTTGAATCAAAAATAAGTTAAGACAGTTTTGAAATGACTGATTTACATTTGTTCAATCATTTCTTAGGCATAGTTATTTGTCAAAATCACAAATTTATTGTTGCATCTCAAACACAATATGCTTCTAACCTTCTTAAAATATTTAACATGATTGATTGTAAGCATGTTTTTATTCCTATGGAAGTTGGAATTAAATTAGATTCAAAACCTATTTGTGATAAATTTAATCCTACTTTATATAGACAACTTGTTGGTAGTTTTATTTATTTGGCTATCACTAGGCTGATATATCCTATACGGTTGGAATTATTTCTAAATTCATGCGGGATCCTTATGAGGACCATTGGAAAATGGCAAAAAGGATTCTAAGGTATTTCAAAGATACAATCAATTATGGTTTGTATTATTATTCTTGTGATAATACAAAATTTATTTGGTTATTGTGATTTTGACCATGTTGTTAACATTGTGAATAGAAAATCTACTTCTAGATATGTTTTCAAGTTGGGTGTAGGTGCAATCACTTGGAGTAACAAGAAGCAACCAACAATATCTATCTCTTCTACTGAAGTAGAGTATAGAAGTGTTAGAGAAGCAGCAAAAAAAGTGGTGGCTAAAAAAACTGTTGAATGAAGTTCATATGGACGTCAAAGGAAGTACTCTTCTTTTATGTGACAGCCAAAGTTGCATTGCTCTTGCAAACAATCCAATTCAGCATCAAAGAACCAAGCATATTGAGATTCATATGCACTTCATTTAGGAGAAAGTTTTAAATGGTGACATTAATCTCAAGTTTTGTTCTATTGAAGATCAGGTTGCAGACATTTTTACAAAGCCATTGTGTGCTACAAAGTTTTGCAAATTTCGTTCTATGTTGGGCATTTCAGATTTTGGCTCAAATGATCATGTGAATGACATTTATCTTCACCTCTGCATCAAATAAGCATGGTTCAAATGATCATGTGAACGACGTTGATCTTCACCTTCATAATTAAATAACCACATGATATTTTGACTCAAATGATCATATGAATGACGTTGATATTCACCTCTGAATCAAATGACCATATGATATTTTGACTCAAATGATCATGTGAATAACCTTGATCTTCACCTCTGAATCAAATGAGTGTATGGCCTTTCAGAGTTTCCCTTGAGGGGGAAAATAAAGGGGAATGACCATGTTTTGCATGTTTTTGCAATGTGACCTCTTATCACCTTGATTGTGCTAATTTTGTTTGAATAAATTATTACTTTATGTGAGTTTACTTGTAATACCCAACGAAGCATTAGATATGAGAGATCTTTGACTCCATAATATTATGTAAGACTTCATTAGTAATCACTTTATCTTGAGAATTTTTGTTGTTCCTGTGTACTACGGTTTTTACAAAACCTATGGAGCACTTACTTTGTTTTGTGGCTTCTTGAAGTCCGTGGAACACTAAAGCAATGTACCACGACTTTTCTAAAACCCGCGGAACACTTTCATTTGGTTCATGGCTTGTTCAAATCCATGGGAGACTACATTAGTGTACCGTAGAGTTGCAAAACCCGCAGAACACTGAAGTAGTGTACCGCAGAATTACAAAATCCATGCAAAACAAATGTTTTATTGCATGTTAGCCTAAATCAATTAGATGATTTATGGATTGTAATTCCTTTTGTACAAAAAGGTGACTTGGCATGTGTTATTTGGAACAAGTTTTATATATTTACATGCTAGCCTAAATCTTCATGTGATGATTTATGGATTGTAAGTCCTTTTGTATAAAAAGATAATTTTGCATGTTTCCCTACTTAACATTAAGGGGAGTTTTGGGTTTTAATATTAAGTGGGAAACAACATTAATAAAAACCCGCCAAAGTCTAAACATTTTGGCTTATAGATTATATTTAAAATATAAAGCATGGAGGGATCCCACAAGGTCGGCATGTGTTTGAATTTAAAACATAAGAGTGACCCAAACAGTCACACCATGTATAAAACATGGTGATCTCATTAGAGATTGGTTACAATGCATGTGCAAGCAAAAAACAACAAAGAACAGCAAGTAACAAGTTTATGCAAGCAAGAAATGCGAGCAAGTGAAGATACATGATGCAAATGGAGTAATGAGTTATCTCAACCCATGAGCAAATATATTTGATTGTTTATAATTCCTCCTTGCAGATTAACTGCAGATTTAAAGAAATAGTGGGAGTGCTAGGTGAAATGTTTATTCTCAATAAAAGATAAGTGATTTTTCAGTGGGTTTTTTACCTTATGGTTTTCCCACTTAAATCTTGTGTCTTGTGTTGTGTTGTGTTGATTTTACTTTCATGTTTATGCATTCAACCTAATATCTAATTCATTCTGTGATCTAAATTGATATAACTTATTGTTCATTCATAAACTATAATTCTTGGCTTGTTTATTTTGGTGGATATACAAATTTTGTGTTTTTATCCCCACATTTTCCTGACAGTATTCAGTACTCTGTACTCATCCACCTGCAAATTGTATCTCAATATTTGACCTAATTGTCTATACCTAAGCAATGTGAAAAGTAACTCATAACAATGGAGTGGCTTATTGACTTGATTATAAGGTTGGTTCGGCTATGTTCCAAGTGATTACATCTTACCTTTCATCTCACTATTTAGACTTGCACATTGAAGAGAAAGCAATTGAAACATATTTTATGCACTCATATGGGTGTAGACTGATGCATTTGTGACTTATCTAAATTTTACAGTGAATGTGACTGGCACTACTACTAATCTTACTTGGTTTTTCATACACCAACAGGTATCCAAAAGACTCGAGGTGCTAATCCTTATGTTTTTGCACTCATGTGGTGTGGTTGCTATGGAAATTATTGGTGTAAAAACACAGGGATTGGCACCTCGAAGACTTTGGACACCTCTTAATGCATGTCAGATCCGATTTAAGATGGATACGAGCTAGTAAATAGAATAGAGGCAGTTGCATTTCAAACAGGTGTCGATCCCTATGTTTTTGCACCTGTATGGTGTGGTTGCTATGGAAATTGTGGGTGTAAAAACACAAGGATTCGCACCTTATATACTTTGGACACCTCTTAGTGCATGTCAGATCTGATTTAAGATGGATATGATCTAGTGAATAGAATAGAGACAGTTAGATTTCAAAGAGGTGTCAATCCTTATGTTTTCACACCCGTGTGGTGTGGTTGTTATGGAAATTGTGGGTGTAAATACGTAGGTATTGGCACCTCAAATATTTTGGAGACCTCTTAGTGCATGGTAGATCCAATTTAAGATGGCTATGAGCTGGTTAATAGAATAGAGGTAATCACATTTCAAACCATAGTTTGATGTATAGTTGTTTAACAATGTTAGTAAATAATCTATTGTGCTCATCATTCTCTTTTAAAGAATTGATATTAACTTCTTTTAAAAACAATGCGCTTACTGTAAGTAGGACATTATGGAGCTCAATTAATGGGTGATTTGGAGATCATGGGTTACCCTGTGTCCAGGGCCATTCAACTGAAACAAAGTTCCAGTAACATCTTAAGTTCAACAACTTTACCTTAGACCTAAAACTAATTCAAGGAGCCAAGAAAACAATTTGGAAAAGAAATTCTAGTGAGAGATCAATCCTCTAGCATGTCAAAAAGATCTTGAACAATCTTTTTTAATACCAACTTCCTTGCTCAAAATAAAATATTTAAAATACTACAAACAAATGGGAGTGAAAGAAATATTAAAATTTTAAGGCAAAACTTACCTGTATAAAAAGAAGTGTGTTGTCACCCTCATAGGTACAGGCAGGTATATACGCAGCAAACAGCTCAGGCAGGCCACTAGAACACAGATAACCATGTCCCCCACATGCTTTCCTGCATTTTTCAATTGCATCCTAACATGGTTCAAGGTGATATATCAATATCAGTATTGTAGCTTTTATGTCAGAAAACCTTGTGTTTTAAACTTAGGCAAAAACTTTTTAAGAAAAGAAGTCTTTTATGAGAAAGTGTGCACAAGTTGAGTTTAAAACATCCCAAAATTTACAATCGCAGATTAACCTTAAATGGAAATTACTAATTAGAGAACAATCTGAAGGCGAGTGTAATAACTTTCACATTATGGACCACAACAACATAGACAACATTATCTAACCATCAGCACATATATAAAGATAATAAACATAGCTGTTAATGTGGCATTAAATCCTCAAAAAGGGATATATGCCACTGTAACATAGATAATCTACAAGAAGTTAAATTTATTCTCTTACAATTATTTGTCTCCATAAAGAAAAATTTATCTCCCAGTACTGACAGTGATCTTTATCAGGCCATCAAAGGCGCTTAAATCACTAAGTTTTATGAGTTTAACTCTAGCTCATATCTAGAAAGAAGAGAGTCCCATAGGTCGACTACATCAGAAACATCATGAATAGTTTACATTTTGAGATTGAATCCGTGAATGGTCTTCAAAATTCTTGCTGCCATGTTGAGATTCATAGTAACAAGTATTGTCCATCTCCAAATCAAGAAAGATCTATACTCTATATTATTCAGAGTGATTGGCAGACAAGCTAATAACATAATAAAATATGAGCGAATTTTGAATCATAATGTTGTTCATACATAAAATCAAACATGGATCCATTTTTGCAAAAGTAAGATGGCGTAATTATAAATGAACTATTTGGGTTGACTAGTGCTCTAGCTATGTTATGATGATTAGTAACATTCTCAAATCATACAGAGGACTTGTAGCATTTTTTTAAGAGAATTGGGACATATTTGGATGGTATTTAGGCTTTTTTCTTCAGAAACACTGTATGCAAAATAGATACAGATGATATTTTTCCAAAATAAAATTGGAATACCTGAGATAAATAGTTTGACACTTCTTAATTCATAGATACTTACCTGAACTATCTAATTTATAGTGCAATCCTATCCAATCTTATGCAAAATGGATAAAGATGATATTTTTCCAAAATAGAAATGGAGTACTTGAGACGGATAGTTTGACATAAAGAGGATTGGATAAGATTGCACTACAAATTATAGAGTTCAGGTAAGTATCTATGAATTAAGAAGTGTATGGCCCAAAAAACATTTGTAGGAGGTTAACTCCTCCCCAATTGCACCACCATCCACCAAACTGTGGCCCTAAATTCAAAGGAAATTTTTACCAATTGGTAGGACTAGTATTGAATTTTTTTCAGCCCCTCAAATAATTTGTTATATACTATAGTAGCATTCCATTTACACAGCATTGACATGGCAACTAAAATTGTAAATGGATTTCAAGTAATTGGGATGAAAACAGGAAAACCTAGGCAAAATAAGAGTAAAATTTAAACAAAAAAAAAAATCAGAACCACTTTTTAAAAACATTCATTCTCAAGTTTTTCCCTGAATTTTATAAAAATCATAACTTGTGAGATATTCCCAAGTTTTTCAAGAAAAAACGTGTTATTAACCTTGACCCTGGTTCTGACAATTAATCAGCACGGCGTTCTAGGAGAGCGGAGATTACTCAAGAAATCGCGAGTAATTGAGGATTTCTGCTTCTATGATTTATACTGATTCTAATGGTAGTTGGATCAGTTTTGGCATATAAGATAGATAGCCTATTAAACTAGAAGACAAACATTATTGTCTATCAGATTATATAAAGTTGAAGGTCCACTGATTAAAAACAGAAAATATGATCAACCATCCAGCACCAATTAAACTTATATTCACTGAGTTAGGCACAAGACCCATATATATCAACACCCAGCAGGATGTTTTGGTATGGCATGACACTAATCACAGGGAATGCACAGTGACAGGTTCCTGTCATACAATCAGTCAGCAACACTAATGTCAGTCAAAAAAATGGACAAAAGTTTGGTCATTGTATGACTAAGAATCAGAACCTTCCTCTTTTGACAATTGACAAAGATGGAGAGACAATAATCATCTCTTTTTCCAATGCCAGTTTGCTTCATCCATTTGGAAAATATTGCTGCTATGTCTAGCCAAATGGCACCAACTCCATTATCTATCCAGTACAAAAATTCATGGACCGGGATACAGACAGAAATGGAGATCCTCAAAAATTGCAAATCGCAGCCCCAGGATTCATCCTACGGAATACATGGAAAGAACTAAACTGAATATTCAATAACCCTCTGGAAAGACCCCAATCAGATTTTGAGAAAGACCATAGTTCACATCAAACATATCACTCTTTTCCAGAACTTGCAAAAACAAGGACTGTTTGATTCTTCAAGTAATGAATAAAGAAAAATGGCCTAGGAATGGTATTTTCCATTTGGCTAACTATACACCCAGCACAAGTGGATATCCCCTGATAAGTATCCCTGACAAGGGATATTTTAAATTGAAATTTGATGAAGCATCAAGAAACAATCCAGGCCAAGCTGGCGTACGAGGTATTGCAAGAGATCAGAATAGTATCCCTAGTATATGTTATAAAAATCCATTTCAAATAATCTTGCTGAAATGTTGGCATAAAGATGGGAATTTAATTAGCAATCAAACAACGGATCAGTAAAATCCCCATTGATTCTAAAATCATGTTGGACCTCGTCAGAAGACACAATCTTGCAAGCAAGGTTTGCCAAACAAAAATTATTTTCCCTCAAAGAATACAATCTAATCCAAAAATGGTTAAGAATCCATTCAAATAATCTTGCTGAAATGTTGACATACAGATGGGAATTTAATTAGCAATCAAACAACGTATCAGCAAAATCCCCATTGATTCTAAAATCATGTTGGACCTCATCAGAAAACATATTCTTGCAAGTAAGGTTTTCCCAAACAAAAATATTTTCCCTCAGAGAATACAATCTAATTGGAAAATGGTTAAGAATCTATTCAAATAATCTTGCTGAAATGTTGGCATACAGATGGGAATTTAATTAGCAATCAAACAACAGATCAGTAAAACCCCATTGATTCTAAAATCCTAAGTAGCCGATACAGCACCCCTAGGGCACCTGGTACCTAGAACTGGTATATACAATGGACTTAAATGATTTGGATATCATCAAAAAAAAACTTAAAAGGGGAGAAGGGTAGGGCAAAAAGGATACTAGACTCTCTCTCTCTCTCTCTCTCTCTCTCTCTCTCTCATCAAGCATGGCAAGCACTCTAATCTCAGCCAAATCATACACAAGAAACCAAAGAAAACAAGAAATAGCATTGGCTCATTTCTAAATAGACTCAAGCAATCAGTCAAAGGAGATAGACACAAAGAATCATATCCCTGCATAAACCCAAGCAAATAACTATTGTACATTCACCTAGATCATGACAGGGGTTAGTCAGCATAGCATTGGCACAAGCTAACCAGATTCAACACAAAACAGAGTAATTATCCATAAACTAATACATCTAAACCACTTAATCACTAAGATTGCATAGCACATCCAAGAAACCAAATGTAAGAAGCATTAATTCATGAAAACAACACTGGAAAGCTTAATCACTTAATATTTTACCCTGCAGACATAACTAAAACTAGAAGTGCAAAATCTACTTAATAAACAAAAAGATTTAATGCCTAGGACTCTCAAACATAAATTCTCAATTGGAAGTAACTTGACACCCACAAAACAATGTGAAGTTCCAAAGTCTTTCCTCTGTATTGAACTCAGTCCAGAATGATGTTTACAATGTAATTTGGGCTATTTATAGGCAAATAGGGTTTAGTCATTGCCTTTACATGATTTGGAGCCTTCAAATTACAAAGAAGCGGGAAAAACTGAAATTGAAACCTAAACTAACAACTGGAAGAGGATGCTTCCTTGGATTACAATGAATTTTCACCTGAATCAGGTAGATACTTGATTGAGAGTTCATCCATGTGAGAGACTCGAGGTTATCCCATGAGATCGGGACAATTAAAGAAGTTTGATCTGCCACTTGTCTAATCAAATCATGATTGCCAATGTAACAACCAAATTTTGATTCATAACTTGTTTATTTCCCTCCTTTTACGTTTTAATTTTGTTATGAAAATATCCAATATCTCTTACTATAACTACTTCTCTTAATGTTAAATACACCCTGCCTGTGTCATTCGAACCAGTGCAGTTTTTGCATCTCTATCTTCTTGCTCTATTTTCTTTATGCTTCTAGATCCAACAGTGGTATCAGAGCGATTGTGAGAGGTGAGGTCGACGAGAGGTACGGTCGATGGGGCAGAAGAAAGGAGTTGTTTTTTCGTTGTTGCTCAGAAATTCGTGGGTTCCTGAAGACACAGTTGCAAATCATGTGAAAACGTGCCAGAGTTTGTGGAGTGGATTTGTGTGGGTTGCTGAGGCGGAAAGTCACAAATCGTGTGAAACGCGTGCCGGTTTTGTTGTGGATTGTTGTGGCGTCATTGTTAAAAGCAAGTCGCAAAAGCCCTTGGCACCAAGCAAAATCGTGGAGCAGTATATCTTCACGAGGGCAGAATCGTGAAACGTGGGTCACATTACAGACATCCATTTTCGAAAAATCGTGGCAGAGGTACCTGCAAAAATCGTGGAGAAGAATAGGGCAAAGGTAAAGTCCCGTGCAAGGCAAAAGATTTTATAAAACTATTTTTATAAAACTATTTGGTGTTTTAATATTTCCCTGCCACGTATATGCATAAAATACTTTCCCACAGCCACGTTTTTGCATAAAGTAATTTTGTTTTATTTGGTGGACAAAATACTTTATTTCCATTTTTATTATTTTCATAATAAAATGGCAAATATTTCAAATCTTATTCTGCCTGACTCGCAAAAATTAACGGGCACTAATTTCAATGTTTGGAGTCATAAGATTTTAACGGTTGCGGAGTTTCGTGATTGTGATAAAATAATCAAGGGTGATGAAAATCGACCAATGACGAACTTCGAGGATTATGACAAACGTCATAAGGAAGCATTATTGCTTCTCAAGTTGTCGGTGTCGGATGATATGATACCGGAAGTGCGGAATGCCACTATGGCAAGCACATTGTGGGCCAGTCTGAAGGGTAAATATCAGACGTCAGAAAAGAGTCGGGTTTTATACCTGAAAAATATGCTCTTTTCCGTAAAATTACAAGAAGGTGGATCGCTATCTGAGCACCTACTTCGGATGAAAGATCTCGAGACCAGTTATCTTCCATAAATAAAAAGGTGGACGATGATGATATGGTGGCTTTGGTTCTAAATAGCTTGCCTTCTTCGTATGAGTCATTTGTGGAGGCACTTCATTTAATGGCGGAGAGTCAAACTCTTACGTTTGACAAGGTGAGTTCTACTGTTGCAAAGGAGCGAAGACAGACACAGAGTTCAAGAGTCCACTTCTTGGACAATGAGAGCGCTTTTCTTTGCTCAATCTAAAGGAAAGTATAAACGACAGGCTGAGACATCCTCTTCCTCTCCTAAATATCAAGTGAAATGTTACTATTGTCACAAACTTGGTCATGTGAAGAAAGACTATCGGAAAAGACTCAATGCCCTGAAGAAGCAGAAGGGGCAGGCACATGTGGCTACAGTTGAACACGAGTCAAAAGAAGAATATGCTCTCATGGCATCTTGCACGGATAATGGCAGTCCTACTCGATGTTGGTTCTTTGATTCTGGAGCATCACGACATTTCACATGTCAAAAAGACTAGTATGTCAATTTTAATTCTTGTTCTTCTGATTCAGTTACTTTAGGAGATGGAAGATCACATGTTGTAGAGGGTATTGGGGATGTTCGTATTATGCTAAATAATAATACCAGATTGCTTGTAAAAAATGTTAGATATGTGCCTAACATGAATAAGAACTTGTTATCTATCAGTCAACTAACTGATAATCCCAATATCTCTGTAAACTTTTCTGGTAAACAATGTATTGTGTCTGACATCAAGCAAAATAAGGTTGTTTTCTGGGGATTGGGCATGGTGGTCTATATAGACTTGTTGATCCTGCCACGGTCAACTTGCATGCCTTAGTTGTGGAAGGCAATACCAAGTGTTTTATGCACATGAAAGATATGGCCATCTCAACCTTCAGTATTTAGCCCGCCTTCATAGAGCCAACATGGTTGTTGGTTTGCCTCCTATTCAGGAGAAACAGGACATGTGTGTTGGTTGTTTTGCAGGAAAACAAAAGCGGAAGCCTTTTCCCTCTGAAGGTGCTTGGCGTGCAAAGGGGCTCTTGGATCTTGTACATGCAGATCTATGTGAGCCATCGTGGAAGACTCCCACAGTCCTTGGTGCACGTTATTTTCTCTTGTTGGTGGATGATTATTCTCGGAAGATGTGGGTCTATTTTTTGAAAAAGAAGTCTGATTGCTTTGCTTCTTTTGTCAAGTTCAAGGCCTTGGTGGAGAATCAAACCAGCCGGCGGATCAAGACTTTGAGATCCGATAATGGGGGTGAGTTTACCTCTAAACAATTTGCAGATTTCTGCAGTAAAGAAGGGATTCAACGCCAGTTGACAACCCCTTATACCCCGCAACAAAATGGGGTGGTAGAACGGAGGAACAAACCATCATGGAGATGACTCGATGCATGATGCACAGTCGAGGAGTACCCTATAAATATTGGGGAGAAGTTGTTAACACAGTTGTTTATATACTCAATCGGAGTCCTTGCAAAGCTTTGCAAGACATCACACCGGAGGAAGCTTGGTCCACCATCAAACCAGAGGTATCAGCATTTCGTGTTTTTGGTTCAGCTGCTTATACTTTGGTTCCTAAAAATAAAAGGAGTAAATTAGATTCCAAATGTTCTAGATATTTTTTTGTTGGTTATAGTGATCAATCTAAAGCCTATAGGTTGATTGATACTTCCACTAATAAGATCATTATTAGTCGAGATGTTGATGTAAAAGAAACAAAGTCTTTCTTTGGTTGTAATCAGCAAGGGGACCAGCCAAGGGGCAGCGATCAGCAAGGTGTCATAAAAGAGTTTGGTACTCTTTCCTTGCCTGATCATGAATCCGGTTCTTCTTATACTCCTCCACAGACTCCAGACAGATCAGTCAATCTTCCACTGAGATTGTTGAGTCACCAGGAAATCAACTTGTGTTGGTTTCTCCTCCAGAACTTCCGTTGGCTTCTCTTCCAGAAACACCACCACCAGCCACCACATCTTCAGTTCAGCGGAGGCCTAAGTGGTTTTACTCCACTATTCAGGATTTGAGGAAAGACGAATTGTCTCCTCTCTTAGATGGAAGGTCTCGACGAACTGGTAAGCAAATTGATTATTTTGAGCACGCTCAATTTGCTCTTGCTTCTGATCTTCTTCATATTCATGAGCCACAAAATACTCTGAAGCACGAGGCATACCGGAATGGGAAACTGCCATGCAACTAGAGTATGATGCCTTGATTAAAAATAATACTGGAAGTTGGTGCCATTACCTCCAGGGGAACACACCATTGGTTGTAAATGGGTGTATAAAATCAAGTGCAAAGCAGATGGTACTTTGGATAAGTACAAGGCTCGACTCGTTGCGAAAGGTTTTTCGCAACAGGAGGGGATAGATTATGAAGAAACATTTGCTCCTACTGTAAAGATGGTCACTTTTCGACTTCTTCTTTCTTTTGCAGCTCAGTTTGGTTGGAAAGTATATCAGATGGATGTCAAAAGTGCTTTCCTGAATGGGGATTTGGAGGAAGAGGTGTATATGACACAGCCTGAGGGTTTTCGGGCTCGTGGTAGTGAGCATCTGGTATGCAGATTGATTAAGTCCTTGTATGGACTTAAGCAGGCTCCTCGAGCCTGGTACATAAAAATAGATAAACATCTCAGAGATTCAGGTTTCACACGGAGTCATTCTGATCCGAATCTCTATGTCAAAAGCAATGATGATGACATTGTGATTCTTATTGTATATGTTGATGACCTTGCCATCACCGGCAGTGGAGATGTTGCAATTCATAAGGTAAAATCAGATTTATGTGCTGCTTTTGACATGACTGATTTAGGCCTCCTTCACTATTTTCTTGGTGTAGAATTCTGGCAACTTGATCACTTGATTTTCATATCTCAAGTTAAGTATGCCACTAACCTGCTACAAAAATTTCACATGTATGATTGTAATTCTTCTTCTACACCTATGGAGGTAGGGCTGAAACTCTCAGCCCATGATGATTCACCACCGGTCGATGAATCATTATACAGACAATTGGTGGGTAGTTTGATCTATCTAACAACTACACGACCGGATCTATGTTTTGTTGTCAGTTATCTCTCTCGGTTTTTATCTAAACCGAAACTCATTCACTGGGGAGCAGCAAAACGAGTTCTACGATATGTCAAAGGAACTCTTGACTTTGGCATTCTATATCAGAGAGTTGCAGATTTCAAGTTGATTGGCTATACTGACTCTGATTGGGGAGGATCTGTAGATACTCGACGATCTACCACAGGATATATCTTCTCTTTTGGTTCAAGAGTTGTTTCTTGGCAAAGTAAACTTCAGCCTATTGTTGCCATCTCTTCTACGGAAGCAGAATACAAGGTTGTTGTTAGTGCCAATTGCGAAGCAATATGGCTTCATCGGATTGACTGACTTTTCAGTTTCCCAGGCTGCTGCAACACCTCTTTCACTCTTTTGTGATAATCAAGGTGTTCTAAAAATGGTGAAGAATCCTATCTATCATGCCCGCACTAAACATATTGAGATTCATCATCATTATATTCGCCAGTTGGTTGATTCTGGTGAAATCTCTCTGCATTTTTGTCCATCTGCAGATCAGCCTGCTGATGTAATGACTAAACCTCTTGGTCCTTTGTTGTTTGTCAAGTTTAGAGATAAACTTGGTGTTGTTTCGAGGTTTGTCATTAAGGGGGGGTGTTGAATATATAATGAACCTGTACGGTTCTAATTAGTTAGGAGGTTGTAAATCAGTTGTAACTGAAGAAACTATAACTACTTCTCTTAATGTTAAATACACCCTGCCTGTGTCATTCGAACCAGTGCAGTTTTGCATCTCTATCATCTCTATCTTCTTGCTCTATCCTGACCAAAAAGAGGGTTGGAACTATATTTAATGTCTCCAGAAAAACAGTTTATAGACCTCGCTGAAAATGGAGTTTCCCAAACCAAAATTTTATATAAACCAGTTGATTTGGCCTCTAAAAATTTGATAATGAAACTGAAAATCAGATTTGAGCCAAGTGTGCCCTAGAGTGCTCAGAAACCTCCCACAAGTGGGTCGCACCACTATAAAAGGGCTGGAAATTAAGGATAGAATATTAGAAATCAGCTACAATCTTCCACCTTCAAACCCTAGCTGGAAACAATATAAATCTGCAACTTTGACCTTCAAATACTGCTGGAATTCAGAAATAGATCCTTGAAAACTCAATGGAAAACACTAAGAAGAGTTTTCATTCTTCTACCTTGGCAAAAGAGGGTTTTCGTCCTCTAATGCAAAAACATCAAAGGGTTTTCGTCCTTTGAAGTAAAAATGGAAAGCATTCAACTTAAACCAAATTTCAGAGATTATATGATGCAAAAAGATGTCTTCTCCATGCATGGCGACTTGCTTTTATAACTTTTCTTGGCATATTTGCCACACAAAAGGGCCAATCAACTTTCTTTCCTCTTATTTAATATTTTCCTTTATTTAATAATTCTTTGTCCCCTTGTTTATGTCCCTTTATGGGTCGCATTTTTCCACTATGGGGAAACACAAAAATAAAGGGACTTCTATTTTTCTTTTATTGTTTTTTCACTAATAATTATTTTAAGTACTTATAGTAAAATTTCATTATGCACTTTTAATTAACTTATTAGGATTAGTTACCCTTTTTAGCATCCCTTAGCCGTCGGAAAACAATGAATGGGCTAAGGGTCTTTGACTTGTTAATTTTGAAAAAGGATATTTCAATCCTCCCTACCCCAAATTGCTTGCCCTCAAGCAATTTCAAGCTCATATGCCCGAGTGCCATGTCCAAGATGGAAAACATTTGTAGTGCTCCCATAGTCTAGATCCTGTGCACTCCGAATAAGAGAGCTCTCGCCAAAATATATAATTCTCGTGATGCTCATAAACATGAATTTTGATCAAGGGTTCCACATGCTCCATATTGTAAAGCTTTATCCTTTATTTTATCATGCTTCTCATGGGAAAAACAAATATGAAATGGTTTAATATGCAACAATAAATATGACATGTTACAATTTTTTCATTCCTTGGAGTTTCATCAATATCTTCATTCCCTTTTGTCTTCATGATATCTTGGCTTTGTTGTACCCATTCCTTAGCATCCTTGTCCAAAATAGGATGGATATCATCATAATAGCACTGCTATGATAAAAAAGAGGATGTATCTCTTACCACACAATTTGCAGCCCATGCAATTTGCCCTTGTTTGAAAGAACTTTTCGTACTCCTGGCTATCACAACTTGAGGAGTACCATTCCTCATACCTTTTAGAACAACTTCTTGGTCTTGGACCTTGAATTTCAATTCCATAGTTTGATAATTTTGAGTGAACTCACCCAAAGATTTCAGCCATTGTACTCCAAGTACTACATCCATGTTACCAATGCCAATAACATAAAAATCATCTCTTACCTTATGTCTTCCTAGAGTGAGTTCAAGTTGTGGAATCTTCTTTGTACATGAGAGTGAATGTCCATCCGCCACTATCGCGTTAAAACCTTTGAAATCTTCGATCTTCAATCCCATCCTTGTTTTTTTTTTAAAAACACCACCAAAATATTAAACTAGATAGAAAGCAAAGGTACATATATGACTATGCCAAGCTTGAAAGCTATTTGCCCAAGCTTGAGCATGATACAAAAGAAAAGCTAAAAACATAATCATGATTGGGAATCCAGATTTAGAATATATCTGATATCCTGTTGGAACTTGTTGGACCACCATGCAGAGGGCATTCCATAGCAAAGAATATCTTTATTATCTAAGGCCCAGTTCACTAATCCATCAACAACTTTATATCTTGCACGGGGAATGTGGTACATCTGAATTTCTTGAAATTTTTGCTTGAATTGTTTTATCTTCCATACTTCTTTAGCTATTCACTAGTTAAGCGAAGAATCAGTTCTATTATCAAATAATAACTTTAGAATGATTTGGGAGTCCGATTCAATTTGAAGCTTTTGCTAGCCAATTTTTAAAGCCTCCTGCATACCTCTATAGATTGCTTTCACCTCCATGAAATTGTTAGAACTATTATCCAAATTCTCTACGAAGAAGAACCTGAACTTCACCCTACCTATCTCTAGCAATGCCCCTATAACAGATCTTCCTAGATTCCCTCGAGAAGCACCGTCAGTGTTCAATTTTCCATATCCCAAATGAGGTCTTTTCCATTGACTTATGCTTATGGCCCTTTGTTTTGGTTTCCTCCAGGAGAGTAGCAGCTGCCTAGGGTCGAGAGAAACTGTTTGAGGATATACTGACCACTCCGAGGATAGAACTTGAGTAAATATATTTTATGTTTCAAACTTACAACTATGTTGATTTTAATCTTCTCCCAAATAAAAAAACTCTCTTTATTGACTTGCTTTGAAAAGTTCTATTTCTTTCTTTCCAAATATTCCATAGAGTGAGGGAGATACCATTCCACAAAATTGGAAGGAGATTTTGGCCTTTAGGAAGATTTCTCTGCCATGCTTTGAAAGTCTCCTCTATGGATGCAAAGTTATTCCAGTGTAATTGAAACAAAGAAGAGATGATGCCAGATAGGAGTAACCCAAGGACAAAGGAAGAAAAGATGTGAAGAAGATTCTTCGTCCTGTAAACACAAAGTGCATCTGAAAGAACCATGCATACCTCTCTTCGAAAGATGATCTCCATGAGAACTCTTTATGAATAAGCAGCCAAACAAAGCAACCGATTGTGGGCCACATTGTTAGCTTCCATAAATGTTTAAAAAGAAACCGAAGAGGATGAGGATTATCAACCAATAGGGAAGAATAGCCAGAAGATACTGAATATGTACCAGATACATCCCGCCCCCATCCCAAGTTTATCTAGCAAAGGTGAAGAAGACAAAGGCCTAGCCTGGAGGGCTTTATGAATCAAAGTGAGGTCCTCATGGCAAATTGCAATAGGCCATTTAAACAAGAACCCAATCTTTTCCATTCTCTCGAGGAAGGGTATGATTATCAATAATGGGCCACTTTAATCCAACCAATACCCTACATGTGATTCATAATAGGTGTGTGTTGAGGGCTCTATTTCAAAATTGCAATTTATCGGCGATAAATCGCGATAAATCGTTTACAACCATGAAAACGATATATCTTTTGAAAAATCGTGATTTTTGATATGGCGATAAATCGCGATTTTTGGCAATAAAATACACTCGAAAATCGTGGTAAATCGTGGATAAAATCGTGGAAAATCGCGGGTGAAATCGTGGCCCCAAATCTGACTCGTTTTTTCACTTGTGCGGTTCGGTTACACTCGAAAATCGTGGTAAATCGTGGATAAAATCACGGAAAATCGCGGGTGAAATCGTGACCCCAAATCTGACTCGTTTTTTCACTTGCGCGGGTGAAATCGTGGCCCCAAATCTGACTCGTTTTTTCACTTGCGGCTCGGGTTTCCTCCTTTCTCCTTCTTTCCTTTTTTGGATTTTTGGTGAAGAAATCACAAGGACAAAAAAATTTGCCATTTTTGGAAAGGGTCCGGGAAGATGTAGCAGCAAAAACTTGCATGTGCTATAACTTTCATTCTGTGGCTCCGTTTCAGGTGTCGTTTTCTCTAAAAGTGCATATTTTCTCGAGCTCTATGCATTGATGGCAATATTTTTCTTATTTTCATAAAACAATATTTTTATTTTTTGTTTACAAACTTTGTACTCTCTTTTTGGTCAAAACTTAATCGAAAATATGCATATGGGCCTATGACATTCTATAGAGTCACTTCTTGCATCATTTAACATTGTTTTTACATTTAATTTAAGTATATTTTATGAATTTAAATGTTTTTAAAAGTAGCGATAAAGTTGCCGATTAATGCCGATTTTTTCCGATTTCGATTTCCGAATTTCTTCTTGAATCTTTGTTGACCACCATAGAGGAGGTGATCCCTATCACTATAAACAGATATCCTTGTTGTCATTGAGAGCCCAATTTATGAATCCATCTTCAATCTTTGTTATTATGAAGAGGGATGTGGGTGAAGATATGAATTTCTTGAACCTTTTCTCCATTTGACAACTTTTTATTATTTCACAAGAATTTCCTTTGAAATTTCTTATTTCATGGAGGATAACCATTACTAGAATCACTCAATAAGTTCATCATGATTCTGGAGTCCGATTGGATTTTGATCTTTCGCCATCCTATTTTAATAGCTCTCTCTGTATTCCTCTATGGATAGCTTTAATTTCAGCCATATTATTGGTAGAGGTTCCCAAGTTTTCAGCAAATAGGAAATGAACTTCTCCATCTCTATTACGTCCAATCCCTCCCATGGCTGCTTTGCCAGGATTACCCCTAGAAGCTCCATCTGTATTTATCACCCCATCATAAGTTGTTCCCATCTTGCACTTGAGTAGCATTTAACTATATTTTTTTTTTCTTGTGGAAGCGTGGCATGGTGGCTTCCTTGGGATCCAAAGATAGTTGTTGGAAGATATGCTCCCATTCTTGAGAGGGTTGATCAGGTAGAGAAACCTTATGTTTGAGGCTCTCTGTCAAGTTGCTTTTTATTTTTTCCCAAACATATATTACTTCTCTGCTAGTTTGGCGAAATATTCTATAATTCCTCTCTTTCCACGTGTTCCAAAGAGTAAAGAAATTCCACTCCACACAGTTGGGATCAAATTTTGTCTGTGGGAATTGCTTTCTTCCAAGTATCATTAATGTGTCCAGGATCCCAAACTATTCCATTGAAGTTTAAACAAGCGAGTCAAATGTGTCCACATATAGAAACCCATGGGCATTGAAAGAAAAGATGATCCAAAGTTTCCTCATCTTGAGTACAAAGTGCACATCTAAAAGGTCCTCTGAAACCTCTTTTTGGAGCCTATCTCCAGTTAAAAGCCTTTTGTGAATGATAAGCCAAAGGAAGAAACTTACCTTAGGCCATATCTCGGCTGCCATATACGCTGAAACAAGGCTTTTTGAGGATGAGTGCAACTTGTAATGAGGGATTCATATCCAGAAGCTACATCATATTTCCCTGAAGAGCTGCCTCCCCATCCAAGTTCATCAGGATCATCTGAAAATAGAAGAGATCTTTCTGCCAGAATTTTGTTCAACAAGGTTTGATCTTCTGCTCTATCCTCATAGGCCAATCCATAAGAGGTCTCCATTGTGTCTCAATACCCCAAGGCTGAATATTTGTCTGTATGTAATGATTTATCTTGATCCATCCCTTCGCTTGCATTTGTTCCTTAATAGGATGAAGTTGAGGGAAGATAGTTAAAATGGGGGATGACCTTCCCATGAATCCGTCCAAAAAAAATTGAATGACCATTGTGAACTATCCAGAAAACTTGTTTTTAATCAGTTTTTCTCCACATTTAATGAACTTTAAAGCAGGAGATCCATTATTAGGAAGATTTGTCCTGATCATTCTCTCTGGTCGACTACTTTCCGCATATTTGCCTCTGAAATTAACACCCACAGATCATCAAGACAAGTTATAAGCCTCCAATATAATTTGGCTGCCAAAGCTATATTTTGTTGAGTGGATGATCGAAAGCCCAACCCTCCATGTTGTTTTGGTTTGCAGAGAGATGTCCATTTCACCAATGCCCACTTTTTCTTTTCTTGAGCTCCACTCCAAAGAAATTTTTGACATATGGAATCCATCTTTTTCAAAATAGTACTAGAATATTCAAAACAAACGCCACATAAATCGGCATTGCTTGGAGAACCGCCTTAATAAGAGTCATCCTTCCTCCTATAGACAACCATTTGTTTGTCCATTTTTGTATTTTCTGTTCAATGTCAATTAACCATTTCCAATCTTTGGGTTTATTGGGAGCTAAAGGAATGCCCAAATATTTCACAGGAAGAACTCCTTTTTGGAATTGAAGAATTTGCAAAATTTGTTCTTCTTGTCTTTGAGAACAATGGAAGAAGTAAATATTGGATTTTCCATTATTTATACTCTGACTAGTGGTAGATGAAAAGGTTTGAAGAGTCTTTTGAATATGCTTGGCTTCTACCGTAGTAGCACGACTCATCATCGAAGAATCATCCACAAACTGAAGAAGTGATAAAGGTTGGACATTTTTGGCCAATTTTACACCATTGATGTTCTTTTCCTGACACTCCTTTCGACACAATCTGCCCAAACATTCAACAAGTATGATAAATAAGAAAGGGGATAATGGATCACCTTGTCTTATTCCCCTTGATGCTCCAAAAAATTCCGATGGTGATCCATTAACTAAAACAACAAAGGAGACTGTGGAAAAGCATGTTGTGACCCATTGTATCCAATCAGGTGAGAAGCCAAAATGCTCCAAGACTTTACTAAGGAAAGTCCAATCCACCCGTCATAAGCTTTAGATAAATCCAACCTGATGAACATTGACGGCACTTTTTTGAATTTCCATTGAATGTAAAATTTCTTGAGCAAGCACAATTTCATCATGAATATGTCTCCCTGGCACAAATCCACCTTGTTCAGGTGATATAATTTTTGTAAGCAAAGGTTTCAATCTCTCTGCTATAATTTTTGTTATTATCTTATATACCACATTGCAGAGTGCTATAGGGCGGAATCCAAATATATCTTCAACCTCTCTAGCTTTCGGTATGAGAGCTATAAAGGTTTTATTCAACTCTTTCAGAATGGTCTTAGCTGTTCTCGCCTCTTCCACCACCTGTAATAAATCAAATTTTATTATTTCCCAAAAGGCTTGAAAGAATTCAATCGGAAATCCATTTGGCCCCGGAGTTTTCCTTTCTGCATGCTAAATACAATCTTCCGAAGCTCCTCTTCAGTAACTGGTTGGGTAAGCTTCTCATTATCATCGTTGGTTAATTTGTTTAGGAGCAGATCTAAAAGCTTTTGTTGAGTTGTCATATCCAAGAGATTGTGCTGAAAATAATTCTTGAAAGTATTGACTAGCTACCTGTTTCATACCTTTCAGTGAAGATTCCTTAGCCCCACCTTCTTCGATAAAAAATGAAAGTAATTATGTGCTCTTCTAGATAATAATGTCTTATGAAAGAATGATGTGTTTTTGTCACCTTCCTTTAGCCACTGAATTCTAGACTTTTGTCTGCACATAATTTCTTGTGAATTTCCCATTCATTTAGTTCTTCCTTAAGACTGCATTCCTTCCTAAATAGATCCATAGGAATACCTGTTGTACGGTGTACCTCATTAATCTTTTCCAACTCTCTTCGGATTTTCTCTTTTTCTTTTGCTATATCTCCAAAACCTGTCCAATTCCATTTCTTAAGTTGGACCTTGAGATATTTCAGCTTTTTGACAAATTTGAACATATTTGTTCCATGCCGAGGACTTCCTTCCATCCACCATTTCTTTAACAAGGTCATGGATATCAGCATGACGAAGCCACATTAGCTGGAATCTGAAAGGAGTTTTGACATGAAGAGTTTTTCCTATTTGCAGACATACCGGCCAATGGTCAGAACCACTATTATCAAGAATCCAAGCTTTAGGAGCATCTCCATTTAGCCACCATTCTTCTGAAATAAGAAAACGGTCAAGCCTTTCGAGAATACAATGGTGTCCTTGTTTTATTGGTCCATGTCATTATCCCATTTTCAAGTAGGCACATCTACTAAATTGTGAAATTGGATGAATTGATTTAACTCATTTGAACTAGCATCCAGGTGAGTCTTACCCCTTGTTTTTTCAGACAGGTTTAGGATAGTATTAAAATCTCCTCCTAAAATGAGCGTAAATGAGGGAAAGACCGAATTATATAGTCCATACCTTTCCTTTGTTGTCTTTTCTTCTATAGAGGTAGGAGCATATACATTACAAACCAGAACTGCTGATTTTCCTCTTTATTAAGAACATGTAAACAAATCATACCTTTCAAAGCACATGAGTTGAGAACAGAAATTAACCTTGGATCCCAAAGAGTAACTTGACCTCCAGAAGCCCCAGAAGAGTTAATAGAGATATGTTGGGATCTGGGCCACATATTCTCAGCCATAGTGGACATGAGGTGCATGGATGCTTTTGTTTCTGAATACTAACCATTGATGGTTGTTGTTTTGCAATCATTCTTTTAATCTCTTGAAACTTTGAAGGAGAACCCTTCAAACCTCTAACATTCCATGTTATTATCTTCATTGAGAATGCTTCTGCATGTAATGAGACAGATCCCTAATTGTTCTGAATCACTCAACTTTTGTCCTTCCTGTTGAATCTTAAGCTGGTTGGATTTCCTTCCCATTTTTATATTAGCATCTACTTTGAATTTCTTGTGTTGTTCTGCTCCATCCCTAAAGATTGTTCTTCTTGATATGATTTATTGTTTTCCCTGATTATTAAAGCCTTTCCCAGTTCTCCATTTCTTTCGGGTCTTGATTTTGTTCCTGAAACTTGTCATTAAACTTAGTTTTTCTTTGATAGCTTTTTAGTCTAGGTTGGGCATTAGCATTATTAGGATTGGCCTGAAAGATTACCATTTGATGTTGTATATCCATTGGTTGTGATGTAGCTGCTGTTGTTGGTTGGTTTGTCTAGTTGTGTTTCTGGAACCTGTGATTCCATCAAATCTTCCACTTTTTCTTCTTCATTTTCCACTTGAAGACTAGCATATCTGTTTGAATTGTTGATTCCAACCTGTTCCTTTTCAGACTATTTTGTGACTTGCTTCTTCTTCGGAGTAACAAATCCATCTTTATTTTTTCCCCCTTCCTTTGATTCGGCATTTTAGCAGTGCAATCTTTCACTAAATGTCCGTATTCATGACAAACTCGGCACCGAAAGGGTATATTCTCATAATCCACCATTTGTTCCCATTTGTCAGTTTCAATCTCCAGAGAAATTTTGGCTGGTAATGGATTATTTAGATCCATGAGAACACAAGATCTGGCATAGATCATCTGTTCCAACTGGATCGTAACATCAACTATCATCATAAATTTTGCCTAAAGTATTACCAATAGCCATAAGAACAGTTTGATTCCAGTATTCCGTGGTAGACCATACAATCGCACCCAAACAGGAGCTACCGAAGGTAGCTCTTCCTCCGGTTTGAACATAGGGTGTCAGGGTTTCATAAATAAACTTGCACGGCCCATAAACCATGGTCCTCCTTGGAATACATATTCCATGTTTGTTGCTAAAGTAAAAACCACAAGAAAATAACCATTAGGGCACATAGAAAAAGTAATCTCACCTTTAGTTTGCCACGTTTTCTTCACCCATTCTTTGAGACTTGACAATGGTGGATGAAATCCAAGAAATTTGATAATCAATCCTCGATTCTCTAATTCATGAATATTATCTTGCACATCTTCCTCCTTGAGCTGAATGACTAGGACACCATCAGTCGCTTGTAAACATCCCTTATCATTCTTTCTTGGATCAAATTTAGGCATACGTAGTGGCAGTTTTTGAAAATTCCTTGTGGTCGTATTTGAAGAGGAGGGGCCACGAAGTGCATCCCTGAATGATTGTTTGCCCTTCGCATTTTCATTTGTAAAGAGAGAAAACATGAAGCAGATATCTTCTTCGCACCATTTCTTCTTGTTTTGAGCTCTGCTACATAAGAACCTATGGCATATAGAGTTCACCTATTTCAAAAAAAGTGGCGGGAATAATTAAATCGAGGCAAAATATATAGGCATAGCTTGAAGAACAAATTTAATTAACGTCATCCTCCCCCATGATGAAAGCCATTTGTTCGTCCACTTCTATATTTTTGAGTCACTTTATTGATTAACCAGTGCCAGTCTTTCAACGTTTTTGGGGCGAGAGGAACTCCTAGATATTGGAGAGGAAACATGCCCTTCTTGAACTGGAAGAGGTTTAAAATTTGCTCTTCTTGTCTGCTAGAAGTATGAAAAAGAAAATGTTGGATTTGCCTCGATTAATCAATTGACCAGTGGCGTCTGAAAAAGTATCCAACATTTTTGAATTTGTCTCACTTCTTGGAGTGGAGTTTTGCCAATCATCGTGGAATCATCAACAAATTAGAGATAAGAAATTGGGTGGCAGTTGCGAGCTAACTAAATTCCATGAATACTTTTTTCCCTGGTAGGTTTTTTTGACAAGTCGCCCATGCATTCTGCCAGGATAATGAATAAAAAAGGAGATAATGGATCTCCTTGCCTGAGACCTCTGGAAGCCCCAAAAAATTGTGTAGGAGAGCCATTAACAAGAACAACAAAGGAAACAGAGGTAAAGCATGCTTCAATCCATTTAATCCATCCCATAGAGAAACTGAACCGAGCCAAAACCTTATAGAAGAAACCCCAGTCCACTCTATCATAGGCTTTGGAAAGGTCCAGTCTAATAAACATTGCCGGCTTTTTCTGAATTTCCATGGAATGCAAAATTTCTTGGGCTAAAAATTTTTGGGCTAACACAAATTTGGATGTGGCGACCGGAACAAACCACCTTGCTCGGGGAGATAAGTTTATGGAGAAGGGTTTTAGTCTTTCTGCTATGACTTTGGTGATGATTTTGTACAAAACATTGCATAAGGCTATATGGATAAGGTGGAACCCAGAGATATGTTACACCTCATTAGTTTTAGGAATAAGTGCAATGTAAGTTTTATTAATTTCCTTAAGCATCGTTTTGGCCAATCTAGCTTCTTCAACCACTTGTAAAAGGTCTCTTTTAATGATGTCCCGAAAAAGCCGGTAAAACTCAATCGGAAAGCCATCTGGACCAGAGGTTTTACCTTTCTTCATGTGCTGAAGACTATTCCTTGGAGTTCTTTCTTTGTAACAGGTTGAGTCAACTTCTCATTGTCTTGTTGAGAGATCATGTTTGGTAATAAGTTCAAGAGCTGCTGTTGTGAATTGTATCCATCGGTTGTGAGGTGAAAAGTTGCTGAAAGTATTGTTGAGCTTCCTGCTGCATCTCATGTATCGATTGAGCCTTGGATCCATCAGCCCTAGACAAGGAATGGATATAATTATGAGCTCTTCTAGCTAGCAGGGATTTATGGAAAAAGGCAGAATTCCTATCACCCTCCTTTAACCATTGGATCCTGGATTTTTGCTTCCACATAATTTCTTCTCTAGTTTCCCATTCCTGTAATTTTGTCTTCAAGAGACATTCTTTTTGAAAAGATCCAAGGAGAACCTTGATTGTCGGTGAAGAGCATTAATATCTTCCAATTGAGCAAGAATCTTGTTTTTTTGTTCCTTTATATCACCAAACTCATTCCAATTCCAGGCTTTTAGCTTAATTTTTAAATATGTCAATCGCTTAACAAACATAAACATATGAGTGCCAAATATGGGCTTGCCTTCCGCCACCATAACTCAACTTGTTTAGCAATATCTTGATGTCGGAGCCACATTAGCTGAAATCTAAAAGGGCTTTTGCATGGAAATGTTTTGCCGATTTCCAAGCAGACTGGCCAATGATCTGAACCATTATTGTTGAGGATCATAGTCTTAGGTATCCATCCCTTTAACCACCATTCTTCAAAAGCAGAAAATGGTCGAGTCTCTCCAAGAATACAATGTTGACCTTGCCTTCTGTTGGACCATGTCATTGTACCATTAACCATCGGCACATCCATTGGGTATGATTCCGAATGAATTGAGACATGACCTCGAACTAGCATCAAGATGGGAATGACCCCCTTGCTTCTCTTGGATATTCAAGATAGTGTTGAAATCACCTCCTAAAATAACCGGCATCGGGGTAGAAGAGCGGATAATATCAGCCATGTTCTTCCATAGTTGTCTCTTCTCTTCCAAACCAAGAGGGGCATATACATTAAACAGTAGAAACTCTTGATCTTCCAATTTAGAGTAAAGGTGCAAACATAAGGCTCCTTTAATCGCAAAGGAATTCAGAACAGTCATCATTCTAGGATCCCAAAGTGAGACAATGCCACCCGAAGCTCCTTGGGAGCTTAGGGAGATGTGTTGTGCTTTAGGCCAAATATTAACAGCTAAAGCCATCATGAGATCAATAGAAGCTTTAGTCTCTTGAATACAAACCAACGATGGATGAACATAATTAATCATCCTTCTAAGTTCCAAAACTTTTGAGGGAGATCCCTTCATCCCTCTTATATTCCATGTGATCACCTTCATTGGGAAGTGTGTGGAAGAATTGGGATAAATCCCTCGTTATTCCCGAGTTAGATATTTTTGACCCTCTTGTTGAAGTTTGGTATGATTCAATTTTCTACCAGCCTTCAGATTAGTATCCATTTTAAATTTCTTATTCTTTTCTTGATCCACTCCTAATCCCAGGTCAAGTTGGTGTGATTCATTGGAATTCCAAACAATAAGAGCTTTATCCAGCCCCTTGGTCTGAGTTATGTGTTGAATATGGTCGGAAAATTGGTCATGGTACTTCTTCTTACTGATAGCTTCTAGCCATATTACTACTCGTAGTCTTGTTAGGTTGTGCTTGGAAAATAACCATCTGTTGTTGACCATTTTCCTCTAGTTGGCATTGAGCTTCTTGTGGCTTATCCATTTGTGTTTTCTGTACCTGTGACTCCATAAGATCCTCTCTTCTTTTCCTTCTTGTTCCTGTAGGCTAGCATATCTATTTGTACTACTAGTTCCAACCTATTCTTTGCCATGTTTCTTGGCAGTCTGCTTCTTCTTTGGTGTGATAAAATCATCTTTAGCCTGTTCTTCCTCTTGCTGTTCTGAAACTTTATGTATGCAGTCCTTTACCAAATGACCATATTCGTGACATAATCTGCATCTAAAAGGAAGATTTTCATAATCCAATACCCTTGGTCCCATTTTTCCTCTTCCATGACTAGGATATTTTGGTAGGCAGGGGTTTATTGAGATCCAACAACACAGATTCTTGCATAGATCATGTTCTAGTTGTAATGATGCATTAGCCGTCAACATAAAAGTGCCAATTGCCATAAATAAGTTAAGAGTCCTATATTCTGCTGGCAATCCATACAGTCTTACCCAAATAAGGGCCACGGTGGGAAGTTCATCATTAGATTTAAACATGGGATGCTAAGGTTTCATAAATAAACCTGCTCTTCCCATGAACCATGGCCCTCCTTGAAAGATGAGATCACGATCCTCTGTAGAAGCAAAGAAAATCAAGAAAGTAACCATTAGGATACACGGAAACAAAAACTCACCTTTAGTACTCCAAATTTTTTTGGCTAGTCTTTAAAGACCACAAGAGAGGGTCGAAAACCTAGAAAGTGAACTATCAGGCCTCGATTTTCCAGCTCATTAATACTGCCTTGGACATCAGATTTTTGTAGCTGAAGAACCGGATTGCCATCAGCTGCTCGCATACAACCTTTTTCATTTTTCCTGGGATCGAGCCTGGGCATTCTTAAAGGAGTTTGCTGAATGTTTCTCCCATTTGCAAAAGCACTCGTGGAACCTCGAAGGGCTTCTTTAAAGGAAGGTTTTAACCCATCACCAACAGAGGAAGAAGGTTTGCTGTCGATAATCTTCTTTAGAGAAGCCATCTCCAAAACAACTTACGCCCCTGAAGGGCAACCCTGAGAGGGCACAATCAGGAAAGTCGTCAAAAGGAGAAAATACGATTGATAAGGAATTCAAATTACAAACAAAGGCCAAAGCCTCCTATTCACACTTCCATGATTCGATTAAGACAGAGAGCAAACGAGAAGGTCGTAACCCTTGATTGTGCTCAGAGAGGAAGACAGGATCTCGAGAGACCAAACCATAACAGATCGGTGGGAGTATAAAACAAGCTCATACGAAATAACCAAAACCCACCAACCTAATATGTGACACCAACACAAATCAAAGATACCCCCAAAAACAGCACCACAAATCAAACGCGAGCACACAATGTTGATGAATCAGCAAGGAAAAAGAACTCCGAGAAATCGATCAGAGAATCACATATACCCAACTTCTACTTCAAGACCTTACAAGGTCCAATCTCAATCCCATCCTTGTAACCAAACTCTCATAAATGAAGTTATGTGTAGCTCCACTATCAATCAATACGGTGATCCCTTGTCCATGGATGTCTCTCTAACTTGAAATGCGTAGTAACTAGATGGTAAGGATAAGATAGCAAGTGTGGCACCCATGAGAACCACTTCCTCTTCCTTTGTTTAATCTTCTTTTGGATCAGCACTCTCTCCATCATCTTCCTCATCAAAAACTACCTCAATGTAACGAATTGACCCTTTGTCAAGGCATCAATGGTTGGTGTCCATGGGTCCCTCTGATTGAAGCATGAAGATTTCCTTAACTCATTTTTTTCCTCTATTACTTGTTTTTTAGCCACTCTTTTGGATCATTTTTCTCTTGAATTATCTTACCTTGTTGTCCCTTGATCACTATTATGAGCGGTCATTGGTTGTCCGAATGAGTCCTTTAGCTGCCCCAAAGGTGTTGTCCATAATGCAGATTTTTTCTTTTTGGAACTGAAGTTTCTAGATCCAAAGACTTCTTGATAGCTCCTTGTAAAGATGGAGGATTGAAAGCTTTGACTAGGCCTCTAAGTGGCTCCGCTAGACCTTCAATAAAAAACAACACAAGTCTTCTTTCACTGATATCCGATACCATCATTGCAAGTCTCTGAAAATCTGAAATATATTTGTCCAAAGATCCTCTTGCTTGAGTTGAGCTAACTCTCTGAAATGAATCTCCGGATCTATTCTATCAAACCTCTCAGTCAAACATTGACTGAATTCTTCAATGGTGGTGATGGAACCATGCCCTTGTGTGATCAATCCATGGTACCACCATTCATGTGCAACTCCCTCCAAATGTAGAGTTGCAAATTTGAGGGCTTCTTCCTCATACATTGGATTCAATGATAAATATGTATCTATTTTTGTAACCATGCTCTAGTTGAACATTTATCTTGAACCATCATAAGAAGGAAGAGTTACCTTACCCAATCTTTGTTGTATATCTCTTCTTGGTTGCTCTGTTGAGCTCTTCTATTCTTGCCTGTGCCTTTGCTATTCTTCACTTGACAATAATCCCTGAAAGATAACATCTCTCTCACCCCGAAAGCGTGTCACATATTCTACACCCATGTCTCGTCTTCAACATCACTTAGAGTGTCTACCTCAATTGGTTGTTCCTCTCTTTGAAGAAACTTGGCTTTGGATATTTGAGGTGGAGGCTTGATGGATGTCTTTTCAAGTTCCAGATGAGCTTCCTTCACCATTTTTGGTTGCACCTTGGTTACCTGATATATTACGCCCTTGTAGAATCTTAGCCGCTGTGTCCCTAATTGAGCTTGTCAATGCATCACACATTTCTCTTTGAGATACCCTTATAAATTGTTGCAATTCTCTTTGACTCCTTGTAATCACCTCATGTATGTAGCTTAGTTCGTCTGAAGGAGGAGCTCTCGAATCGTGCTCTTCCATTATCACTTTCTTTGGAGTTGGATTTCTCCTTTGATAAACTAGAGGTGATTTCTCTTTTGCATTCAGATCTGATCTCTTCACAGGACGGCAAGGAACATGCTCTGATACCACTGTAATGTCCCCAATGGGACAATTTATGCCCCCAAAAGGAACAACCACAAATCTGATCTCAAACAGCAAATTATAGAATGTATACTTGACAACTTAATGCAGATCTGAATTTATTATGGAAAATGTGACTTGCTCTATAGATGGTTGGCTCACAAAACTAAAGTAAAATCACTCAAATCTTTACCAAAACAAATCAGAAATTTTTATATATGTAAGAACATCAGGAAAATACCATATTTCTGACCAAAAAGAGAGCTGGAATTTTATTTAATACCTGCAGAAAAACAGCTTAGAGACTTGAATGAAAATGGAGTTTTCCAAGCCCAAATTTTATATAAACCAGCTAATTTGGCCTCTAGAAATCTGATAATGAAATTGAAAATCATATCTCAGCCAAGTGTGCCTTAGAATGCTCAAAACCTCCCACAAGTGTGTCACACCACTATAAAAGGGCTGGAAATTAAGAGTAGATATTAGCTACAATCTTCCACCATCAAACCCTAGTTGGAAACAATATAAATTTGCAACTTTGACCTTTAAATACTGCTGAAATTCAGAAATAGATCATTGAAAACTCAATGGAAAACACTAAAGAAGAAGAATTTTCATTTTTCTACCTTGGCAAAAGAGGGTTTTCGTCCTCTAATGCAAAAACATCAAAGGTTTTTCGTCCCAAGAAGGTAAAAATGGAAAACATTCAGCTTAAACAAAATTTTAGAGATTATACGATGTCACGATGCAAAAAGATGTCTTCTCCATGCATGGCGACTTGCTTTTCTAACTTTCCTTGGCATATTTGCCACACAAAAGGGCCAATCAGCTTTCTTTCCTCTTATTTAATATTTTCCCTTTTGCTTTTCTTTATTTAATATTTCTTTATCCCCTTGCTTATGTCCCTATATGGGTCGCATTTTTCCACTCGGGGGAAATAAAAATAAAGTGACTTTTCTTTTTCTTTTATTATTTTATCACTAATAATTAATTTAAGTATTTTGTAATGTCCCCTTTTTGAAGACCCTTAGCCTATCTTTCCCCGTGGGCTTTTGGGATGTTGCAAGGGGAAAACTATGCTAGTAATTGAATGATATTGCCTAGAGAGTGATTTTTATCATTTGACATTATAAAGCAATATTCATTTAATTATTAGTTCTCATTTAATTATGGATGCTAAGTGGTTTTTCCACCACCTTGTAGTATTGCTCACAAAAGAATATTTATTGAGCAATTAATGTAATTTATTATTTAATTTAATTCCCAAAAATACAAAATAAAAAGGGAATTAATTAAATAATAATAAGGTTTTTAATGTCAAAAAAACCCTTAGAAAGGGGACGCCACACATAGAGGGGGAAAATAAAATAAAAAGGGGAAATTATAAGGCATGCTTTATAATTTCAAATTGTGGTTTTCCCTCCAAAAGGGAGTCGCTCCACCTTGGGAGAAAACTATAAATATATGTTTTGCCATTGAGGGAAGGATTATGTTGATGGATCTTTTTATTTCACTCCATGCTTGGAATTATGGGATGTATGCCCTAGCTCTCTCTCTCTCTTTCATTGTAAGCTTCATTGGAAGCCATTGTTGAAGATATTGAAGATTCCATTGTTCTCTCCATTGTGCTCTCTTGTTTTGAAGGTGTTTATGCATGGTATATTCATTCTAAGTGTTGGCGACTTGGATTGGGGATTGTTTAAGCATATTTTTGATGTCTAAAAATATATTTATGTTGCAGATCTGATTTAGCATAATTTTGTGAGTATGTGTGACCAGATTTGAGGGTTTTTGGAGTAATACAAGTGCTGGAATTAATTTGTGCAAACAGCAAATTTTTTTTTCCCTAACCGACTGGCTTTTTTGGCTATTTTAGGGGTTTAACAACTGCTGTTCTAATTTGGTTGGGTTCATCTTATTCCTTGTATTTTTCCGAGTCTATGCATTTGCCCAAATCGGAGTAGTTTTAAGGAAGATGTGAATTTTTAAAAATTGCAGCAGACTAGGGTTTGATTGTCAAGTGTTTTTCAACTGTGTATGATCATAATAAAATCTGATTTGACTATCAATTATTTCGACCAAAGGGGCAAATATTTTGGTGTATTTGGAGGCTAGGAAGAGCTGGAAATTATTTAATTAATTTTCTCTAACCCTAGCGACTTGAAATCAAATTTCTGGGGCAGATTTGAAGTGGTTTAGTTGCTCAGAAAATTCAGATCTTTAATGCAATGGAAAGCCCTAAATCTCTAGTTTATTTTGCATCTTGTTTCATGGAAAAACACTAAGTATTGAAGGAGTTATGAATTTTCCAAGTTTCAGTTGTCTGTGAGCAATATTTAATTATTATGTGTCAGGGTTTCATCTACACAATTTCAGATTTCGGGGTTGATTTACATGCCTTCTACTCATCGAAAAATTATGTTCCATAGCTTGTTGGAAAGCTAAAAATATGAAGAATCTTTTGGCGTTGGTTTGATAGGAAAATATTGAGTTTTCAGCAGTCTAGTGCATTTATTAATTAATTACTGCTGCAATTAATTTCAGATTTGAAGAGATTAATTTCCTAATTGGTTCTCCCATCTAATCCACCACCTTGGCTCACTCCAACCCCATTTGGGTTGTATTGAAGCTAACATTGGATTATTTGAGGTCGAACTAGGAGGGTTTAGTCCTTCTAGCATCGATTGGTTAAGTGAATTTGCAGATTTGGATAATATCCCAAAAGGGGATATTACATGCTTATAATAAAATTTCATTAGGCACTTTTAATTAACTTATTAGGTTTAGTTTCCCTTTTTTCCATCCCTTAGCCGTCAGGAAACAATGAATGGGCTAAGGGTATTCAACCTCTTAATTTTGAAAAAGGCTATTTCATGGTTTCGTGTTTTTGGGATATTTAACTTCCTCCTCGTCCCTTTGATTTTACTTTTGTGAAACTTTCGGGACCACGAGGCTTCAAGGTGAAAATGTGTGCATCAATCTTTAATTCTTGGGATCTCGTAACTCTTGGAGCTCTTGGACTATTTTTTACCCTTTGTGAATATTGTTAATTTTCATTGTAGCTTTGAAATCCTCAATGTATGTGCTAAATGTGCTCATCTCGGGCTCTCGGGACTCACTTTTAATTTTCAAAGTGTAACTCTACAATCCTCGGCGTCCATGTTAAATGTGCTCATCTCAAGCTCTCAAGTTCTCGAGTTAATAGGTTCTCGAGGACCTTGGCAAGACTTTGGAAACTTTGGCTTTGGCAAAAGATTGTCCCATAAGCCAATTTAAGATACGTGCGGGTTGGGCACAATTGTCTCAAATCGATGCAAGTTTCACCTGCTATAAAAGTTAAACAGGTGAAATTAATTTTGATGGGTTAAAAACAATAGAAAACCACAAATCAAGTCATCTTTCGAACATATTAAGCCCATTTTCTCTGTAAAAGTGACTAAGTCATAGATTTAGCTTGGTTTTAATCCTACTCAGATGTTTAGCATCAAAACAAACCATGAAAGCGCTGTTTAAGACATAAAATGATGATTCGTCAAAAGGTGAAGCAAGAGTTAAAGTTTGAGTGTGCAAACAAGTTATAAACCAAGTTTAACCCTGCTATTTTAATGAGTTTAATCAGACTGTGAAACCAGACTCTTAACTATGTTAAATAGCTTATAAAACACAATTTTAACAGCTGATGAATGAAAGGGGGCTCCATTTTTTGTCAAAAAGGAATTGGGGTGTGTTGGGAACTAACAAGATCCAAGTTTAAGACTCTGCAGACATCTACAGGGAAATATTTCAGTGGCTAACTAGTCATATTTCTGATCTAGATATCTTGCTATTGGTCCTAATGAAAGAAATTCAGCAAGAGAAATTTGTGGAAAAATCACACTTGTGCTGTACCGTTTTTATTATTTTATTCTTGAATATTTTATATACTATATTCCTACTTGGTTGCACACTCTTCATGATCTTTAACATGCAGTTGATGGCTTCTTTGTGAAGTATAGGCCTAGTCTGGATTGTAACGTTTATTGAGAGACACTTTGTGTACTTTGTGGACCCAATGAGCCACCATGTGACACTCGAAGGAAATCTAGAACTCCATGAAAACCCTAGTGTAAAGGGAAATTCAAGATAAAAACGTAGAATGTGAATTACTCCAAGTGAAAGTACATTCCTGCAGCTTTCCAACAATATATAATAATATAATATTCCTATAATTGGTTGACCTACAAAAACACAACAATGGCTGCAAAGATGACAAAATTATGAATTTAGAAAGCTAATTCATAAAGGTGATATATGACTCAAGATATTTAAGACAATTACTCTTTGAAATCCAAATTTAAGGTGGTAAATGGAAGATCACTGACTGGTATAAATACCAATGTTATTTGTCATTTTTGTTATCAGTTTTGATACAGTACTGCCTCTCGAATAGCAAAATGATTAAAATGCTACAGAAAGTTTTAGCCCATAAACACCTACGATTTAGCTTGTTCTTGTGTGATGTCAATCATGATATGGTGATTTCATTGCAGCAATGACACAAATTCATGGCAGTTATCAAAAACCTATAAAACAGTTACAATTCTGTTTAACATTTATCGACTACCTCCATGAGACTGGAGAGATATTGTATATTTGTGATATCTGCAGACTAGTATTTCCTTTATTTTTGTCTCTGAGATTCTGTTTTCTATTAATTGTTATTATGGCTAAAACAAACATATTTTCAGAACAGTAAACAAGAAATAAATTCAGAATTGTTTATACGGAAGAAAACAGATTTATCTCACATTTGATGAATACAGACTGTTGAAAAACATATCTCGGATTTCTGAGTTAAGGTTAGAGAGACTCTAAAAAAGTAAGAAAATCTGGATTTTTGTGAATTTGGATGTTTTTGGCCACTATGATTGATGCTAAGCATTTCACTCCATAGGATTCTCTTTGCTAAGACAAACTATGTTCAGCTATAATGGCAGAGCCAAAAAGTGACAAGACTGGGTGCAGATTCTTTGGTGGTCTTCTTCTTACTTCAATCAGTTCACAAAATTTCATCTTTTACTTCATCACTCCTTCATGGAATGCAAGTAGGTAACGAAAGTCAGATAACTCACTGCAGTGACAGAGGTTGTTATAGCTTTTAGTCCAGATGTACATGCGTGAATCTCTGCCAAGGCTGAAAAATTGTTGTTCTCAAATTGGGACATCACTTCTGAATATAATGATTCCATCCATTGCCCCCAGTAAAACGAAAAGCATAAGCAGTTGCCAGTAGCGGAAATATCTTTTGTTGTTGAGTCATGTAATCAAGCACCTGTCACAGACATAAGTGGGTAATTAATATTTAATTCATGTAATCCCATAGAAACTAGTATTGCCAATTAATTTCAATGAGCTGTGAAACAATCAACAAAAGACATATTTTACATTAAAAATCACAATTCACAGAAATACATGTGAGCTTCTTTATCCTAGTGATGGATGATAGGTTCCTGCACCTGTATTTCTCTATTAGCGTCATCAAGTCCAAATTGCCGCCTAACAGCACTGTATCTCACGGCTATGGTAACAGCACGTGAAAGATCAACTGAAGCTTCCAGGAGTATGGTCTGGCGAGCAGCAATCATGCCTCCATATAAAATCTGTTTAGGCACATCTTGACGCACGTATTGGCCTTTTTTGTTACCATAGCCATCCTGGTTGAAAACCAGTGTAGGCAACTATATTCAATAACTTTAAAATTATCTGCAATAATTTTTGACCAACGTGTTGAAGAAAGAGAACACAAAACCAGAAATTGTATATCATAGCAGTGTCAGAGAATTTAAGCTCCCATTACAGATGTGCATTATATCTTTTCGTTGAAGCATGGGTCATCTAATATTTTACCTTTCCATATTTGTTTCTAAGAAAAAGCTTACTTGTATAGAAATTATCACTGATTTTTGGAGTCAAACATCAGTAATCATTCAGACTGTTGAAAATGCTATGGATTTCAGTTTATTCGTGTTTAAATTATCACTGGGAAATTTGAGGTCCAGGTATTGCATAAAAATACATCATCAGCAAGATAGCATCTTCTGGGTTCAGAAACACAAAATAGTGTATTATAAAGTACCGCATCAGCAAGTTTGTACGAGGTATTCGAGTGTAGTTCAACTGCAAAATCCATTATCCGCAGTATTGTTTCCACCATTCCCAAACTTTTGACCAATATCACCTACTGTTATCGTTGTTAAAGGTTTATGATCCTCCAAGCTCCTTATTTGTACGATGAAAGCTGTTCTACATATAAATACTTCATTAGATATCTGTACCATAACACAATTTTAAGTACTTATATGCTAGTGCTCATTATGATCATTGTACTAGGAAGTTAAACAAACATACCATGCACACCATAGTCCTCATCCAATATTAGGCGTGCATGAACAATTGCATGTGTTGCGACTTTACCCAAGCCTCCTGGCCACCACTATCAGATCACGTACATTGATCATAATATTATTTTATTGAGCCAGTCCAAAAAGAATAAAATAAGATGATAACTTGTTATAAAAGGGCAATGCCAATGAGGATTTTTTGAGCAATTACTTTTGTAGATGTGAGAGTTGGACTGTTCATGATAAATTATCAGTGGATGGATCAAAAGTTGCTGTAGTTTCCAGCCCTTGTACATTAGAACCATGTCCAAGTTCCGTCTGTGCATAGCAGCCAATAATTGACATGCTAGTTGCTAAAGGTAGCCACTTCTTTTGTTGTTCTGGAGTTGCTTGAGTCCTCAGAACAGGGACAAACATATTCTGCAACACATGCAAAAAGGTCATCCTAAATCATCCAAGCACCTTTAAATGCTCCAGAAAGAATTTTATAATAAAAACATTCACACGCAGTACCACCATTTAATCAAGAATATGATACTGACGTAAATTTAGCTAAACTAAAAATTGTACATCTAATAGGTCACATGACAAATAATTGACCACAGTGTCTCGTACTTAAACTACTGTTAGAGACAATATACCACATTATAAATTTGATAGGTCAGATGAAGAATTATGAATCTGGTGTTGAAGGCAATTCTCTGAACAATGCAAAAACCTTGTTCCATTTAATGAACCACACATTCTTGATAGGGCCATTAGGGGATTAGTTAGATATACAAGATTAGCTCTGTATTTGGATATAAGAGAACCGGAGCTTTGAAACATTATCTCAGATGCCTTAGGGAGCAGATTTGATATACCTTTTACTGGTTCCCCATCCAAAAATGCAATGCAAACTATCTTCTTCATTTCTGTATTGATTCCTGACTAAGCATGTTGCCCTAGGCCATGTGTGTACAGTCGAGTCTCAGTCATATATTAATCCATGAAATGCATCAAGAAGCCCCTGTTGTAGAGAAAGCCATAGACAAAGAAAAGAAAAAAATTCCCCATTCCAGGCTGCTTCTAGCACCAGCTACAAAACCAAAAGGACAGAATCTCGATGCTCTATCCCTACTATAACTTAACTTGCCAAAACAGTCAGAGTTGAAACGAATGAAGGAAGAAATCTGGTAAGGAGAGAAGGAATATTCTTAAGTGTCTTCATTAACCATGTTCTATATTGCTTTGTGAATGTTCATATATTGCACGGTTCCAATTTTGAGGACATTTTCTTTAACCATGTTCATATTTTGCTGTGTGAATCTTATGCAAGAGCATCTAGGTTCACTTGCAATCTTGCATCACCAAAGACATTGTAGTTTAGTTTCACACGAGTTTTGATTCTGCAGGTCTTTGTTGTCTGCTCTGCACAGGTGTGTTTTGCACAAGATTCATGTTGTATGTTTTGTGCGAGTCTTTTCTACGCAAATGTCTGTTGTAATGTTTCATTGCTGCGTGCGTGTGTGTTAAGGTAGTAACGATCTTCGTTGTGTTTTGCATATAATGTCTATCACGCAAGAGTTTGTAGTGTTCTGCACTATCAGTTGAAATGCAGATATTTTCAGACTAGTTGGTCAAGTGGTTGCGGCATTTCTAGAAGATTGTATCAAGGATCACAGTAACTTCTTGATTACGGCATCTCTAGATGGTCAAGTGGTTGCGGCATTTCCAAAAGACTCGTAACAAGGATTGTCGTATCTTCTAGAGTTCATAACTAAGTTCCGCACATGAAAAGGAGCATCAGATCGACACTGCAAGGTTTCATCAGTTGGCGCAAGGAGATGACTTCAGTAAAGTGTGTAACAGCATTTTTGGTCTCAGGGCTCTTAAGGGACTATGCCCGGACGAGGTAGCCTAGAAGCAACGGCACTGCCCGCACCAAGATGAAGATTGAACTAGAATTCACTAGGCCATCTGGAATTTTTAGCGCAGTCGGTTTGGTGCCAAGAGCTTTCGTTTGCAAAATATTGCATCTGACAGCCTTACACTATTCTAGCATGCAAATAAGATGGGCTAGAAAAATGTAGACCTATCATTTTCTAGAAGCTCGGGAGATGATATAGAAGGTGTCATGATGCTTCATACAATATTTTAGGTAAAATTTAGGTCATTTGTTCAAGTTATGTGAGTTTTTGTAAAACAGGAATTTTGAAAAACTCATTCAAAAGTTGCACTCAAGCTTCATAGCCTTAAAAAAATTTATGACAGTCTCCTTCAAATAAATCATAGAAGGAATTTTTGAATTAAATTGGCATAAAAATAATGTTGGTGTCACTGATTTCACCCTCGAAATCTGTGACTACCCAATTCGAAAAAATTCGTACTTTTAAAATAGTGGGTCATTTGTTGTTTTTATTGCCTGAAAGTTCTTGTATTGCGTCAAGATAATCCCAAAGAGCCATATTAGCCCTTTTCGCCAAATACCCAGATGCCCAAAATTGTTTTATTCTGTCGTCGGGATTTGTCTGCGGGAAATTTGTATTTAATTATTTTGAGCCCCGTATGAGGCTATTTGCGCTCCGTTTCAACTCTGTTATAAGCGAATATGTTATTATTCCTATATACCAGAAGGATTTTAACTTATTTTAAGTTTTGGGCTTTATTTGTAACTTTTGGCAATTTTTCGTGTTTTTGTGGTGTCCCGTTCTGTTTTCTCGTAAAATTTCTCTGGAGAACAACTCCTTCACGGTAAGCCCGATTTTTGGCTGGAGCACTGGAAAACATACACGCACATTTTGTCCGGAGGAAGTCATCATCGGAGGTCCGGATCACCGGGAAAAAGCGAAATCGTGCACGAGAAAAGCCCCTGCGGGATGGGCGTTTTTGGAAAACAAAGGATTTAAGCTGCGATGGGAAAATATAAGCGCGCAGCAGGATGGGAATTATATGCCTGCCTGGCAGGGTACTTTTTCCCGTGTTATAAAAGTCACTTAAGCTGCAGTGGGAAAAATAGAGGCTGCAGGCAGGTGGGAATTTATTGCCTGCCTTGCAGGGTAAAAATTCCCATGATATAATAAAAGGAAAGTGACTTAAGTGAAATCATGGGATTTTAGTGCCTGCCTTGCAGGGTAAAGAATCCCATTGCAAAAGTCAAATCACTTAAGTGGATCATGGGATTTTGGTGCCTGCCTGGCAGGGTAAAGAATCCCATTATGAAAAAATTCTTAAAAATAGAATTACATGTGCAAAAAAGTGCGCCCCCTTTGGTGATGGATTAAAGTGATTAAATTGATTATTTTTAATAATCTTTCTCCTTGGAAAAAGTGCGCCCAAGCTTGAGGAGGTCAAAAAGTCAAAGGAAGAATAAAAGAAAGGAATTAAATTAATTAAATTTAATTTATTTAGTGGCTGCCCCTCTCCTTGGAAAAAGTGCGCCCCATTTAGGAGTTATTTAATGATTTTAAATGCATTAAATCATTAAATTAATTTCTATTTTCAGTGGCTATGGTCAAAGCACACTGTGAGGCTAAAGTTAAGTGCTGTGTGAAGGATTAAATTGGATTAATTTAATTTATTGGATGGCTGTCCTTAAACATGCAATTTTTAAAAGAGAAAAGCATGATTTTTAATTAATTAATTGCCTTTAATTGTTAGGGCAATTATTAATTATAGAATTGTGAAGGTTATATAAGCATGGGCAGCCATATGGATGAATTATTCAACACACAGGTAAAGAATTGCAGCTAGGAGAAAAAGTGCGCCCCCATTAGAGGAAGGATTTTGCACAGACAAAGTGCTAACAAAGGCTAAAAGCTTCCAGATTTGGCGCATGCTTTGGAGAAGGTTGATCTTCGTCGGCATAGTTGTTTTCACAGGTGTAACAGGAGCTCAGGTGTTGATTGAAAGGATTCATGCTCTCTTTATGTGCAAATTAAACACCAATTTTTGGGGCAGCAGGCTTGAAAAGTGCAGATTTTTATAATTTAAATTCACTATTCATGCTCCGGTGGCCATTTTTGTCTGAATAAATTGCAGGAACTCATTACAGGTGCTTTATAAAAGAAAAGGAGTATTTATCAATGTCCAATACATTGCAAATATCCTCCGAATCTGAAGAATTGTCCAGATCTGCACCAGTATTGAAGAAATCCGGCCAAATTAGAAGAAAAAGAATTATTCAGACAAAGATTGATAAAGCCATGGCAAAAGGAGATGAAAAAGAGAGCACGATGGATTCATGCATTGCTTCTAAACTTTCAGACATAGGAGACACGGATCTAGGCCCAGAACCTCTTTCTGATTTGATTGACAGATCCAGAGCTGGAAAGACTTCACTCATGCGTGCGGTCAAAAGTAGTGGAATTATTGAGCTGCAGGCTTTCCCATGTGCCCAATTGCCAGAGTTTGTGATGGAGTGTGCTAGATCTTATCATCCTTCATCCAGATCAGTGCGTGATGTAGCGGGAAAGACAATAATTCGTTTGGATGCAGAATTCTTCGATTATTGTTTGAAGATTCCAGTACGAAAGGTGGTGACTTCTATTAGCATTCAGGATGCTGACAGTAGGTGGGAAAAGCATAGAGCTGATTGTGTGAGCATCATGAATAGCCGGTTCATGAAGAAGCCTAGATCCCCTTCCAAGTTCCCGAGAACTCTTCCACGATCCAATTTGGTGCAGGAGGCGGATGATATTGTCAAATTGCTATGCAGGTTGAATGGTGAAGCGAATGCCTACACTTTCCGGACATGGATGTATGCTTTCATCAGGACCATTGAAATCAACAAGGTTGATTCTATAATCATTGGTCGAAATTATTAGCGAAGAACATCGGTGAGCAATCATGCGGAACATAAAGCGTACCTTCAACTTCAAGATGACTTCATACTTGGTATATGTTGTAGCTTCACAGGGTGTCTTTTCCAAGCTGGATAGATGTGGTATTCTTTCCAAGGATCCCATTTTCGAGTGCTACCATGCAGACTTCATCGCACTGCGTGCGAGGACTTCAAAGTGATCAACGATGGTTTCTTCTACGATTTCATCTACAGGTTAGACAAAGACTTGAAGACTCACGGGGTAAGCAAGGAAGCATGGGAAGCAAAGTGTCCAAGATTGGCAAAGTGTATTCATCCGGTTTGCAGATTTCACATACATCGTGGTTACGAGCAGTGAACCAACAAAGATGCCAAGGTACCCGAGTGATGATTGATTGCCGTGGAGTGAAAGCAGCAACTTGTGGAGTTACACGACCTTGATAAGCGGCACAAGTCTACGGGCTTCTCCCCACTCACCGTGGGATATTACAGTTGCAAAGCATTCACAGAGCTCGAGGAATGGAAGCACACGAGATGTTGTCCGAGTATGAGCAAGAGTTCTTCCCTGCACGGCTTAATTTCGATCCATTTGGAATAGCCAGGAAGACAATCTCCCAGGAGTACGCACATGTGCCTTCGTTAGAAGATTTCGGATGAAGTGCGTATGAGTACGAGGTCGAAAGAAAGATTTCAGCAGTGTTTTGGCAAAGCAAGTATTTGACTTTGGACTAGCGGATACTCATGCGGATCTTAAAGATGATGGGAACGTGGTACTTGACACTTACCATCAAATGGGAGGAGATAAAGCTCTACTGCAGGATAGCAATGGCGGCTGCAGCACAATAGAAGAAAGATCTGGAGCTGTGTTGGTGAGTACTTCGAGCTGGTTGTTAACGAAGGGATACTGCCTTGATGAAGTATTGATGAACCAAATCACAGGCAACTTCGGCACAGGAGATTCCCTCAAGCGAAAGCATGAAGGAGAGAGCAGCAGAAGGTCCGAGAAGTTGAAAGTACGCAGAAGATCTCAAGAGAAAGAGAAGACCACTTCTACGACCATAGCTTTGACTCCGACTTCTCCAAAGACGTAGTGGATCACCAACTATCGCACACCACGGCAGGATGCTTCCATGCCTTCATTAAAACCAAACGCGTTCATCTTCTCTCCGCATGCCACTTGTCAAAGCACCCGTTCCAGGAGGAGATGTTCAAGCTGCAGATGACGGAGTTCGAAAGAGCTTTGTCCTGGATGTTTGAGAGGATGGCAGCCATGATATCCGTGGCACTTTTCGATGGAGAGGATGCAGAGCGGAAATGGTAGTGCACTCAAGAACTTCTCACTCTCCGAGAAGTAATTTCTCGGAATGGTTAGCTTTGCGGTTGGTTAGGAAGCAAGAGTAGAGATGAACTTAGAGGAACATGACTTGCAGCCTACTTCAGGATCTCGAGCGTAAGAGACAAAAGGCCTAAAGTTGCTAAAGCAACTTCTAGGTTGATCATCGAGGATTCGGGAGAGAAGTTTGTCGAGATATCAATCCCGCGGAAGGAAAGGTAGAAGAGGAACTCACGGTAGAAGATGTGACGGTGACCAAAATACCACTCGGTCCAAGCTACCACCGAAGGATCAAGCAGGACATGCAAACGTTCTTTGGATGTTTTATTCCTTAGGCTTGCGGTGAAAAGGCGGAGAAAGAAGAGCTACGAAGCAAATATCTCAATTATGTGAGATCATAGCCAAGGTTCTAAACCTTCGCTCAGCCCATTTCAGCTTTCAAGCAGTGAGTGATCATCTTATGCGGGAAATGGAAGATGCAAGCAATCAAGTAAAGGCTATTGACGAATGGAAGGATCTCGATTATTCGTCGAGCTTCGGCAACTGGGGAAGTGCCACCACTTTAAAGGTTATGAACGATGCAGAAAATCAACTAAAGCAATCGATAGAAAGCATAGAAGGAATAAATACAAATTGCAGAGAGTAACCCGAGTATTTTGGCCGAGATCAACAAGGCTGTCACGGGAGATGTATTGATTTGCAGAACAAATTGTGCCGATGGATGGATCAGTCGAGAAGGGGAAGGCTAGAGTTTGCGATATCTTTCCGTTTGGAGATCTGCAGAGTTTTTTTGTCAAGAGGATGCAAGCGCTGAGAGTAGAACATCGATTTGCCGGACGAAAAGATTATTTCTTTCACCGAGGAAAGAGTGGATGGAGGTATTACTTCATACGTGCGGATTGCTTCTAACGAGGTGCATGATTCCCGGAGGGTTCTCTCTTCGATGGTGCAAAAGAGGATTTAAAGCCACCAAGCCTTTCACGATGAACTCTATCGGTAGAGGGGTGACACTGCAGTGCATATGCGAGATTTGGGCCAAGTTTGGAAGAAGTGGAAGCATGCAGCAAAGTGTTGAATGAAGGATTGCTGCAATTCAGGACAGAAAAGGAAGCAGTAGCTAAAACAGATGGAAAGATGCTGAACTATATGTTCGACAAGTATATCAGATATCAGAACAAGAAGAAGATGTAGATGTTACAGCTGGCATGACTTCTTCTATTTCTTTCTTCTTCTACTTTCTATGTTCCTGGATGAAATTGTAAACTTCTAAGTTATTGGTTTTGCAACCATTACTTGAAGTCATGTGGAACCTTTCTATTAGTTAAGTGATACATGTGTCACTTAAGAAGAAGTTAGTTGAGGATGATTGCCAAATGTCATCTTTACTTGTTGTTCATACTTTAGTTCGATTTGAGTCTTCTATTTGTACTTTCCTCCTACATTCTATAAGTAGGAGAAGAACCTACGGGTTAATCATGGATCGGGAATTTGTAAGAAGCAATCTTGTGTTTTAGACTTTGTAGGCTTTGAACCCCGAGAGCCACTTGTTGTAGAGGAATAAAAAGAAGCGGAGTTTTAGGGAGAACTTTGTGTCACGGCGTCTTGTGTTTTCTTGCTTTTAAATCTTAGATCTTTAAAGTAAACTTTGTGTTATTTTAGATCTAGATCTAGAACTACCTTTGCTTTAGAATTCTGTGTGTTCAAATCTATTAAGTTTCTTCTATGTGCATGCAATTAGCTCTGATATCTACTGATTGGGATGCACATCTTCCTTACTTCTTCTCTGTAATTCCTTTACTTCCTTCTTCTATAATTTTCCTTTCTTAAACAGTTGCTTACTTGCTGCAGAACTTCTTAGTTATGGTTCATGAACTAAGTTGTTAAAGTAAAACCCCTGATAGATAAAAACACATTTATATTGACAAATCTGACACGGGAGCCTCACCGGTTAAATGAGGGAGATTTATCTCATGACTGCCTAGGTTTGATGCTATGCAGAAAATCTAGCCAACAAATGTGCAAAAATAATTTTCTCAAAAGGAGGTTTGGTTGAAAAGTTATGAGCATTTTGGTGGAGCAATTTTTCTCTCTTGAGTGTGCACCAAATCGATAAGAGAAAAATGTGAGTTTGAAATCCAAGTCTAGTTTCATCACCTCTAGAGTATCTTATTAGCTCATTCATGATGTCTCTCAAGCTCAAAAGGCACTTGAAGGTTTCAATTCTTGAAGGTACAAGTACTTGCTTCTGACACCATGTCTTAGTGTGAATGCTCTAGCATATGAAGGTATTGTTAGTGTTCTCACTATCTCACTTGAAGATCATACCAAATCAAGTCCACATCAATTTTTTTAAGACAACCATCACTCAGAGTGTAGGGCATCAAGGTTTACATCTTCCATGTTAAGTGCATTCATCTGCTAAGATAAGTGACAATGTTTTTCATCATGGTTCCTTGGTTCTAGTATTTCCGGACAGTCTTTGTTGCAATGTTACATGCAACCAGTGGTTGAATACAGGAGTTGAAAAAGTTAAAAAGATAAATAGACCTATCTGACATGTAACAGAAGTGGTGAACATACAATGTTTGTATTAACTATGAAAATGATAGAGTTGTGAGTTTTTGTTGAGAAAAAGGTTGAATACACAGTGTTAGGAAAAGGATGATATAGTTTGAAAATGCTTGAAGATGTGAGCAAGAAAAACAGGGATAAGAGGGAATGACTATGAAGTATGGTAGTGAATGAAGTGATGCCAGTTTTTCAAATGAGATGAAATATACAGTGATTGAAGGCAACTATATGAGATAGTGAAATCATGGTTTGATGCATTCTATATGATAGAACTTGAATACACGTCGGGGTGGCACGGTAGAACGCTAGGGGAGGCCGTTTCGGAGGCCAAATCTATATGAGATAGTGAAATCGAGGTTTGATACATTCTATATGATAGAACTTGATGCATTCTAAATGATAGAACTTGAATACATGCCGAGGTGGCTAAGTAAATGCTGGGGAGGTGTCTTTTCGGAGGCCAAAGCTCCCGATGCGTCCAGGGCTACTTGTCTGATCCGAGGCATAGTGCCCTAAGAGCCCGAGACCAAAAAAATTTTATATCTTCGAGAAGTGATTTCTCGGACTATGTGGCACACAGAGACGTCTCGTTAGATCCTACACCTCCATGCTCGGGACCATCTACAAAATCATGTCTCGGTTTTCTCGTTCCCCATTTGGTTCTCTCTCGTTGTCCTATTGTTTGCAAATGCGTCAAATAATGTAGTTTGAGTCAATGTAAGGTTGTTTGATGCAATATTTTGCAAACAGAACTGACTGTTCCAACATGTCCAGATGGCCTGGTAAACACTAGGGTAAGTGTCATTTCGGAGGCCGAAGCTTTCGTTGCTTCCAGAGGATACCTCGTCCAGGCATAGTCCCCAAGAGACGTCTCGTTAGATCCTACACCTCCACGTCGGGACCTCTACGAAAGCCTGTCTTGGTTTTCTTCTTTTCCATTTGGTTGTCTCATTGTCTTATTGTTTTGCAAAACGCATCGAATAGTGCGGTTTGAGTCGGTATAAGGTTGTCCAATGCAATATTTTTCAAACGAAACCTCTTGGAACCGAACCAGCTATTTTAACATGTCCAGATGGCCTATTAAATGCTAGGGTAGGTGTCGTTTCAAGGCCAAAACTTGCGTTACTTCCAAGGGCTACCTCGTCCAGGCGTAGTCCCCTAAGAGCCCTGAGACCAAAACATGTTATATCTTCGACAAGTGATTTCTCGGACTCGTGGCACCTAGAGACATCTCGTCAGATCCTACACCTCCATGTCAGGATCCTCTACGAAATATTGTCTCCGTTTTCTCCATCTCCATTCGGTTCACTCGTTGTCCTATTGTTTGCAAACGCGTCGAATAGTGCGGTTTGAGTCAACGTAAGGTTGTCCAATGCAATATTTTCCAAAGCTCGGAAGCTTGGCACCGAACCGAATGCGCCAACACATCCTGGATGGCTCGGTAAACATTAGGGCGTTGTTGTTTCGCAGGCCGAAAGCTCTGCCGCTTCGGCTACCTTGTCCTCAAGGCGTAGTCCCCTAAGAGCCCTGAGACGAAAAAATGTTATATCTTAGACAGGTGATTTCTTAGACTCCGTGGCACCTAGAGATGTCTCATTCGATCCAACACCTCCATGTTGGGATCATCTGCAAAATCCTCTCTCGGCTTTTTCGATCTCCATTTGGTTCTCTCGTTGTCCTATTATTTGCAAACGCGCAAAATATTCGGTTTGAGTCGGTGTAAGGCACGTCGATGCAATCCTTTTCGCAAATGAAGCTCTTGGCACCAAACCAAATATGCCATCACATCGAGGTGGCTAGTTAAATTCTAGGGGAGGTTTTATTTTTGAGGCCAAAGCTCTCGGTGCTTAGGGCTACCTCGTATGGGCGTAGTCCCCAAGAGCCCTAAGACCAAAAAACACTATATCTTCGGAAGGTGATTTCTCGAGACTCCATGATGCCTAGAGATGTCTCATCGGATCTTAAAACTCCATGTTAAAACCCTCTCTCGGCTTTTTTCCATCTCCATTTGGTTCTCTCGTTGTCCTATTGTTTGCAAACACGTGAAATATTGCAAATTGAATCAGTGTAAGCCTGCCAAAGGAAATCCTTTGCAAACGGAAGCTCTTGGCACCAAAACGACTGCGCCAACATGTCGCGGTGGCCAGTAAATGCTATGGGGTGTGTAGTTTTGCAGGCCAAAGCTCCCAGTGCTTCCGAGCTACCTGGTCCGAGTGTAGTCCCCTAAGAGCCCTAAGACCAAAAAATGTTATATCTTCGACATGTGATTGCTCGGACTCCGTGGCACCTAGAGATGTCTCATTAGATCATACACCTCCATATCGGGACCTCTACGAAACATTATCTCATTTTTTACCATCTTCATTCAGTTCTCTCGATGTCCTATTTTTTGCAAATGCACGAAATAATGCAGTTTGAGTCAATGTAAGGTTGTCAAACACAATCCTTTGCAAATGGAAGCTCTTGGCACAACACCGAATTTTCCAACATGTTGGAGTGGCCAGGTAAACACTAGGGCAGGTTTCGTTTTGGAGGCCAAAGCACTCGATGCTTCCGGCTACCTCTTCCGAGCATAGTCCCATAAGAGCCCTGAGACCAAAAATAGCTATATCTTTCATAGGTGATTTCTCAAACTCCGTGGCACCTAGAAACTTATCATTAGATCCTACACCTCCATGTCACGACCCTCTACAAAATCCTCTCTCGCTTTTTTCCATATCCATTATTTTCTCTCATTGTCCTATTGTTTGCGAACGCGAAATACCGTAGTTTGAGTTAGTGTAAGGTTGTCAGACGCAATCCTTTGCAAACAGAATCTCTTGGCGCAAAACCGATTACTCCAACACATCAGGGTGGCCAAGTAAATGATAGGGGAGGTGTCATTTCGGAGGCCAAAGCTCTCGGTGCTTTCGGGCTACCTCGTCTGGGTGTAGTCCCCTTAGAGCCCTATGACCAAAAATGCTATATCTTTGAGAGATGATTTCTCGGACTTCGTGGCACCTGGAGACATCTCACCAGATCCTACACCTCCACATTGGGACCCTCTACAAAATATTCTCTCAGTTTTTTCCATCTCCTTTTGGTTCTCTCGCTGTCCTATTTTTGCAAACGCGCGAAATACCGCATTTGAGTCGGTGTAAGGTCACGACGCAATCCTTTGTAAAGGAAGCTCTTAGCATCGAACCGGCTACATTGTCATGTTGGGGTGGCAGGTTAAATGCTAGGGGAGGTGTCACTTTGGAGGCCAAAGCTCCGGTGCTTTCGGGCTTCCTCGTCTGTGCGTAGTCCCCAAAGAGCCCTAAGACCAAAAAACGCTATATCTTCGATATGTGATTTCTTAAACTCCGTGGCACCTAGAGATGTCTCGTTAGATCCTACACCTCCATGACAGGATCCTATACAAAATCCTCACTCGAGTCACATTTGTGTGCAGAACGCATAAAGCTTTTTTAAGAGCTCACGTTAACAACAGATGTTCTATTCGATGGTGTGCATTGACACCTGAAATTTCAGTCATTGGAGCTATATTAAGATGGCACACAAGAATTTAGTGTAGTTCAGACAATAGTCTTATGTGCAATGGCGCACAACTCTTGTAGAGTTTCAAATATGACAATGTGACATGAGCCAACAAGGATTTCACTCAATCCAATAATGGTAACCGTTGAAGTGTCTCAATTTACATCAAGATGTGTTTGGGCCCTATTTTGCATAGAGCATTGGGACGAATAAGTAGTGTCATATGGATCACTTCAGAGGTTCAAGATGATACTATAAGTAGGTGGGTTTTGCATTATATAAGCATGTCACTACTCTTGTGTTGGGGATGACTACCGCACAATTGATACTATAGTTTGGACTAGTTAGTTCAAGTGTGTGAGTTGTGTTGTCATCCTACACTTGCAAAGACTGCAAGTTTGAAAGCAAATATCTAGGATCTAGAGTTTATTGAACATCTCACCTGTGAGCTAGCTATCTCTGTATTGTCATGTGTTATTTTCTCTAATTGAATAAAGATAGTTGAGTTTAGAGTTCCATACATTGTGTTTTCTTTTGGGTGTTAGGCATTTTATGCATAGTATTCTACTAAGTATTCTGACAGCTGTGTGGTCTAAGTCATCTCATAATAGGGAACCTTAACTACGACCACATCATTCATTGTTTGGTATCAAAGCATGGTTGTTAACCCTTGTGAAGTTGAAGATTGTATTGTTGTTTTTCACATTTGCAAGTGTGAGCGTAAGGCAATTGAAGGCATGTTCCAACACGATTTGTAGAGGTATAAAAGGTCATCATCAGTTGATATCCAGAGATAATTGAAAACATTTTCTAGCAAATGAGTTGGATAGAAGGTGTGATGGAAATTGGAATGAAAGTACTCTTTTTTGAAGAAATAGAAAAACGAGGAGATAACAATGTACCATGAGGCAGAGGTAATCGTGGAAGAGCACCCAAACTTGCACATATAACAAGTTTGATGAGAGACATGCAAGGTCATCTAGAAGTGATGGAAACAGTGCAATGCTGAGGTATTGTTGTTGTAGATGATGAATGTTGATGTTGCAAAAGAAGCACGTTAAATTGAAAAAAAGAAATAGAAGAACGCAGAGATTTCCGAAGGCTTTCGCAATGTCAAAGGGGTGACCTTGATTGGTTAAAGCATTGGGTTCTCACGGTGGAGACCTGAGTTCAAATCCCCAAAGTGACATCTAATGTGGAGTGATTCTTGGTCTTCCTTCATTGGCTTCTAGTGTGGTTGCTCTAAAGGATCTATGTTATGCCTCTTGGTCTTCCATCCTTGGTTTCTAGTGTGGTTGCTCAAAAGGAGCTTAGGAGTAGGTTGTATTAGTCTCATAAGTTGCTCGTATGAGAGTTCAATATTTGTAAACTATCCTCAATATAAATATATAAAAAAAGGTTGTCGTAACAATGACATCTAAACTAAAGTTGGAATTCCCAGTTATTCTAGCGGATTGAATCCTAAAGAGCTTATCAACGAGATCATTGAGCTTGAATAGTATTTTGAATAGAACTTGGAGGACCCAAGGCGAGTCATGCTTGTAGGAGCGAAATTGAAAGGTCATGCATCTCTATGGTGGGAACATGTACAAGCCAAGAGATTGTGCAAAGGTAAATACAAGATCAAGATGCGGAATACATTTGTGGGAGAACTAAAGGACAAGTTCATTCCGCAAGACTTTCATATCAATTTGTTTAAGAAGTTACAAAATCTGCAATAGAGAGATATGAGTGTAACTGATTATACAGAGAAATTTTACAAGCTGGCTATAAGAGTTGGACATATTGAAGATAATGCTGAAAATATTCCGTGTTATATGAGTGGGTTGCACATGAGGATTCGAGATGATTTTGGAATGATAAGGATACACTCTGTCAAGGAAGCCTAACAATGTGTGCCAAAGGTAGAGGAGAAGTTGGTGCACAAGAAGCAATGCATAGCATGAGGAAAAAGTAAGTTCACATAAGGTTGAGGACAAGGTAACATGATGCAAGAGCATTATGGTCAAGCAAAGAAATTTTGGTTTTATGAGAAAATTTTGGTTTGTGTCATTAGTCTAGTAGGATGGGTTCCTGCCAAATTTGAATATTTGAGTGTTCTAAGGTGGTTTTAGGTGTCTAAGCATTAGGAAAGGGGTCAGGAAACTCCATGCGGAGTTAAGAAAGGTGTAAAACAATGTTGTAACACATCCCCTCTCTATTCCATACGTGCAAAGCCATTATAGTAGGAAAACAAACAAGAAATAAGTCGTATAACTGAAATTGAGGAAGGCCAAAGGTCATGAAATTGTTCATCTCCAAAGGGAAGCTGAAGTGACATTAAAAGGAGAGGGATAGGGACGTGAGAAGCAAGGAGAAGCATAGGAAAAGAAAGTGTAAGGGGTCAAAGCCAAGAAAAGAAGTACTAGCATAGGCATTCAAAAGTTGTAAGATTGTTTTCTGTGTTTTCAATGTAAGAGCTGATAGTTAAATGATGTTTTATGTGCAAATCTCCTTCTATACGTCATGTGGTGAATGAGTGCCATGTTGAGCATGAGTAGAATCTTAGGTTATTGCTTCAAGCTATATGTTAGAGAGAAGTGTGAATGCAAGTCTGTGAAAACTCAGAAATCGTGATGATGGTAACATGTTGTTGTTTCTATGTTATTTGTATTGTACTTTGTATGGAAGCATATGATCTTGCATGAAAGAATCATTTGCAGAGTGTTACAAGAGCCATCGGGGTGGAAGAGAGGTATAAGAAACATGAAAGTGTGAAGTTATGCTAACAAAATCAGAAAATTGTGGATAAACCTTGTTTATGACAGTTCTGACTGGTAATGGAGGAATTAAGAAGGTTTTGGGCTAGAAAGAATGATGGGAGATGTTAGAGAATGTTGTGAGGCATGTTCAGAAGGTGTATGAGGCTTTGGGAAGGTTTTTGAGTCAAGGAAACAAAAATAAAGTAAAACAGGGAGCTTGCTGTCCTGTCAAGACCTAGTCTAAAGTTTGAATACTAAAAAGGTGATATTTGGAGTTTCCACCATCCAAACTTAATGAAACTTTAGGAGCATCTTGAGAGAGTTAAAACAGAAGTTTGTGCAAAATTTTAGGCCTTTTGGAGGTCTATAGAGAGAGATATTCCCAAAATACAGTCAGCAGGCCTGTAGGTAAGGGTTTTAGAAGGGTTTAGGAAGACTAAAAAGTGCATAACTTTGAGATAAATGATTCAAATGAGATGAAACTTTGTAGGCATGTTGAATAGGATGTTTATGACCTGTAAAAGGTGATTTCAAGGTTGTATGATTCTTGTAGCTCAAGTTATGGTCAAAACTCAGACCTGCAGTCTTAAAGGCAAGCCTAAAACCTTATTTAGAAAGACAAAATGTGCATATCTCCCAAACGAATGAAGCAAATGAGTTGAAATTTTGTGAGCAGGTGTATTAGGATGTCCATGAAGTGTTGAAAGTGGTTTCAAATCTTTTGGAGACCTTTAACAGAAGTTATTCAAGAAACACAGTCTGTTGACTTAGTTTCTAGACCAAGAAACCCTGTTTTGTCATTTGTTTGCAATTTTCAAGTTGGTTAAAGGTATAAGTCATTATGGTGAGTTGGAACAGCCTCAAAAGAATATGATAAAGGTTCTTGAAGAATAAAAGTCCCTGATTTAGTCAAATGTTCTTTTCAAGATGGTTGTAGACAAGGTAAATCAGTTCAAGAAGGCTACAAGCCTAATGAAAAAACAAATTTTCCTTGAGCCTCTACATCATGGCAGCAAAGAAACATCTGTGCAATAAGGAGAGGCGAGCACGTCACAGTGCGATGATGGGGTGCAAAGAGTCCAAGGAAACTCTAGAGGTAGAGGATCTTATGGTCGATGTCATGAACATAGATTCACTACGACTTGTTTCAAATGTGGAGAAGTGGAGCATAGAGCATTTGAGTGTCCTCGTGCACATTTAGATGATGGTAGAAATGCGAGTGCAAAAATGGCACGAGAAGATGAAGAAAATATTGTAACAACACATCACACTAATGATCCTCAAACATGCAAAGCACCCATGATGAAGAGGGTATTATTGAAGCCTGCAAAAGTCGAGGATGGTCTAGCGTAGCGCAAGAACTTGTTCAAAACAATTTGCAAATTAGGAGGTAAGTGTTGTAAGTTAATCACTGACAGGGAGTACCAACAAAATTGTTTTGCAAGAAATGGTAGACAAACTAAATTTCAAGAAGAAACCACATCAGAATCCATATAAGGCTTCTTGGTTTTGAAGGGTCACTACGTACTAGTAAACAAACAATGCTTGGTGAATTTCCATATTGGTGAATACAGAGATGAGGTTGTGTGATATTATGCCTATGGATGCTTGCCATATTTTTCTTGGGAGACCTTGGTAGTTTGACTGCAAGGCACAACATGATGGTCATGTAAACACATATACATCGATGGCAAAGGCTGGAGCAAAGTACACTTTGAATCCGCTTAAGGATGGGTGTGAAGCAGAGGAGACGAATCCAAAGGTGATGTTGATGACAAATAAACAGTTCTTGAGTGATATGAAAGAACACAATCATTTTGCACTTGAAACAAAGTCTACGCAAAAATTGAAGATAAGTAGCACTTACGGAATAAGTTGATGATTTCTTGGTGGCTTTACGGAGATTGTTTCTATTGATCTACTTCAATGTTTAGCACCAATGAGAAGAATTCGTCAATAGATGGAGTTGATCCCAAGATCAAGTCAAACAAACAAAGCAGTATAGGTTGACATAGAAGGAAAACAAAGACAGTCAAAAGCAAGTTCAAGAGCAATTGGACAAAGGGTTAATCAAGGAATCATTGAGTCCATGTGCAGTACTAGCAATATTCGTACCAAAGACAAATAAAAAATGGAGAATGTGCACATACAATCGAGCAATAAACAAAATCACAATCACGTACAAGTTTTGTTACCGTAGATGGAAGGATATAATGGATTGTTTGAGTGGCGCAAAGTATTTCTCTAAAATTGATATGAGGAGTGGATATCATCATATTCGCATAAGCAGAGATGAATGGAAGACAAAGTTCAAAACTTAAGAGGCGTTGTATGAATGGTTGGTCACACCATTTGCGTTGATGAATGCATAAGTACTTTCATGTGTTTGATAAATGAAGTCTTGATACCTACCTGGGTAAGTTTTTGATTGTTTACTTAGATGATATATTGATTTGATTTTCTGAGATTTCCACAGTTTGACATAGTGTTAATTTTATTTGGAGAACTGTGTGTGAATTTAGTGAAGTCCAACGTTTCGGGTCACTAATCTGTACCCATCATCGGGACAAACAAAATAAAATGATAAGATTGCTGAAAACATTTTTCTTAATAAATATAAATATGTAAGGCAAATAATTGTAGTCTGCCAAACAGTGAGAATTAGAAGGGAGCAAAGGCAATAAACATACTTTGAGAAATATAAAACGAAGGAGAAACAAAATTTATTTTATAAGGACAATTATAAAAGTGAACATGCTTCATAAGAAAAGTAGAGTATTAGCACAAGGAAACCTAATGAAGGAAAGAGAGACAAACAAATGAAAGGGAAATATGAAAGAAAGCAATAGCTCTAAAAAATATTTTTTACAAATTAAATTATAATTGAAAATTAGCTATTTAGGGAGGCCCGCAACCACCGGTTTCCATGTATTGCTTAAAAACCAACCCTTATCCCTGTTGATGTTATTGTCATGGTGCATGATTTCAATGGCTTCACGAAGATGCCTTTTACAAAGTTTTCTTCCGAGACAATAACCCACACTAAATCCATACAAATGGTGTGCTTAGTATTGAGAGAATGTTCTGCTAATGCAAAACGCTCAATACGGTCATATTTAATGTCTTTATCATGTTCATTAATTCGAGTTTTAATCGATCGCCCTGTTTCACCAATGTAAGGCTTTCCACACGAACATTTAATCATATATACACCACTATTGAGGTTGTTCTCGATTTTATCTTTTAGTGAATTAAGGTTCCTTTTTAGGGTGTTGATGGGAAGGAAGGATGTTACAATGCCTTTTTGTTCAGAATTTTAGCAATTTTATCAGTGGTGTTCTTAATATAGGGCGGAAGTCTTATTTATTATTAGAATTAGGACAATTAATATTTGGACGAGGAGGATTACAAACATTCTTAAATGTATTAGCAATCACATAATCATTATAACCATTATTTTTAAATACATTAGTAAGGTGGGAAAATTCATGACTAAGGTGTTTGCTATCGGAAATCTGCAAAGCCCTAGAGGCTAGTGTTTTTAACACACCAGCTTTTTAGGACGGGTGATGGTGTGATTCAGCCCTGAGGTAACAATTTGTGTGTGTTTTCTTTCTAAATACACCATGGGTGAGAGTGCCATTTTCTTTTCTTTTAAGTAAGATATCAAGGAAAGGGATAGTATCATTGATCTCAGTTTCCATAGTGAATTGAATGTGTAGAAATGCTATTAAGGTGAGTAAGAAAATCATTGAGCTTATCTATGCCATGAAACCAAGTAAACATTAGTATCATCTACAAACCTTTTCCACCATTCGGTTTCAATGGAGAAGACTCAATAGCTTTCTTTTCAAAGTTTTCCATGTACAAATTAGCAATAATAGGTGAGAGAGGGGATCCCATCGCGATACCCTCAGTTTGTTCATAAATTTCACCGTTAAAGCTAAAGAAGGTAGATCTTAAACAAATTTCAACAAGATTTGCAGTTTCTTAGAATCAGTGATATCCCTAATTATAAGAATGGCTTCATCAATAGGGATTTTGGTAAAGAGCGAGACTACATCAAAGTTGATGATAGAGCCCTCCTTTTCGACCTTCTGCCCTTTAATAAATTCCACAAAGGCAAAAGAACACTTGCAACCTTTGCACAAGGTATTGATGAAGTTGAGAGGTGAGAAACAAGTGTAGTTTCGTGAAAGAGGAGTTAGTATACTTGGGGTTTACAATTTCTTAAGAAGCTTTGAAAATGGATTTGGAAGAGGTTTGTGCAATAATTGATTAGCCGTCACCTAGAAGCCTTTTTGAGGCACAAAGTTTGCATGGTCTAGAAAATTTCTAGGGAAATTTATTAGAAATTTTAGTGGTATTTGCGCATCGATCATAGATTTTTGCATAACGATCATAGATTTTTGCATAAGGATAAAAAGAATTTATAAGGACGATGGAAGAAGAGAATAGTTTCCAACAATTGAAACATAAAGTAACCGAACAACTAGTGTTGGCATTACCAAATTTTAGTAAGGTATTTCAAGTGGATCAGTAATGCAAATGTAACCACAATAGAGCTTGATCATATACAAAATGTAATTTATTTTGTATATGATCAAGATTTTTACCCAATAGTACAAGCTTTGAAGAAATGGAAGCATTATTTACTACCCAAGAATTTGTTTTGTACACAGATCATCCGGCATTACAATTCATCAATAGTGAGGGGAAACTGAACCAAAGACACATGACATAAGTGAAATTTTTGCAAAGCTATTCATTTATGTAGAAGCATAGAAGCAAAGATCACGTCTAATGAAGTTGTTGATGCTTTAAGTAGAAGGATTTTACTAGTGAATTAGTTGAGAGTTGAAGTATTACGCTTAAGATTCAATGAAGACACAATATGTTGAAGATGAGGATTTCAGTGAGGCATGGAAGGCATGTGCAAATCCAATGGGTGGAGATAGAACATCATGGTTAGAATTTCATATTCATGAAGGATCGTTATTTAAGGGAGTGCAATGGTGTATACCAAGAGTTTCAATATGCAAAAACATAGTGAAATAAAAACACAATGGTAGACTTGCAGGACACTTTGGCTATGACAAAACATGTGTAGAGTTGGTGGAAAGGTATTTTTGGTCGTGGATGAGTTCACTCGCTAAAACAGCCTCTCGAGGCACATGTTGTCCACGACCGAGTGGAGCTTAACAACTTTCACCGGTGAGATTCCTGGAGATTCCAGCCCCTTGGGTTGCATTAGTATCATTCGAGCCACCTGAGACAAGGGGTGACTCCTAATAACTCAGAGGTGGCTCTACTGGGCTCGAAGCGGGCATCAAGGGATGAGACTCGAAGACTACACTAGCCCTTGAGCCGGCCTATAAATTCTAGGACTCGCCATATCAAGAAATGATTTTAGATGTTCACTAGTATGTATAGGAATGCAAAGTATGTCAATTGGCTAAGAGGAAAGGTTCAAACGTAGGTTTATATCAGCCATTACCTATACCAAAGAGGTGGGAAGATATCAATATGCACATTGTTTTAGGATTACCTAAAATGCAAAAAGGGAATGATTCCATATTTGTAGTGGTAGACAGATTTTCGAAGATAGCGCATTTTGTGGTATGTAGGAACACCAATGACATGACTAATATTGCTAACTTGTTTTTCAAGGAGATTATCAAATTGCATGGATTACCAAGAAGTATTGTATCAAACAGGGATGTTAAGTTTGTAGGGCATTTTTGGAGAAGACTGTGGAAGAAACTGAAAACAAGGTTACAACTCAGTTCCACATATCATCCACAGACATGACAGAGGGCATCAACAAGAGTTCCAAAACTTTATTAAGGTGATTGATTGAAAACAAGATAGGTTTGTGGGCTAACATTCTAGCTCGAGCAAAGTTTGCATATAATAATTTAGCAAACAGAAGCATGAGAAAGACACCATTCCAGATTGTGTATGGTTTGAACCCAAGAGGTGGCGACATAAGGAGCATGAAGATGAGTGTGGATGCAAAATATTTTACATAACATATGAGGGATGTACATGATCAAGTACGCAAGCAATTGGAGACAAGTTCGGCACAATATAAGCAGCAGGAAAACATCAAACGAAGGGAAGTTGAATATCAAGTGAGAGACATGATCTTAGAACAAATTGAAACTAAAGAAGATTTGATTGTGTTGGGTGCTCTGGAAATTTGCAAATAACGCATAATTTATATTGCGCAAGAGTTTGTAGTGTTCCGCACTATCACTTGATATTTTAGACTAGTTCGTCAAGTGATTGCTATGTTTCCAGCAGACTGTATCAAGGATCATGGTATCTTCTAGAGTTCAAAACTGTGTTCCGCAAATCAAAAGGAGCATTGGATCAATAGCACAACGCTTCGTCACTTGGCACAAGGGAGGTGACTTCAGTACAATTTGCAGCAGCCTCATATTTTGTGTGCAATAATGCATCAAGACTTTTTATGAGCTTGCACTAACAATGGATGCTCTATTTGATGGGCACGCATTGACACCTGAAATTTCAGAGTCATTGGAGCTATATTGTGATGGCACGCAAGAATTAAATCGAGCAGTTCAGACCACAGTCTTATGTGTGATGGCGCAAACATGGTGCACAACTTCAGAGATTCAAATACGACATTGTGGCATTAGCCAACAAGGGTTTTACCTAATCCAATAGTTGTAACCATTGAGCCGACTCAATTTGCATCGAGTTGTGTTTGGGAACTATCTTGCATAAAGGACTGGGACAAACAAAAATGTCATATTGGTCACTTGTAGGTTTAAGGTGATATAGTAAGTAGGTGGATCTTATATTATATAAGCATGCCATTACTCTCATGTTAGGGATGACTCCCGCACAATTGATACTATAGTCTGGACTAGTTAGTTCAATGTGTGATTTGTGTTGTAGTGCTACACTTGCAAAGACTGCGAGTTAACGTACAGAGATCTTAGGATTTAGAGTTTGTTGAGCATCTCACCTGTGAGATAGCTACTCGTATTGCCATGTGCTAATTTCTGTGATTGAATAAAGATAACTGAGTTCAGAGTTCTATGCTTTGTGTTTCTTTTGTGTGTTGTGCATTTTATGCAAAGTAATCTGCTAAGTATTTTGAGGGCAGCATGGTCTAAGTTATCCCGTGACAGGAAACCCTAACCAAAACTGCATCAGAATGCCTAGTAACTCAGGAGAATCGGGATCTAGGCCCCCATTTTCCCCTTGCGACTGAAGTTTCACAGGCATGACCTACAGCCCAGCCACATGAAGATCTGCAGAAAACCAATCAGAATAAAGCAACATATGAGAACAAATTTCAAAGAGCGTGCACAAGAAAAGGAAGGGGAAAGGATCCTGCAGAAAAATGAAAGAAAATACATTCAGCCAATCCTTTTGCAGCTCTGGCTGATCAGCATGTAAAAGAAATGGACAACGCTGACAACACTCAAGATAACGGTCCCTCTCAAGATACACGATTAGGCTGAAAACAGATAGTACCCCCATATGTGTGGCAAGACTCCTAAACCCATAAAATTTGAAGCAAAGAAAGCTATCAATAGACCAATATTAGAAGCAAAAAAAGCCTCCAGAGGAGCACTTTGCCTAGGAATATTATCCCTACAGACCTGGGTATGCGGGATCCTAAAAAATAAGATAAGAATAGAAGAAAAAGTGAACATACTTTAATGAGAACATTGAACCTACAGAGGCCACCCCAGTACAGTTATAAATCTAATACACATCTGGACACCCAAAATAAAACAAAAAGTGATCCCCTTGAAAGCAAGCATTTCCAACTCCCGCAGCAGTTGTGTGGCAGCTTCTCTCATGGAATATAAGGGGAATAAGCATCACCAACAATTGCTCTATCTCCTAGAGATGTTTAAGAAGGAAAATGTGAATATGATTATGTTGCAAGAAAACATGTGTTTGGTATCAAAGAAGAATCAGAGGTTTGCACACATTTGGGGCAACAAACAAACTATCATTTGCCTCATAACAAGAACTCTCATCCACTAGGACCCTTCCATGTATGCTCTAATCTCCCATCAATCTTTCCATGGGCATTGATGGTTACCTTCCAACCTTATGAGTTCAAATTGAATTTTTGTATGATTAATATATACATTCTGCCTTGTGGTCATCATCGGATTGATCTTCTAGACCAGCTTCAACAATAGCTTTTTTTATCTTCTCCAACCTCCATTCTGCTAATGAGTGATTTCAATACAATAAAATATGGTAGAATTTGGTAATATTTTGACCAAACCTCCACTCTATCTACCAAACTTGCAACTATTCAAAACAACATCAGAGATAAGGGGTTCTCTAACCAAACTATTGCTATAGAGAAATCGTTCTACAATAACTAGAAAGAGTGTGGTTCAGAGAGGAACTTACCGGAGAGTGCAGACAGAAATCTAAAGAGATGTGGGTTACACATGGCGACTAGAATACAATTTTTTTCACAAACCTGTCTTAAACAAAAAGCATATTCAATAGATCAAAAAGTTCAATGGGACAATTCTAACCACTTCTTCTGAGATAGCAGCCTTGTCCATCAATCCATCAATCCTATTTACAAAAGATTATCAAATATATTTCTAAGATCCTCGATCACAAGGATAGTGACAGTATATTGTGTCCTGCTAGTGAAGAAAAAATCAAGCAAATTATCCTGTCCTTTCAACCAAATAAATCCCCTAGGACAAATGAATCTCTGGCTGTTTTTAATCAAAATTATTAAGAGCTGCTGAAGGTGGACCTATGGTTGTTAAAGAGGATCGGCGATTAATCGGCAGGCCAAATTTTGAATCGGAAATTGGGAATCAACAATTTATCGGCATTAATCGACAACTTTATCGCTACTTTTAAAAACATTTAAATTCATAAAATATACTTAAATTAAATGTAAAAACAATGTTAAATGATGCGAGAAGTGACTCTATAGAATGCCATAGGCCCATATGCATATTTTCGATTAAGTTTTGACCAAAAAAGAGAGTACAAAGTTTGCAAACAAAAATGCTCATAGAGTCATGTCACATGTGACTTTTGAAGTATCACTATCAAATATCAATAATATTCTATTTCATTAAGCACGCCTAAAATAAGTCTGTTGCACTTGCAAGGCTGCCTCGTGGAAGTGGAAGGTAAATATTCCTCCTCTGCAACACCAACATTTTCATCTACAAACATATCATCTGGATCATCACCAACTTCTAATGTCCCTGATGGTATTGCTTCTTCAGTCTCCCTCTCCAAAGTTGTTATCTCCTCTGTAGTAAACATAGGCTCCGCATCATCAGGCTCAACAATCCTAGTCATCATATGGATCAATGTCACCAAGTCGATCGTCAGATCATAACTTTGTGCCCCCTCCACTTGTCTCACACGAAGACGAAGATTATATCGCACAAAGACAAGGTCATTGAGGAGTTGTGGTGTCAACTTGTTGCGCTTCTTTGTGTGAACAACTTCGAACATGCTCCAATTACGTTTGCATCCAGAAGCACTGCATGGCTGACACAAAATGCGGATGGCTAGCTTTTGAAGATTTGGTGTTTTTGCACCATAATCTTCCCACCACAAATCTGCAAATAAAACATTTATAATTTTGTAAGTTAACTAAGCTTGAATAAATAAAAGAATTCTAGACTTCTAGTTTCTAGTTCTACGTGTAATGAGACTAAATACAAATGATTCAATTTGTTTTTACCTGGCTGAGAAGTGTTTCTTCTTTTCACACATAGAGCCGAAGAAAAGAGCCTCCCCTCTGCAGTCTTGTAAATTTGCAGCTCGTCAAGAATTGCATCTCTAATATCTTCGTCAGATACCAACCTCTCTATGCATGTATTAAGGCCATCCATAACCTCCTCATCAGCCTTAAATGATGGGGAATAGAAAACTTTGGGTTTAGGTAGTACGCCGCTGCATGTATATGTCAATGAAGTGTCTTGTTCCATCTCCGATCAATTATGCGCCAAATGGGTTCATATTTTCGTTGATTGTGCCCATAATATTTAGCTATGGCCTCCTTGGCCACATCCATAGCCTCATACAAATAACCCATTGGGTTTTTCTCCCCATCCACCATCCGTAGAACTCAAACCAAAGGCTCTGACACCTAAAACAAAATAACATATATATTTAAAATCAAAATTAATAAAAAATTATATAACAAATGATAAATAAACAAATATTCAAGTTTAGATTACCTTCATGATTTCTTCCATTTGCTTTGCAAACATATCATCAAAAACGGTCTTCACGACCCTTTCCCTTCGGTCTTCCTAGACATAGGGAGACTCCAACCATCGTGTGCTCACAAACATCTGCTTAAGGGATGTTAATGAGGTCAGCAATGCTCGCAATGTAATGAATTTTGTGGCAAATCGTGTGACCCCGATCGCACAAGCTCCTTTCCATCGTGTGCTCTCTCATCAAGTTTAGCACCCAAGTGTGATCAGATGAATTTTGTAATATTTCTTGGTCCTCTCAACCACATTTTTCACCCATGAGAGTTTTCCTATGTCCTCCAATAAGAGATCCAAACAATGGGCTGCACAAGGGGTCCAAAAAGTGTAGGGTGCCTCTCCTCAAGAAGTCTCCCTACTGCTACATATGCCGCCGCATTATTTGTCACAACTTGGATGACATTCTCCACACCCACCTCTTTCACCACCTCATCTAACATATCACACAAAGTGTTTGCAGTTTTCACTTGGTGGGAGGCATCAATTGACTTCAAGAAGACCAACTGCCCACTTGAAGCCACTAGAAGTTAATCAATGTGTGGTTTTTTCCATTTGTCCACCCATCAGACAAAATGGTGCATCCTTTTTTTTGCCATACCTTTTTTTGCTCTTCTACAAGAGTTTTGGTATGTATGACGGAATCCTCCAACAATGGGCCACTCAAATCATGGGAGTAGAGAGCTTGAACCCCTTCCCAACAACAATCAATGCAGTGACCAAATTCTCCCAATATGGACTTTTTGCCACATTGAAAGGAATGTTGTTGTAGTACCAAAAGTTTGCCACAACTATTCTTGCTTCATTGTGCATTTCTTTATTCCAAGCAAGTACCTTTGAGTGAAGGTTGTGAACCAAGAGTACTTTGAGGAACAAAAAACATCGTTGAACTACTATCAGTGGATGAACCCCGTCCCAGTGTTTGACCTCGTGGAGTTGCGGCATTAGAAGATGCCCCAATGTCAAAACCTTCCCTCGCTTCCCTCCTATTTGCTAGGGCTGCAAGTGCATCAGCTTTCCTCTTTTTTTCTTTTTTTTCTCTGCATAAGTTGCAAGGTAAGCAGACAACTCTCGTTGAGCCTCAGGTGGTGCTTGATTGCACACTGTCACTTCATTCCCTAGTATCCGTGAAATGTGGAACTTAAGGCGATAAACACCTCCACTCATCTTCATGCCACAATAATTGCATATAACACAATTGCCCTCTGCTGGTTCACAATGCTTCCAAGAGGGTCATTTGATTTAGGCTTACTACGAGCAGTTGAACTTGAACCGGATCCCGATGCCATTCTACAAAACAAAACAAAAAACAATTGTCTTAGATTTACAAGCCTTAGAGAAATTAAATTGTATGATGAAATTAAGAATAATATTGCTATTGCATGAAGAAAAAATTAAAAAAACTATATTGAAGACGTTAGTATATTATGATAACTTCATAGATAATATTTTTAAAATCGTTATACAATATTGAATATACTATTATAATTTTATAGTGTATATTGTATAGTTAAGAACTTAAGTGTTAACTATAAGTATAAATTTATAATAATGTACATTGTATAGAATATACAAAACGTATAAAATAAAATAAAATACAATATGACTGTTATTTTATATAAATATATACACTGTACAGTATACTGTATAAGTTGTATAACAGTTAACTATTAACAAAGACTATAATATATTAAATATATATAAAAGAATCAAAACGAATTAATATATTAAAATTTTAAATAAATACTATTAGTATTAACTATTAATAGGTTACAGGCAGTAAGTATTTTCATTGTTAAATATTTATTTGTAAAGTCGTGTATTCACTGTAATACTGTATTGTAAATTTGTAATATAAATTATAATATTTAGTATTTACACTTACAGTATTGAAAAGTCAGTGTATTCACTGTATTGAAAAAAAGAGAAAAAAAAATAGTATTCTTTACCTGCTCCTGCTAGGGCCACGAAATGGCCACAAATTGTTGGAAAACTGGCCACGAACTCTGCACTTGCGTGCCCTCCTACCCACGTCGAATGCTCTCCTACCCACGTCGAATGCCCTCCTATTTAGTATTTACACTTACAATATTGAAAAGCCGGTGTATTCACCGTATTGAAAAAAAAGAAAAAAATACAGATTCTTTACTTGCTGCTAGGGAATACGAAATGGCCACAAATTATTGGAAAATCGGCCACGAACCGAATGCACCTCACGTGCCCTCCTACCCACGTCGAATGCCCTCCTACCCACGTCGAATGCCCACGAATGGAGTAAATGCGAGTCGCAGGAGCAAAACCGAGTCGGGCAAGAGAAAACAGGTGAAAAACAAATCGATTTGGTCTTTTTCGCATTTAAACCTAAGCCACGATTTCACCCGCGATTTTCCACGAGTTTAGCTACGATTTTCCACGATTTTCGAGGGTATTTTATCGCCAATAATCGCCGATTTATCAGCATAACAAAAATCACGATTTTTCAAAAGATTAATCGTTTTCATGCTTATAACGATTTATAGCCGATAAATCGCAATTTTTTGAAACAGAGGGTACGCATTGTGGGTTCACGAGAGAAATGTGCAAGGTAAAGACAACGTACCCATGTACATCATTGACGCAAAGCGCACGAAAAACATACCTGCAGTACGCGTCCTTCGGCGAACATACCTAGGTATGTCCACTCTGCCGTACCACTCGCACGTTTCCACGAAACCCACGATCAAAAACAGATTTTCTTTCAATCTAAACGCCTTTTAAAAAAATATTATAAAACAATAAGTCTCTTAGTTGAACAAGCAAATGCTAAAGGTGGACTTATGGTTGTTGAAGAGGAATCTTAGTTGAATAAATCAATGCTGAAAAAAAAGACCGCAACAATCCTTGCCATTGTTCCTAGAATAGCACATGTGAAACAAATGGATTAATACAAACCATTTGCCTTATGCAATTTAGGTTTGTGGATAAAACCTTTACTTGGGAAATTAATATCTAGCACTCAATCAACTTTTGTCCCGGAGGAGTTATGTTATATTGAGTGCAACAACCTTGTCATTGTTCCTAGAATAGCATGTGTGAAACAAATGGATTAATACGAGACCATTTGCCTTATGCAATTTGGTCTATAAAATTATCTCCGAACCAATAGCCTCGTGGATAAAACCTTTGCTTGGGAAAATAACATCTACCACTCAATCAATTTTTGTTCCAAAGAAGTTATGTTACTAAGTATGCTGGTACAAGCAGGCAGGTATATATACATTTCAGGTATGGATACAATCGTGAGTTCACAAGGGAAACGCAAGGTAAGGTAGAACTTCCCTGTGTACGCCCCTAACAAACATGGTACAACGGAATGTACCGGAGTGCACGTTCTTCAACGAACGTACCTAGGTGCATCCACTCGCCACACCTTGCACATTTCCACAACAAACTCACACTCAAAAATGGAATTTTTGGTCAAAACAACTTTTTAAAATATTGAAAAACAATGAGCTGGGAGTGAAGTATAACTTGCATCTTCTAACACACAAGCAAGGGGAAACAAAATGTTGGGATGTAGACCCAAAGACTCCAAACTTGGAAGCATCCATTGCCCACCTTTCATTGGTAGACCCGGAGCTAGAAGGTTCTTCGCACAACCCGCATGACGTAGCTAGCGGGAGTAGCACTACTACTGTTTGTGGTTCTAATGAACCACATGATGGTGTTGATGCTCTTGATGAAGACATTGGAGAGCAATATGACTATGGTAATGAACATTTTGCCATAATGAATATGTCAATTTATCTTGATTTTTGTGAATATATTGTAACATTTGCACAATCTACTTGTTCTAAGTTCAACCAAAGAATATCATCACATTTGGCATTACACTATCAATATGATTTGTAGTTATTCAACTTATTTTTATTTTGTTTACCTATTGGTGAAATAATTTGTCGTATGGCAAATTATGTGTTTCCACCAACACTCATGAGGCTACGCCTCCTTGTGTATGGGGAGGCTCTCATTATTGAATGTAAACTATCATAATCCTATTTAAATGTTGTGGGGGTGGCAATAGGTCGGGGATCACATAGGAACACTTCATTGAACTGTGGTAAAGTGCTTGTACGGGGTACAAGGGAGGAATTTGCAACGATGAGGGGTGAAGGAGAGAAATTAGGAAAAGGAGGGTTATTGTTGTGAGTAGGCAATAACAGGTTCACACACAATAACTAGAGTAGTTCAACATTCAATTAGAGGAAAGCAACAATGTAAGCCATTAGTGAGACTAACAAATTAAAGACACACAGTTCCTTAGATTCATCTATCAAGGATGCAAAGTTCCTTCTTGATCACTATGCTTGCAAAGTGCAGAATAGAGAGAGAAAAGAGGAAAACAATAGAAAGGAAATGGAAGAAATGTAGCTTTTATTTCTTGTGTTGGTGATACAAAGTTCAACATCCAAACCACAATCCACAATTGCTACAAAAACTAAGATTTGAGGATCCCTAGGAATAAAGAAGCCATCCCAATTTATAGCATTGTGAATTGACCTTTCATCTACCCCCAACATGACTCTTCATGATCTCATTCAACTTGTGACTTTACATCTTCCTAGAAATGAGAAATAAGTTCCCTTTTTATAAATCAAAGGGACTTTTACAATTCAACTTTAGAAAGTCACTTAAGTGAATGAGACAAATTATCATGATTACGTACAATGAAGAATTACGAAGGGGAGAGAAGAAAGAGGGAGAAAGAGAGGGGAAGGAAGGAGTTGACATATCTGATGAAGAAGCTCCTTATGACGAAGAACTTGTTGACTCGTGATCCCTAATGAGATGTTTCTCAAACGGCTTCCTTGCCTCTCATTTTCTTTGCTAAATTGAGCTACTGCAAGTGTCAACTTGTCCGCCTCTGGAATGCAAACACAGCTCAACACCTTGATCCATGCCCCGGGAACCTCACGATCTTCTTACATTGACTAAGCCATCTTTCGTGATCTTTTGCAATTTCCAAAATGGAGTTTCTGATGTTGGTCAGGGACTCTAAGTTATCTTCATTAAAGGAAAGAGAGTCACCTACCTCTTTCTTGACCAGCTCCTGGAAGGAAACAATGAGTTCTTCGATGATGAATTCTTGGTGAGTGGAGGGAACTCAAGTTTCTAAACACAGTTGTAGACCACGTTCAAGATTTTAGAAGCATGTTGTCCACAAAAGACAAGTTCAGAGGTGGCATCTGATATCATACCGTATCTCTCATCAATGATGCGACCCAAACCGGAGACAAGTTCTCGCCAACTGATGCAAACACATTCTTACTTACAAGGGTGTGAGAGTCGAAGGAGCTCATCTCGGACACCAGTGGGAACACCTCATCCCAGTGGATCTTCTCTTTTTCAATCTCCTCCTTCGCTTTCTTCACTTCTAACAAGATGGCAAGAATGTACTTGATTAGAGAGATGACCTCTGAAACATTGTCTTACCTCTCTTGATGATCTTCTCAATCCACTTCTCGTTAGCCTTCCCCTGCATCATGTAACCTTGTGCTTTCTTGATCACCTCAAGATCAACACTATTGATTGGAGGAATGTCTTCTATAGGAAGAGAAGATGTTGAATCGAGGCTCCAAGAAGGGTTGAATGTGAGCACTGAGAGTTTTTACCTGTTCTTCCAATTGTTTGTTTGTACTCTTCATTCTGAGCAAGGAAGCGGGAAGAGGATTCCTTGATTAGATGAGAATCACGCTCGTGTGAAGCTTGACCCAATCAAATGCAAATCAAATCATAGTCTGATGGAGTCATCTCCTCCATAGGCTTTTCATTCTTAGGCCTAGCAACTTCAACATACTGGTTACCTAAGGTGCCACTGAAGAAGCGGGAAGTTGTATGGGCCTTCTTCCTTCGGCTTGGATTTCAAAGTTCTTGACATAGCTCCAAGATCGGGCATGATAGCTTGTTGAGTTGTTTTGGCTCACTTTCGAGCATTTCTTGAATCCATGGGAATGGCTCTTCAAGAGCTGATATGATGTTCATCACCGGAGCACTTTCAGGAACCGGATGTAAGATCACCTCTTGTTCAATATGGGAAAGTTCCGCCACTGGGAAGACATACTGGATGCCCCTAAAGAGAATTATGCTACAATGGATCACTCCTTCTTGACTCGAGAAGTTTTGTGGGATCTAAAATGAGCTTTGCACTCGCTTACGAGATCTTCTCGGAATATGGAATCACTTTGTGCCTAAGTAGCCAATACATTTTGGATGCGATACGGGTGCACGGAGTATCCGATACGCAGTACAAAGAAAAAAATTTGACCCCGGATACGATGTTGGATACAAAGAGATATAAAAAATATATAAAAATTAAAAAATATATAAATCTTAGCCTTCTAAATAAGAATTAAGTTATTACCCACATATTATGCATATGAAAGACAAGATAAAAGACTAATAAAATCATTCACTATGATAAATATTAAATTTTGATATATTCTTCCACATATTGATATATTAAGTCACAAGGTTCGAGTTCGAGTTCGAGTTCAATGAGGATAAAATTCAGTTCAAGTTCGCTCAATAAATAAAGTTCGAAAAAAAAATCGCCATTAAATTCGATTAATATATATATTTAAAATTAATAAATAATATATTCAATTTAAATAAATTAATATTCATATTAAATAATTAAGAAGTTAAATATTAAATAAAAATTATTAAAATAAATTCAATTAAAATGTAACATAGAGAATTATAAAAAGATAAATAAAACAAAAAAATAAAAGAATTATAATTAAAAAGGAAACAACATTTAACGGAATAATAAAAAGAACAAAAAATAAAATAAACCGAAAAACAAAAGAATATAAAACAAAATAAACTAAAAAACAAAAGAATATAAAACAAAATAAACTAAAAACATTTAACGGAAAAATAAAAAAGAATAAAAAACAAAATAACCTAAAAACAAAAGAATATAATACAAAATAAACTAAAAAACAAAAGAACAAAATAAACTCAAAAACAAAAGGAAACGCATTAATAGAAAGACTTCAACCTAACCTTAAAAATACACGGAAAGAAAATGTAAATATTATACGGCTGCTCCCAAACGGTATCGAGACCTGCGACAAGCCACGCTTCTTTATTCACGGGCACAGACGATGCAAGAGTGAGTCGCGGAAGGCAAATACAGATTTCAGTTGAAAAGATATATGTATGGCTTCAAAAGTATCCTATTTGTTGTATGTTTCTCTGTGTATTAACAAGCAAAGACCCCGCCGTATCCTCCCGCTCCCACCTCGTATCAAAGATCAGGCACTGCACCCGTACCGTGCGTTTTGTACCGATTTCAGGACCCCTATCATTGTATCGGTATCACGGCCTTTTGCTCTTCGTTCATTATCCTCCCTTTTGAAAACCCATGCTTGATAGATCTTACTCGTAGTGCTTTACCTCAACCAGCTCACCTTGACTCACTTAGTTTAGCTCACCTTGGCTCACTTACCTCACCGAGCTCATTCCAACATGCTCACCTCATAGGAGAGATGTGGAAGGCTCTAACCGATTGACGAGTTACGATGATCAAAGGATCTCTCGACCCTTTTAGAATCTTTTCCAATAGCACAATGTTTTTGTTTTTACCTCTTTGCGCCTTGATATGCTCTGTCTTACTCTCGGACACAATTGCGATCAAAATGATGCTTCAAGACCTCCGTGAAGGATGAATTTCCTTGTTCGAGCTTATGCAACCACCTCCACCTTGAAGATATCAAAAAGAAGCAAGATGAGCGAAAACGGAGCCAACTGCAACTTTCTACATCAAAAACTGAGACTTGCTATTTTTAGCAAGTGGGACCAGAGACTTCTTGCAATTTTGGGATATTTTGTCTTTTTGTTCAAATTTGATATTTTGAGTCTTCTGGCACATTCAATTCTCCTTTGTTGATGATATCTTGCTATTTTTAGCAAGTTTCTATTTTTCGAAAGTTGGTTTTTTACATTTTTCGGCAAAATTGTCAATTTTGTCCTTTCGCTATTTTGCACTATTTCTAGATGAGTTGAGCGACCGAGCTTGAATTTGAAGGACTTACTATTTTTAGCATGTGAATGGGCATGGCATATGCTATTTTTAGTAAGTGGTCATTTTGGCCTTGGTTTGCATCGGAAACATTATTTTTGAATTCGGCTCCTCGTTGCGATCCTGTGCTCCAATTTTCATTGTGTTTACCCGCTTAGAATTGTTGGAAATCAAAAAGCAACTTTAATAGGTTAGGGTTTCACGTATGAAGCTGTTATGGCAGCCATTAATGGAGTCTCTGAGCTTCATTTATCACAAGGATGCTTTGGAGAAGAAAACTCAAAGTGAAAAGCTTAGTAGAATCAATTTTCCGGCTTGTTGCAATGAGAATAGCTCCATTCTTACAATCATGGATGCCCTGGAAGGATTTTAACAACATGGTTGTGTTTGCAAGTAATTTGAGGTTTTTCAACTTCAAATATGGAGTCTTAGTCAAGCTTGGAGGAAGAAATGAGGTAAAAAGCAGCTTCTTCTGTTTTGCAACTTCCAGAGAGTGTATTTTGAGTAGCAAATGTAGTAAAAGCAAGTAGGTTTCAAAGTAGGGTTTTAACTTCTTGGCATGGGGCGCATTTTCCTAGCCCCTTTGGGATGGGGACAAGAGGGACAGAAAAATGCACCCTCATGTGGTGATTACAAGTGTCGGTACGTGATTCGATGAGGAGGACGAGAGGAAAGATTAGCTTAAACACTCGGGGGCTTGAACTCGGTCGTGTGAAAAACCATGCAAGGGGCTAGAGAGGGGCGCATTTTTGTGTCCCCTCTGTGTCCCCTTGGGAATGGGGACAAGAGGGGCACAAAAATGCACCCTCACCAAGTGATGACAAGTGGTGCAGCGTGGATGCAAGATGGGGAAGGAGTGAAATGAGCCTAGATAAGCCCTCCAGAGTGTTGCAAGTTCGTCACATGGAAGACCAAGGGGAAAAGCATGAGGAGGGCGCATTTTTGTGTCCCCTCTGTCCCCTTGGGAATGGGGACAAGAGGGACACAAAAATGTGCCTCAACCTAGAGGTGACAAGTGTCCACTTGCAAAATTGGCTAACTGCGAGAAACGTAACTGCAAGAGAGAGAGAACTTGTCGACATGATTGTCGAAGCTCAGGAGGTCTTTTTTGGTGAAGTCTTATATGATTTTGACTCCCAAGAGCCTTCCAAGATCAATGGGATGGGTCTCATTCTTCAATTATGCCTACAACTCCCTGAAATAGCTCCTTTTTCTTCAGGACAGTAGGGTGTGTCTGCACAGTTTGAGCTGCCTTGAGAGATAATTGAGTCTTGTGAAAGATTTGAAATTTGCATCATGTAGAGCATTCTTCTAGCTTTCCAATGAGTACTTGTTTCTCTCTTAACTCCTTACGAAGCTCCCAGAATCATCCTCGGAAGATCAGGTGCCAATTTTTACCGTACACTCCTTGCACCTTAGAAACCCGATGTTGCTCAATATGTCCCTAAACCTCCAAATATTCCCTAAACTTTCCTAAATCACTTCCAACATGTTCTAGACTCTCCAACACTACTTCCAGATGATTTTGGGCTTTCAACTCTGTCCCAGAGGATGCACACCTGTCGTGAAACAGCTGAAATTTGCCTTTCTAGGCCTACTAGAAGACTAACCTTTGAAAACACTTCATGGTATGAGATGAATGACCTTGCTAAAACATTGCAAACAATAGGACAAGCTTATTTAACACATGGGAAGGACCTACAAGGATAGGATGAGCATGATACAGTAGGCAAACTGACCGGGGAGGAGGGTTCAAGAAGACTCGAGAGCAAATTTTCACATTTGGGTCTAGTTGTCATGCTTGAAAGTTTGAAATTTTTATGCAACACATTTGCATGGTAACATTACCCTATGCGTACTATCATAGTAACGAGACTCGGACTCAGTAAAAACTCTGCAAACAAAGACTCAGAAAATTTAAAATACCACTACAAAATAAAGAATTTAAGGGAAACAAACTAATAAAATGCATTCTATATTAAAACAACTTAAAATACACTTGAAACTAAACAATTACAGCTAACATACAAAGAAGTAAGTAAATAGTACAATATTGAATGTTTGAAGTTGAACAGTTGAACGTGAAACTTGAGAGCTGATATTAAATAAGAGTTGTTTTTATATTCATAAAATTGTTTCCTTGTACACAAAATATGGATTTAGAAATCCATGGCGATGGCAACAAAAAAACTTAATGTACAAGGTACAACTAAGGTTGAAAAGAGCTTGCATTGTTCATCCCAATACAAGATGCACCACGTTGGAGCCTGCGACATTTCGTGTATGTCAAGGAAACAGCTCCAGCCATTCTACCTGCACTTGAGTTATCAACACGATCATCCTCCACAGTATTTTTATCCCTAGATGTACATGCTTGCTCCTCCTCCACCCCCAACACTACAAGCTCCATCTCAAGATCAGCCTGATAGCATTCGATTGTAACAGCCCCATATAAGAGGGCAGACCTTGTTCATGTATTAGTGAAGAGTTTCAGAAGGGAATGTGGGGATTTTCTCTGCAGTATGGATTTTAGAAAGTCCATCTTTCTGCAACCAAGGCTGCAGAGAAATACCCCGCAACCCTGAATTTTCCAAGAATAGAACAGTCCACTGGTTTGAGTAACCTCTCTGAAGATTAAATCCTATCAACCAAGGAAAAATCCAGATACCTTATGTGGCACACAGTCCAAATAAACAGCAGACTTCGGCAAGCCATAATGAAGTTATCATCAAATCATAAACTGAAACAGTAAAGTCAGACCACATCACTTGTCACAACATTCAAGTCTTTATTCCAGTCACGGTATTGCTAATTTTGATTTGCAAAGAACAGGATTAGGTTCCATAACTAACAATAATGATTCACTCATGTTGGGAATGCTAATACCGATCAACAACTTCTAGCCACAACCATCTGCCAATTTTCAACACAACTGATATACACCAAGATTTTCAAAGTCTTTTCTCAGTTAAAAGCCCATAACTATCAAGTACAATGTTTGTCTTGACATCAAGTATTTAATAAAAAGATACAACAGCCATCAAGTACAGCAGTTAACAGCCATCAAGTACAACAGTTAACAGCCATCAAGAACATGAGTAAAGAACCATCAAGTACAACCACACAGTAATCTTAAGGACTGAAAATTAGAATACAACTTCATGAATGAGTTTAGGGCTATATATAGACCTCAATTAATAGGTCCATTTGATACGAAGTATCATTCAATAATTAGGTCAGACCTCATAAGATCATAAATCACACCAACATATAAGCCAAGTACTGCTAATGCAATCCCCTCAAAGACTGAACCCAATAAGCATTTTCAAGGTAATTGAATTACTTTGTGGATCTATGAGTTTAATACCATTTTTATCACGTTGAGAACACAAATGGTCAAGCAATAACTCAACGGAAACCACCACCATTTCAAAGCAATTTTATTGTGTCTTTGTTTTTGCGTTTAGAAAAATGTCAATGGGACGGAACAGGATGGATTGCAGGTGAAAAGCATGGCTTCCAGTCATGGCCAAACCCAATCTTTGTGAGAGGGTCGTGTGAAATCACCCTCACAAGCTGGTTTGACGGCAATCAAAGACAAATTAACGGTGTGTGACGCGGAGGATGGGATTGTTTATTCACAACGGTACCAATCTAGGGATCATTCCCCTTCAGACTCCCTGTCGCTAAACTGTGAAGAACTATAAGTTAAACCATTTAATGCTGTGAAGGAGACTAGTGAAGGGTTTTAAAAGCCTATTTCTAGTTTTTCGGTCTCAACATTTGATTGAATCGCTCTACTATGACATCGAAGATTGTGTCGGTTTTGGAGTTTGTTCCCTCTCTCACAAAGCAGGTCGAGGGCTTTCCCAAGGCCTGCGCAAGACCTGAAAACCAGTCGAACTGCCCAGACTTCAAAGGAGCCTAGGCAGATTGTGAAAAAGGACTGATAGGTTCATTCCATTCCACATCACTGGGGCAGACTGATGGAGCTCTTACGAGTGTTCATTTAGACACAAATATGCTTGCCTTTTCCTCTAAGGAGGCCCTTGCTGAGATTGTTTTTACTTAAGCTGTTGACACAACTGAGCACTTCAATGGCATTCAGTTTATCAACAATCCCTCCTTCAATATGCCCAAAAAGATGGACGAATGGCCACACTTGTCTTCCCTACGGATTGTGGATAATATGAATAAGGAAATCATGGAAAAACAGCTCCAAAACTATGTGGATATGTTGAACGCAGTGCAAATAGATGAACAACTGAAGATTGAGGTTGTGGCTCTTGTCATCAACCACGGGATTATCTCAACACCTGAGGTTTCTATCGTAGGTGTTGTGAAGGAGGAGACAAGCGTGGAAAGACAGTAGTTGAGTTGATGGAGAAACCTGAAAAGCTTGTTGTGGAGCCTCGGTGCGAGGAGTATGCGGACCCCCTCATCCTCCATCTCATCCGACCCATAAGCATGTGCTAGACCAGGAGGATTTCAACTTCTTCCTTGCAGATAACAAGTACTTTGATGGATGCATGCATTTGAAATCTAGAGGGTGTTCCTTTATTTTCTACGTAGGATGCCAGATGAGTAGACCTTTAACACGTGGTGTATGTTGAACTAGGAGGCTAAAGGGATCTCACTAAACTCTTATTGGGGGTTGAGCTTGAAATGTGTGTGACTTTTGTTTAACTTGGTTATTGTAGCTCGTCATGTGTTACAATTTGGAACATGGAATATCGCTCGTAGTCTTGCTTATGTCCAGTCGTGGCAGGCAGATTTCAACCCTGAGGATTGTGTTCAGGCTCATTACCCCGTCCGGCTAGAGTTTCCAAATTTGCTTGTTGATGTATGTCCCTTTGTTGACCTTTTCACTCACCGGTTTGGCAGGCTTCTCATTCCTAATGGTCACTAGTACTTGTTTCAATCAAATCCTCGGGTTTGTGTAGAGGTTGACTTGAAGTAAAAACTCCGCTCTTTTATTTTTGTTTGCACTATTGATGGTGTTCTGATGCAGAAGGTTAGTTACCTTAATCTTTTGAATGGGTACTAAAGGGAAAGATAATCTTTTCCAAGAAGCCCCCATCCATCTTCAGGACATTCCAAAGTTGGGATCAAGGAAGGAAGAATTTTATTTGCATAATTATGGTAATGAAGAGCTTGCTGGAATTTTCAGAACAGCAGTCAACAAAGGGTCATTTATTGGTGTACATGACTCTGGCAAGCACCATGAAGGTGTCCCAAGCAAGTATCAGTTAGATATTGTTGAAGACACAGTGAAAAGAGCTTCATTTGTTGAATCTGAAGAGAAGAAGAAGGCTGATTCCAACTCAGAAATTCTGAGTCTCAAGATTGGGAATATGGAGGATGTTTCGATCACTCCTCATCCGGCATGGGAAGGTAGATATGTGATGGACAACCCAAGGTATGATGGAAATCACACTTTATTTTCTTTTTAAAGATCATATGCCAAGTTTGGATGATGATATGAAGAACTTGTGGGATGACACATGGCATTTAGATATCTCCTTGCAAGGGTACATGGTTCCGGTTGACCTCTTGCATTGTAGAAAGGAAGATTATGATATTCTTACCCCATGCACATGGTTAAAAGAAATTTTGAGGAAGGATTATTTTGAAATCATTATGTATGCTAACAAGGTTGTGAAGGATTCTACCTTCCAAGGACAAGGAGCCACTAGTTTGATTAATGGTGAAGACACTCATGGTTCCATTAATGAGTGCTTGGTGGCACAAGTGGGATTGAAGGTTGAAGGCTTCAAAGGACTCATTGTGAAGTTAGCGGATGGTCACTCTATACAACATACCAAGTGGTGTCCTCAACTCCAAATTGCATTGGAACCATGTAAGGTATGTGCTGATTTCGATGTGATGGCTGATTTGGGTATTGTGCTTGGAGTTCAATGGTGGCATTCGTTGGGAGAGCTCACTCTCAACTATCAAAGCATGAAGATAAGCCTCATAGACAAAGGTAAGAAGATCTCTTTGCAAGGTATGCTTCCGGAAACACTTGAAATTTGTTATTTGGTGGAAGATACCATTTCATGGGAGTCACATTTCTGTTCTTTATCTAAAATTACAGCGGATTGGAAGTCACTAATTTCAGTTGAGTATGTAAAGAACAAGTTTGCTAATGGTGTGTTTGATGGAGAAGTTTGGGAAAATGTTCCACTTTGCATTGAGGGTGGAATAAGCATGTTCAGGGCAGCCATTAGAGATGGTAATTTTCAGATTTTCAAAACTCTTCTAATCAATAGTGATGAATGTCCAGTTGTTGTCACTTCATTGGATGATAGGATGCACATTTTCAGTCATGAGTTGGACGAATTGTGGGGATTATGGACAACGGTAAGCATGCAGCCCGGAATACTTATTTTGGTATTCCAAGCATTTATTTTTGGGGCAAGAAAGGAATGCAAGAATGTTGTGTTCAGATCTAACATGTTTGCTGATTTCAATCATGAGCTTGTTGATCTTCATTTTCCAGCCCATGTAAGGCAAATTTTAGTCCTTATGCTATTCACAAATTTGGTTTTTTCCATAAGATTTCAGTTTGGTAGTTGTTATGCTATGGTTCTAGGGCTGAGTTTGCAAAAATCAGATTTGGGGCTGCCATTTCCAATCACGAACAGCAGTATGTTTTCATTTTTTGAGAGCATTCTATCAAGGAAAAATGAGGAAAGAAGATTTCCGTTGGAAGGTAGTAAGACTACCATATTTTTATTTCCAATAACACTGCCATAAGCTTTTGTATGAGCATTTCCAGCCATCTCTCTAAGTTCTTATCAGCTGTAATCTTGTGGCCAACTCCCATAGCATGGATGGAAAGGGGAACTTTGAAGGTATGTCATGATTTCATCTATTGTACTCTCCTTTCTACTGCTGATCACAAATTTTCCAGCCATTTGTTTACCTATAAGGTACCAAAGAAGGAGCTTCTAAGCACATGGTTGAAGAGGTACCGAACACTTCATGGCTGTTGTAGTCATTTTGCAGCCCTCATTCAGTCACTATGGTGTTATTTCTCTCAAGGAATCAATGGTCTAAACATGGGAGAAATATGGGATGGCAAATACCTTGACCCAAGGGTCAAATTGAAGATGGTTTCACCAAAGGGGTCTGCTGATTTATTCATTTTCAATTTGTTCTTGTTGAAGCCTTGGCTCTTAAAAAGACATTTCTATAGCCAGAGATTGTATTTTCTTCACAATGACACTCTTGCACTATTTTGTACAATTGGAGGTGGGATTCTAACTCCTTTCATCTCAAATTTTGAAGCAAAAGAACAAAATTCCATTGGTGGTTGGGACAACGAGGAAGGAGATTGGTGGATTATCAATGCTTGGATGGTGATAATACAAAAAGGGAGCAGCTGAAAATTGTTTGGGATCCGGGCACTTGCAATTGCTTGAGGACAAGCAATTTTGGGGAGGGAGGATTGTAATGTCCATTTTTCCCACTTAAGAGCTGATATTTGGTCTTCTTGCCATTCCTTCTCCATGGCAAAGAAGCAAAAATGAAGGAGAAGAACCTTGAGCACCTTTATAATATGTTTTTATCTAATATTTTTATATTTTCTTTAGTGTTTCCTTGCATTATACAGGTCGGCCTTTTCTATTTGTACATTGGTGCCAAAAGGAGGATATAAAAGGAATTAGAGACACCATTTGCTAGGTAGAGTTGGCGCATTTTATTCTACTTGGGCATTGTGAGCTTGTTGCTCCTTGTTCATCCACTTGAGGACGAAAACCCTCTTGTGAGGCTTCTTAGAAGGACGAAAACCCTTCTAGTGGCTTGGGTGAAGGACGAAAACCCTTCATCATTGTTTGGTCTTGAAGTGAAGAGCTGATTTGAAGATCTATTTGTAATTTTCAGCTGGTAATTGAATTATTTAGGGTGGAGTGACCTACCTTGGGTAGGGTTTGGCACATTTGGTGAAGTATTTGAGAAATCTGATTTGTAATATTTTTAAAGGTCAAAATCTGAAGTTTGGTGAATTTAGAGGGTTTCTAGACCCATATTTCATATTTTTCTTGTGGCTGCAATTTCCAGTTCATATTTAATTTCCAGCAGTGTATTCTTCAACATTTCTTTGTGATTTTGGCTCCTAATATTCCATAAAATATATATAAAATAGTGGCGAGTTGGTTTGTGGTGTTTGTGGTGATTTTTGGCATTTTTGGTGATAGTTCAAGTCGCTCAGTCTGCTGCAATTTAATTTTCAGATCTGCATTTGGTGTGTTTGGTTAAAACCCTTGAAAGGATTAGTACATTGACTTGAAGAAGAAACTCCACCCTTTTATTTTTGTTTGCACTATTGATGGTGTTTAGACACGAGGAAGGTTAGTTACCTTAATCTTTTAAAAGTTTGCTTCATGTCTCAAACCACGGGATCGCTTGATTAGAGATTGTCCTCATCGCAAGCCCAAGGCGGGTGAGGTGGATAGTGAAGGGAGGATTCTAACTCCCTCCTGCAAAGATTTAGGGAGTGGGGACACTTATATAGCTTGATACTCCAATCTAGACTGTTTCGGTACAAAGGGTAGGGTACGGGTTCGGTACGCTAAAACGGCAAATTTTTAAAAACCTCGCAGTGCAGTACGCTTTTTAGTACGTTATTTATATATATTTATGTATCTAAATATATAAATATATAAATATGTATATAAAATTATAAATTTAAAGAAGCATTTGCATACTAAATGAAATTTAATACTCATACATTGCATACTTATTGAAATTTAATACTCATACAACTTAAAATCATTCATAGAACATGAAAACAAATTTCCAATGCTTTGAGAATTGAGACTTGAGTTTGTATTGATTCATAATGTTCAAAACATAATAGTTAATAACATAGACTGTATTATAGATTTGATAATTCATTATCAATGCCTTAAGCTTGAGTTAGACGTCTCATTGGACATTAAAAAAACATTTAGAGTTTGTCGCTTGTAATATGTAACTAGCCTGGAAACCATAAGAAATTGTCCTCAATTCTTCTAAACTTGTGTTGTTATGTGTTCTCTATGCATTTTATACATGAAGTCCTTTTCATCTCTCTTGACCCTTTGGAGCCTATTGGCAATATTGAATCTCACACAAACTTTCCTAGGTTCAATTCTAGTCAAAACCCTCAAGTTTTAATTTTTTTGCACTTAAAAAATTAAAAAATCCATGTAGTGTGCGCCAGGTACGTACCACCCACAAGCTCTGGAATACGTCCCGATTCACGGATTTCCGTACCCGGGGAAGTACCGGGGCCTATGGGTACATACCCATAGCGTGCATCTGCAGTACCGGTGTACGTATCGGGCCCGGTACGAGGGGGTTTAGGGCGTTTCCATGCAGTCTAGACTCCAATAGTAGGGGGTTAAAAGGGTCCCTGCAAATGGTGGCCCTAATTTGAGCATTTCAAGTTGTACAAATATTGGTAGCCTTTAACTCTGTGTGGTGCAAGTTTTGGTGCAAGACATTCAAGTAGTTCTGCTTTTGGTAGACCTAGTCCATTGAAGTCGCCCAGTGGACACCTAGATCAGCCTCGGGCTAAGAGTTCTTCCTTGGAGTTGGACCTTCTTCGTTTACCCTAAAAGCCCAGATGGTGGTCTCACTTCTTTCGGGGCCAATGGTATGGAGATTGAGTCTAGATGGCATGTCAAGAGGAACAAGTGGAAGATGGCTTCTTCGCCTGCTCATGTGGAGAGGAGTGAGGGATTCAAGCCCCAAGCTGCTGAAACTCATATAAGGATACAATGATTCACTCTTCTAAGCATTGCATGCTAAGTTTTGAGATGGATAACCGCTACTGATAGCTAGGACTTCTTCTTTGAAATGAAGCTCTCCTTTCTATCTTGGAATGTGCGAGGGATGATGATTCCAATCGCAAATAGTTCGTGCATGTTGTTTGCAAAGCTTTGGACCAAGATGTGGTCTTCCTTTAAGAAGTCAAGTCTATTGGTTTTGAGCTCAAAAATAGGATGAAGTATTGTTGGAATGGCCCCTTTTGGGCTTCTCAAAGCATTGTCGGGAAGCATAAGGGTTGTGATTGCCCTCTCCTCTAATTTGCGAGAACTTTGTGGTTGGCTTTGGTTCAGACCCGATGATCGGTGTGTTTGGATCACTCTTTTGATTCAAGACCATGCATTTGGCTTTTGTGTTGTTTATGCGCCTAATATCATCTCAGAGCATCGCAAACATCGTGATTGGATGTCACGATGTCACTCGAAGCATTGCACGCATCGTGATTAGATGGCTTTGTCTCTTCCAATTGCAGAGTGGATAAGTGGTGGTGATTTTAACATGGTAGAGTGGGATGGCAATAGATGTGGTGGCCTAGGCTCTGTGGTCAGTGGCGCTGAAAAGCGAGTCGGTGTCGATGTAAGGATTCTCTCCAAAAAAATGACCCCAACCGAAAGCAAAAGGACTGGACCATGGTAGTTGGTTCACATGGTCCAATTATTGTCGTGGTGGTCACATGATTCAAGCACGGTTGGATCATTTATATGGCCCTCGTGAGGATATGACTTTCTCAATTCAACGGTGTTCCATTAAGGTCCTCATGGATGTCACAAGATCAAATCATCTCTTGATTCGAGATAGTGATCTTTTTGGTCCTTCGATTGACTCGCCTCGGTTCAAATTGGATTTGGATTTGGAGGACTTCCATGCCCTTTTCAAAGAGTTTAGAACCTTTCTCCCCATCTTGTTGGTCATCGAGGGTGGATCCTTTGTTGGAAGGTTATCAATTACCACAAGGTCAAGTTTATGAGAGGTTGGGGGAGGATGATTGCTCGAAAACAAATAAGGGAGTTGTGGGAGCCTTGACATCGTCTTGAGGTGGCTCGTATCACTCTTGAAGTTTATCTGCATAATGTATCTCTCCAAGAAGTGGTTATGAAGGTGGAGTCGATTGTTTGTCATGATGAGGATTATATTGCTAGGGGTGCTTTCGGATTCGCGCCCGTCTCCAATGGATACCAGAGGGTGATGAGGGCTCCAAGTTCTTCTTTGACTTCCTCAAGGGGAAGGTTTATGCGGAAATGGTGTTTGGGTTAAGTCGGTTTTACGGTTCCTTGGCTAAGGATCCTTGAGAAATCAAAAGTTTGTTTAGTTGGCATTTCCAAAATATTTTTGCTCCTTAATCTTTGTTGGAAAGGGTGGTAGCTGCTAGAGATGCTTGTTGTAGAGTGGTTCCCCTGCAAGGTCTCTAGTAGGGATTGGGAGAGATTAAATAGAGACATCTCGAAGGACAAGCTTCACTATGCTTTATTCTCCATGCAGAATGGCAAATCCTCGAGTATGGATGAACTTTTGAGTTCTCAAAGCCATGGAGGAGACCATTGGTGATGATTTCTATTCTCTGGCTTCTAAGGTGTTCAATTTTGGGCATCTTTCTAATTTTCTCAATCAAGGGTTGATCAAGCTTATTCCTAAGAACAGCCCTAAGGACTTTATTGGGGGTCGGCAACCTTTATATATCTTGTCATTGCCTACAAAATTATAGCTAAGGCATTGGCTTTGAGGATGCGTCCAGTCAATACTAGATATGTGGTGCACAAGGGCAAGCAAGTTTTGTGAAGAAAGGTTTATTCATGACACTGTGGTTTATGCTTTTGAAGTTATGGAATGGGCTAGAGAGACTAGACAATGAGTCCCGATTTTGACAAGGCTTTTGATCGGTCCTTCATCTCAGAGATGTTGACTTACTTAGGCTTTGGTTCTCGTTGTGTTGTCATGGTGTCCACTCTCTTCACCAATGTTTTGGCCTTGGTTTTGTTAAAGTGATTGCCTTGGCTCCTCAGATCCTCTTACATTGTTTCATCCATCAAGGGTGTCCCTTGGCCCCCTATCTTTATGTCTTGACAATAGATGCTCTATTATTTGCTTGAGGCTGCCCTAGTTGCTAGGAAGATTCATTGTATCTGACTTCCTTATGGTCCAAAAATGATTAATAATCATTTTGTTGATGACTCCCTTCTCTCGGTTACGATGGAGTGGATTTTGTTAATGGAGCCCTTGCGTGTCCTGGAAACTTTTTGCATTTTTTCGGGAGTCGTTGTCAATGACCACAAAACAGACTTCTAGCTTGTTGGTTTGGATACTCACCCACAAATGGATCCCTCGCAGCTTGGTCTTATATCCACCCTAGAGTTATTGTGTGTTCCTTGGGTATTCCCTTTGGTGACGTCTTGTCACCTATCTCCATGTGTGGTGCCTTTAGAAGCTTTTGAGTAAACTTCACATATGGAACCATAAGGACCTCCCATGTCTTTGGCAAGTTGACCATAGTACTTGTATTCTCTAGGCCTCTCGTATCTACTATGTTTCTTGTTGGTTTCCAAGTTGGACCTAATTCCAACATCTTGAGAAGATTTTGAGGGCTTATTTATGGACTAAATTCGATGGGGAGAAGGGCCTTCCTTTAGTTCCTTGGGGTTGATTGAGGTTGCCACACAAGATAGCATTCTCTCAGCTAAGTGGGTGGTGTGATGTCTCGAGGGTTACGTGTCATGTCGAGATCTTATTTCGACATTAGATGATTAATGCACGTATGTTAGCAAAGTTCGAGGAGCTTTTGGTTTATGTGATATTCTTTCGACACCTCATCTCTTCAAAGTGTTGGGCTCCCTTATCTTTAGGAACATTTGGTGTGCTTGGAAAGTTGTTGTTGGTTTGGTTCATTCGTGTTGGGAGGGTATTGGCTGAGATTTAACGTGTCTCCTATTTGGTGATGGAGAGGATCGGGGATCTTGTGTAGCGGAACTACCTCACTTTCAAACTCGCGAGTTGAGCGGGAAGGGCATCTTTGTTTGAGGTGATTTGTTGGATCTTGTTGCTCGCTCTTAGGAGTAGCATGCTCTTGCTCAAGAATATAGTCTCCTTGCTTCCAAACATCCCTCAATCTTGGAATTGAGAGGCCTTATTCCTAAACCAAAGTTATTTATGATGAATATTGGAATATTTGGTCCAATTTGGAGGGATTGGAGGTGGTGCTTTAGTCATCGCTTTTCAATATTATTCTCACCAAATGTATTTGATGCTTCATCGAGACACCCTCTATCCCCGGTCCTTAATGCCCCTTGGCTCTCCTCGAGATCCGGAGGATAGATGGATCCATCATCTTCTCGGTGTTTGGTTGATTCGGCTGTTGTATAAATTAAGTGTTTGCATGGTTGGTTGTTCACCGGGGAGTTACTTTCAAGGCCATATTGGCCAAAAGTGGACTCTCAAATGGTCTTTGCTCCATTTTTCGCGATCGAAGACCATGAAGCATATCTTTTGGGAGTACAATTTGCTAAGCATTGTTAAAGATACCTTGAGGATCAATGTTCAACATTGTTTCAGAACAAACTTCATTAGCGCTCTGCTTTGTTTGGAGATTTTGATGCTCTTAGGTTCATCCTGTTTTCATTGAGCTATGGCACTACCTGAGGGTCTCGGCTTTATTAGTTCTTTGGAAAATAAGATGCAAGAAAGTTTTTGCTCAAGAGGACAGCTCCTATCTGCCTTTTGTTCCATTTGGAGGGAAGAGGTTCGCCATCAGCTTCTTGCCAAAGGATATTTACTGATTAAGGATGTTTGTGCCTTAGATCCCAAGTTGTATCCTGATTTTATTTCTGCACTTGTTGCTCTTAGAATGAGGTTTTAATTGTCATTGTACATACCCATCCTTTCTTTGTACCGAATTCTATAAATATTTCTTGTATTAATATGACGAATCTTTCAAAATAAACATTTTTTTAAAAGTGAAAACCATGGCAATATATTGTGACATTTGCGAAAATGCATTGAATTTGTAGTCTTTGGGCCAGGATTGATCATGGTAGCCTAAACAAACTTTAACTTTTGCATGTTTTTAAACTAATTAAAATTGGTACTCCAATCACCATTGATCCAATGCTTATCGACACTAGATTGTGTCATTTGTAATGAACCTCAAACCTCAATTTAATCATGCATATAGCTCCTCCTATCTGGTTTCCTATTTTGAGATAAAATCGCGAAGGATGTAGAGAACCAAATGGTAAATTTGACCTGAAATTTCTTATTTTCTTGGAGAATAGTTTAGAATCCCTATGCTATGCCTATAAATTTCTAAATTTGTAACTGTTTGAAGTTGAACCAACAATTACATATTATCCCCAAACATTACCCTGGTTCAATTCCAAATTAATTTTCTTATTTGGAGAAAGTTCGCTAGTGCTCAACAAGTAAAAATCCTGTCGATAATAAGTTCTGCTACAAAAATGCTATAACATGGCCATCATTGTTCTACAAGTTTGAACAATTTTGCAAACCATTTACATTCAGCAACTTGAACCTCCTTAAAATATATTTCAAACGGATTCAACCAAGTGAATTTCCACTGCAATAGTTGTTTTTCATGAATTTTTTTATGATAACCTCGTCGAAACAGTATTTCGTCTATGCAATGCTACAAATCTAAAACTTGAGGGTATCACAAAAATATTATAAACAAGGGCATGATTCACATGACTCTTCCTCAATTATTAACCTCTGCAAAGTGGGTGAGGGTCTATTGGATCCAAACTCGGTGTACAAACAGACCATAATAGTGTACTTCAATAATATGAATAGATTTTTATGAATCCACTACTATGAATTCTCACTCAAGACACTGCACTAAGGAACGATGTCACCAAAGTTCAAACAAACTCAAAGGCTTAATCAACGACAACATGCTCCACCGTTGTAGGAGTCCTCTCTTGGAATTGATACCCCTTTAGTGGTCAGTATATGAAATGAAGAAACCAAAAATGATACTTTATTATTTGTGATAGTGCACTTTATTAAATGATTATTACTGTACACCTGACCTACCATTACTATCTTTACTCCCTTACACCTTAAGTTGGCTGTGGAACCATGTTGGGTATTATTTCCTAAATAAGATACATGCATGGATAGCCTTTCAATCCTTTGTTTATTACCAACCACTGTTGAGACAATCCATGAGCCTATCTGCATTTACCACACTGAGATAATTAAAAATTGGGAAATATACTGACGTTTCCTCACATTGAGACACTCTCTGACATTATAAATACTTACAAAAGATTTTGAGAAGCTCCACTAACCTTATACATACTTTTGATCAGTGCTGAGACACTCCCTAGTCTTTAACATATTTGATATTTCCTATATTGAGTCACTCTAGGGAAATATTTAAATGCATACCCGCAACTTACTAAGAAGAGCAGATCCTACTTACTAAAGCTACAAATTATAATGAACATGCAATAGAAAGAAACAGGGATATATAGAAGCAACCATTATAAATTCAAGAAACAAGAAACAGCAAAATAATCTCTTCTACTTGAATAGGAGGATGACATACACTGCCTAGTCTTAAACATATTTCCTATATTGAATCGCTCTAAGGAAATATTTAAAATCATATAAAAGGCTTATAAACTTATACATTCAACATTGGCATTAAGCAAATACTACCAACTGTTTCAAGGCTAGTATAATCAAATTTCTTTAAGATTAGATTCTAATTCCTAATGTGTGGTGTATGAAATAACTTCGAGATAACCAAAACAGAAATCACGTCATATTCAAAACAACTCTCAAGTTTCAACAAACTATCAAAGCTGTAGGCTAAGGCGCATCAGTGCAAGATTTGGGATCCATCAAATCTGCACCATCTTCCTGACGCTGCACTTGAGTTTCTTGAGCACCACTGGCCAATGAAAAGTCTGAGAGGTAGAGGATTCAACTTTTTCTTAAAATTCTTAAGTCTCCTGCAGAGAAGCTGGATGGGTGATAGTTTGCCAACATTTGAAATACACTTCCTTGAAACAGTCCTTGCCAGCAATGAAAGACTTTGTGGATGGTGTGAACTTTGGGTGGGCCCTGCTAGGATGTCCCACAATAATAACTGCCTTTTATATTGTTCAGTATCGAGGATGGCCAGATATGACTGTGTTGTCATAGTCATCAATTGGTGAGCTCAGGTCCTAATTGAAGGACGGTGATGAACATCAAGGGGAAACTACTTATGATAGATTTTTTGAAGGTCAAATTCTGCACCACTTCACACGGGTCGAGAGAAAAATCTTTTCGCAGGGATCTTACCCACAGTTATCCAGTGACAATGCAATTGATTCTCTTTTTGACTAAGCCTATTTAATATAATTTGTATTTCAATACTGAATCCACAGTTCAGGAGGGACAGTTTGTAACACTTATTGTGATATTGTTTAGGCTTTAAGCCATTAAGGCCACTATTGATATCAAGAAAATTTATGTTCCAAAAAGGAAATGCCTTTTCAGCTTATACTTTGATCATAGACACATCTACTACCTCAAAGGTAGAGTCTAAAAGAGACAAGTTCACAGGGATCATTTAGCAAAGAAATAAGGAAACCTCCTTAGAAAACTTCCATCTATTTAGAATCTAGAATTTTTGTAGAGTTTATAATGTTTTAACTACAAAGGAGAATCATTTTAGAAGGGATTCCCAAAGAAATCAACAAGGTCCTAAAATTTCACAAGATAAGAGGTAATGGTGGTGTAGTATATCATGATAAAGCTAGCCAGAGAGAAATTCCTCGAGGCATGAGTATTTATCCTTTCAGTAAAATAATAACATTCATATTTAGCTTCATTAGAATTAAAAAAACAATTTTGAGGTTCATACTTTGGTGTAGAATGGATGAAATCTTTGCAAGATTTTGCTAAGAAAACACAAGCCAATAAAGACGTACATGCATACAAAGTGAAATTAGCTGATGGAAAAGATACAAAATAATGGCACACTTGTGTGACTTGTCCCTCATATCCCTATTTTCATTCAGGTTATATACAATTCAACGTCATACAGATTGAGAAGTATGAAGCTTTCTAGGGTGTGAAATTTAAAAGGATGCATTAATATGACATTCTTCTTAGCCCTAGGCATCAAGTACATTGATTTTAGAAAAAGCAACCGAACTATGTTGCATAAGGGCTTAGATGATTCACATATTCCTTCTAGTTCTGTCTCAAATTACAAAATAATGGGAAAATACAGTAATCAAATATTTTGGAGTGTTTATCGAAGAGTGGGGTGACAAGGATCAGACTCCAACTATAGATGTATATATTAAGCCCTTGTCACAAAAATAAAAATGTGTCTTCTAGACAATTTGTCTACATGATAAGCTTTTCTAATAAAGGTAGTTATTCAATTGAAGCTCCCAAAGGCACCCAGGAACACATGATCCTTTACCAACCCATCCCCACACATGCATATTCAGTCTTATGGTATTACTGGTAAGGAAAATATATGGTTCCACGTTAGGAGATTCTTCTTGAACCTTTTTCACCTGAAGCCACTTGTGCACTCTAAAACATTTCTTTTAACTATCATGGTCATTGGTGATGACTATGAATCTTTGTTCTCCTATTTGGTCCCAAAAAAATTAGCCATGCCTTGCAATGCAAAAACATGTGTGCTAGGAGATTGTATTTCAAAATATTCTTGGGTACTAGGAGTATTTTAAGACCTCTGATAAGAGGCGTCTAAGACTCTAAACAACACTTACACATAGCATACAGCAAATATTGATGTGAAGTAAGGATTACTAACTACAAATCATTGATATCTGTTCATAGTACACTGCAAGCCAAGGTGCAGAGAATTTTCTTCATTTTATAGTTTATTGTAAAGAATAAACCATACAAAGGACTTCAAAGGTAATTTCAATGATATAAGGAATATCCATAAAGAGTAAAGGCATGGTGTATGAAGCTTCCATTAAAGAGAGATATCTCAGGGAATAAGTTGTCCTTACCCAATGCAAGTCATCGTAAGCTCTCTCATCTCTAAGTGTTCTTAATGTCCTAGCTTCTGCCTCTGTTATAGTAAGGCCACATAAAATCAACAAATACACTCTACAGAATTAAGAAGAGATACTTTTTAAGAATATTTATTAATTCGCCACAAACTTAAAGTTCTAATATGAAGTAGAAAATTTAAGCAATTTACTGCTTCATTTTGCTGAAAAACAAATTTTCAGTAGAATCCATTGATACAGATAATAATTTTCTCCCCTTACAACAATTTCAATAGATCATATGTGAAACTCATTTCTCTCACTTTCTTCCTTATCTTGCCTGAAAGGACAATTGTTAAGATTTGTCCAAAATTTAAAACAAGAAATAAAATCACCTGAAAGCCCATGTTCAATAGCAAGTTCTCTACAGTGAGCCGCTTTTCTTATTCCACTGAGAAGAAGCTCTTTGCGAGTCATCCTTGGCTTGCTGTCCTTCAGAAAAACCTGCAAAGTACATTTAAGATATTCAAAAGACATAGGCAACTATAATAATATAACACATCAAAATTCTGTCTCAAATATTTTCTTAATGGGATCAACTTACTAGATTACATACTCTAACTTGATTTAGGAAAATAAATCAGTATGGACTTATTTTTGTGAAAATAATATCTTCAGAGGTACATATTTTTTCATCTCACTTGTTACAATTGCATTTTCTCTAGGAAAATGGTGGAAGAACCACATAACAGATTGATTTCTCTGATCACAAACTAATCCTTTCATCAGGGAACAATGACCTTTCGAAAAATGATGGAATGCAAGTTTTGTTTGGAAACTTCATAGCATGCTTGAAAAATTCTGTGTTCATATATCACTCTTGATTCTTATTATGATTTTGTAATACAATACAGTCAGGCCATGGTTAATCAGTAAACAATCTACACAACTTATCTCTTCATATAGAATTATACATATAGGCTTTGTAAGTTTGTTAAGTGATTGGAGCTTCCAAAGTGAATTTTTAATTAGATTTATACATAAGACTTTTTTTTAAATAGAAATGGTTGGCTTCCAAAAACAATCTTACACTACAAGAGTACAATAGGTCCTTCCCAAATTTATTTCATTTTCAAGTTTATTCAAGCCCAATGCAATGGTGCAACTAAATTGAGGCCATACATTACCAGACATCAGGAAATTTGCAGCAAAGGTGATTGAGTCATGTGGAACACTTCAATGAGCGAAACTATGTGACAAATTCAAGATGAGTGCCTTGAAACATTCCAAAAATCAGAATCATCATCTGAAATAACAATATTGGCTTTCTTTTTTTTTAATTTTGAAAGTTAGTTTTTGGAGGAACAAAAATAAGACATCAAGGATGTTCCAAGGACGTCCTAACATCCCCGACGCCCCAAAAATATAAAAACAGAGTGACATATTTGAAAACATCCCTTGATATTTAGGGACATCCCTGAGACGTCCTCCCTGAAAACTCATGTACAAGAAACGTGGGGGAAATTTCACTCCCATCACACCATCCCCAAAACGTCCAGGAAATCTTTTTTTGGGGGACGCATCCCCATGTAACACTGGTATTTATAGTGTTTTCTTTTTCATTCCATGTATGTCCATAATAATTATCCTTTTGATTGTTTACCATATTCATAGCCTTCGATCCCTTGATTCCATGCTATGCTACAAGCTACGCCAAATATATGAAAAATGTTCGAACTTCGCCAAACTTTATCCCTGTCAAACATTTACACAAATGTTGTGCATTACTTTAATCTGGAAAGTTTTTGACATGATTTTGCACTATTTTATAAATATGTATATGTATACATATACCAAGTGAAAGCAAAGAATGGAAGTTTTTCTCCTATATTCCTAACATATATATGAAAAATAATTAGAAAATTTAAATCATATAAAAAAATCTTTTATTCAAAATTTAAGATGTTTTTTTCTTCGAACTTAATCAATTGGCGAACTTGAACCGAACTTTATCCTCATTGAACATGAACTTGAACTCAAACCTTGTGACTTAGATTTCCATGTTGTGAAGCCAGGAAACGGCTAGGGGGGGCATGTTTCAGCCCAGAAACATTTCCAAAACGTGAAACGTGGGGGGAAACGCCACCGAAACGTGCCAGATGTTTTTGGAAACATCTGGCATTTAAAGCATCATAACTTCTAAAAAATAAAAATAACTTCATTTAATGAACCTAAACCTAATCTACCTACCTAGACTTGCTAAAGACACTTCCTAAAAGCTATATAATGACATCTTGGGTCCATTCTAAATCACACTCTCATTTTTCTCTTGCTAAATTCAGTTTTCACTAAACTAACATTTAGCATTGTGAAGAGCAAAGAGACATCAAGGAGCAGCTTGAAGGAAGAGTTTAGGAGGTGCTGCTAAGAGCTAAGAGCATCAAGGAGGAATTTCAAAGCAGATTTGGAAGGAGGGATCAACTTCAAGGAGGAAAAACCAGGTATTTTTCAAGTTTTTTATTTTTTTTAAAGAAAATGTTAATGTGATCAATGATCACGAATGATGTGTGCATAATGCACACATCATTCATGATCATTGATCATGATATCAATATGTAGTTTTAATTTAGTAATTTTTAAACTCTATGCTAAAAAAATTTAAAATGTAACATTTCCTTTGCATTTTTTAAATAAAAAGCATATGTTGTTTTTTTAAATTATAAATATCATCCAAACTGTGTATGCTCTCACCTCACACCTATACGGTGAACTTGGTGATCAAAAGCAAAATAGGATGCGTAGGTTTTTTTTTTTGCTATTTTAAGAGTTTTTTTGTATTTTTTAAATTAAAAAATCCAAACTTTGTGTATGCTCTCACCTCACGCCTATACGGTGAACTTGGTGATCAAAAGCAGAATAGGATACATAGGGTTTAATAATTTAATTCTTTTTCCTATTTTTTAAAACTAAACGTTTATTTCATTTTTATAATTAAAATTAAAAAATCTAAAATTTGTGTATGCTCTCACCTCGCACCTATACGGTGAACTTGGTGATCAAAAGCAGAATATGATGTGTAGGGTTTAAAACTTTAATTCTTTTTGTTTTTTTAAAGTTTATTTTGTTTTTTTAAATTAAAAATCCGAACACTATGTATGCTCTCACCTCGCGCCTAAACGGTGAACTTGGTGATCAAAAGCAGAATAGGATATGTAGGGTGTAGTTATATTTATTGTTATCTAAGTTTATGTTTTTATTTTTCAATGTAGGTTTGATTCTTTGAGATATAAAATTTAAAAACATAAATGGCATCCAGTTCAGCTTCAGTGGGAGGGCATGGGGAAGCAAGCCAAGGTGGGGGTGTGCAATCTGTGGATCCTAAAGCTCCTCTTTGGAGACATGTGCAAGTGTTGGAGAACCTTGCTGGCGGTGGCTCTCGAGTTTGGATATGCAATCATTGCAATATTGAATTCAAAGCCTCATATACCCGACTCAAAGCTCATTTAATGGGGCAATCAAGAACGGGATTAGAAAATGTGCCAAGGTTGAAAGGAAACATATTTTGGCATATATGAAAGAGCAAGAGGAGGCTGATTTGCAAGCTTCAAAAGCTAGATTTAAAACCACTCCTTTGCAAAATAGGGGTTCACAAAAACCACCCACCCCATCAAACCATCCTTTTATTCAAATTGAAGTTGAAACTCCCATAGAGGAAGAGAGCTTGTCACGAAAGAGAACCTCCAAAGGTCCATTAGAGCAAGCATTTGCAAATGAGAAGAGGGAAATAGCTGATGAGTTGGTTGCTCGATGTGTTTATGCATGTGGGTTGCCTTTCAATGTGTTGCGGTCACCATATTGGCAACAAATGGTGAGAGGAATTAATGATGCACCACAAGGGTATAAAAGCCCTAGTTATGAGAAGGTGAGAACATCATTGTTGGCGAAAGAAGTGGCCCATGTACATACTTTTTTGCAGCCAATTAGGGATTCATGGAAGGAATCAAGGGTATCTATCATTTCAAATGGATGGAAAGATGCCCGAAATAGACCCCTAATCAACATTGTTGCAGTGTGCCCTAAAGGGGCAATGTTCTTAAGGGTTGTTGATTGTGAGGGTGAAGTGAAAGATGCTCAATTTATTGCTAATATTTTGATTGAGGCTATTGAGTCAGTGGGCCCTCAAAACGTTGTCCAAGTCATCACGGACAATGCCAAAAATTGTAGAGCAACAGGGCTGATTGTTGAGGGGAGATATGAGCACATTTTTTGGACACCTTGTGTAGTACACTCCTTGAATTTGATGTCAGAGAAGATTGGCAAAATACCATGGATAGAGGAAATTTATACAGAGGCAAATGAGATTCAAATGTTTGTCACAAATCATCATATGTCCTAGGCTATCTTTAGGAGGTTCTCAAAGTTGGAGTTGCTGAAGGTAACGAAAAATTTACTAGTTTCTAATTTTTATTTGCTAACTTTCTATGAAATATCAAATTATCATTTGAATTTCTTTTAAATTTAATTTTATATTTTATTAACTTGTTTTAATTTATTTTAATAGGTTGTTGAAACAAGATTTGCCTCTCACACGCTCGTCTTGAGACGACTTGTGAAGGTAAAACAAGCCTTATGCAGTATGGTGATTGATGATGTTTGGTCCGTGTGGAGGCAAGCAAACACAAAACGAGCCATCAAAATAAAATCATTGATACTTGATGATGATTGGTGGGCAAAGGTTGCATACTTGCTCAGTTTTACTGAGCCTATTTTATCTATGATTAGATATGCAACACATAGATGATGCTTGCATAGGGGAGATCTATGATGGCATTGACTTTATGCTTGAAAAATTAGAGACATCATACAAAAAAAGAGCAGATCTGAAGAAAACTTCTACAATGAAGTTAAGACGTGATCATGAGAAGGTGGAATAAAATGACCACCCCATTGCATCTCCTTGCCTATGCCTTGAATCCCAAATATTATAGCAGTGAAATACTTGGGCTACCTGGTAGGCAAGCACCATACAATGACCATGAAGTTGCAACTGGAACTAAGACAACATTCCGGAGGCTTTTTCCTGATCCAGCTGTAGCTACTGCGGTCCGCTATGAAATGGCATGCTTTGTCTCTTCATCTAATGGTAGCATGGGTGAATTAGATGCATTAAGTGACAAGTACAACCTGAAGCCATTCATGTGGTGGTATGTACATGGCCATGATGCCAAGTACCTACGACTGTTGCCATTAAAGTCCTCTCACAGGTATAAAATATTAAAATGAAATCAAAAGTTTGTTTATTAATTAAAAATTTAAAATGTATGTTCTTACTTCTTAGTAAATTAATTTTATTACTAATTGAAAATTTCTAACTTCTTTTTTGTAACAGGTGGCTAGCAATTCTTCAGCAGAGCGGAATTGGAGTACATATAGCTTCATCCACTCAGCCAAACGAAACAAGTTAGGATCCAAGAAGGTTGAGGATTTAGTGTATGTACATTCCAATTTGTGCATCCTCTCACACAAGATTGAAGGCTATATTAGAGGTCCCAACAAACTTTGGGATATTGATCCTGAGAGTAGTGACTTTGATGCTTCTGCTGCTACTCTTAGCCAACTTTCACTGCTTGGTATTGATGAAGAAGAATCGGGATCTTTTGCACAAGGGATGGAGAGTGGAGCTAGTGGGAGTGGAGCTGCCAGTGGTGTTCATGGAGATGATTATGAGGAAAATCTAGATGATATATTCTAGAATCTAGATTATTATCATGTATATGTGAATCATTGAAATTGTAACCATGTTGAATGATGACTCTTTAGAAGTTCAAATTTCAATGAATACAAAATATTTTGAGTGCTTTATCAATTATCTCTTATGGTCTACAATTATAAAATGAGTGCTGTGTGTGTGTGTATTGTACGGACGTTTCCTGTAACGTTTCGTATCCAAGGTTTTTGAAAAGTCTTTACCATGCTTATTTATCTCCTAAGTGGGTGAAGGGTGTGAAATTCCCTCATAAGTCTCACATCTTCATTCTCTTGTGCTCCTCCTTGTTATCATCTTCAAGCCTCTCCTCGTGCTCATCCTTGGTATGATGTGCGATACCTTGCAATGTCAACTTCTTTTTCATGTACCAAAGCTTCATGAACTTTTGCACATTAATATTCACAGTTCCCATTTTCTAACCATGAATATCCAAAAACAAAGTCTATGCCATCCATAGGAATAGCGTAAAAATCTAAGTGCATAGTGAATTTGTATATAGGGTGTTTTAAATCTTTAAACAATTGAACCTTTTTACCATATACTTTTATTTCCTATATATATCCTATATATACCTTCGCATGAACTTTCAACCAATTAACTAAATGAATACTAATGAAATCATACCAACTACTAGGATTTATGGATACAATAACCTTCTCCTTTTGAATGCATCCGTGAACTTATAATATGGACGCTTCTTTAGTTGGAACAACATACTTGGATTTATTTTGCTTTCATGTTCCCGGGATAAGGTTTATTTTTCTTCTCCCTCTTCTTCTTTTTCTTCTGTTATTTTATCTTCATCCTTTGTTTCTTCTTCTTCTTTTTCTTTGTCTTGCAAAGAAAATCTCATTGTCTTTATTATTTAGATACTTTCTTGAAGCAAGTTGGTTATATATCCATGTTAGTCCTCCACACCTCTTTGGTAAATATCAAACAATTAACTCCAGTTCTTCTGAATTCCAAAATAGCTTGCTGTAATCAAGGTTATTCCACTAATGAAAAGATTCCACTTTAAAATAATTAACAATAGAAAAACTATACCTTTTGTAATGAATATTTTGAGATTCGAATTCATTTCACCATTCTCTAACATCAATGTCATCACTTCCAAGAATCCTTTGTATTTCCATGACTCATGGTTCATATGAGCCCCACGGTTTCAAGAAAACATGCATTCAATGTATCTCCTCCCTACCGAAAACCCAGATTGAAGTTATGATTTTTAAATTGAATTTTGTATGTAGAAAATCCACCAAAATAGATTCAAAAGGTCAACATAAAAGCACCATGTCTCAAATTTGCTATTGTAGCCACTTTTTAGAATGCACTCAAGTGTACTTTCGGATGACACAAGAATCACCTCAATCCGACACCTATACTAGTAGAAAGATCTTCTCCAAGTAAAAATAGACAAAAAAATTCAAATATGCATAAAATCTCCCCTACATCACCCAAATTGCTAGCTCGGATACCAATGATGGCCTCCAACTAAGCAAACAGCAGAATAAGAATATTACAAGCAATAATAAATAATTTGGGAGAGTGCTAACAAGATTTGATGGTGAGAGCACATCGCTGCACAAGAAGAGTTCCACAAAGCACAATATTGTGAAGATAAGAATAATGAATAGTAAATATAGATAAGATAGGCGATGATATGATCGAATGGTTATTACTATTGTATATATCCTAGTCTATTGTTATACTACTAGATATGATGTGATTAGTCAGTTTATCAAGATGACTAATAATTGCATGCTCTAGGGCACAACAAATGTTCATGTGCCTTCAAACAAAGATTTTCTAAAAGCCTTGAGAAATCAAATTTACATGAGAACGTGAACCAAAGAATGCATTTAACTTTGTCTAAATTACTTTTATTTTGATATGGGAGAGCCTTGTCAACCCACCTTTTCTTGAGACCCTTCATTCCTCATGCATGATTCCCTTTGCATATAAGTGCATGCTACCTTTTGTCCACATCCAAACTACTCCAAATCTGTCTCCCCTCTGCCAAGGTTGTTTTATGCTTCTTGGGCTGCACCTTGGTGTGGTTATTTGGATACAATTTCAGATGAAGATTCCAAACTTTGTCCTTAATATGGCCATCTATATCACAATGCTTAGAGCAGTTTTTAGAATCATTTCTTCTATGTATAGTGGTGGCAGTTCTCTCACCTTTGCACTTACCTTTGCCTTTTGTATTGGACGATTCTTGTTGATTTGATGTAAAGGAGTAGCTCGTCAATCGAGACAAAAATGGAAGTCTTTGCCCCACCCCTCTAGCTCTAGCCACACGGGTTGTCGGTTGATCGGCTAAAGGGCCTGTATATGTAGAGGGCACGGATGAAAGCGGACAAGTGCCAACAAGACTAGACTATCGAGAGTTTCCTGGATCTGAATTTCGTTCTTGTCCTTAAGCTTGAAATGTGATTCATCAATTTCTTGGGCTTGAAAATGTAATGCCCCTTTCCAGGCTAAAACTGAAAAAAGGAGTGAAATGGCACAAACCCAAATCAAAGTAAACTGAAATTTATAACAGCAAGCTATAGCAGTCTGAAATCTTATCACAGCAAGAGGGAAATTGCAAGAATTTACCACCAATACCACTTTTACACCATCCAAAGCAAGTAGGGAACACTAATAATTATTTTAGAACAAATACAAGCCAAGAAATGATTTTATAAAACCCTCAGCTGGAGTATATTTAATTAAATTTGCAACAGCAGCGAACCCACTTACAAAAATGGCTGGAAGTTGAGATTCCAAGGCCCAAAATTCAATCCGCAAATGCAATCAACCTTAGAAATTATGAACAATCCAAATATCAACAAAGAATGAAGTGTCGTGCACTAGATATCACCAAACTCCACCACTATGCAAGTCGCCACCCTAGGAGAGGGTTTACAATAGGCTGAAAATGGTGAATTTCCCAAGAAAATTTGAGTTTCACGCAAGCGTGACCTCCGTATGAGAGATCACCGGGTAATTTTGATAACATGCAGGAATATTCAGTCCCAAATCACATTGATTGAAGAGCAAACATCATGTTTCCATTCTCAATTGCAAGAGAGAGAATTTTTCAACTCGCCTCCGAAGAACTCCAAGAAAATGAAAAATTCCAAAAGCAAGTAGGTTGATCTAAGAAAATCGTGAAAATTGGCTAAGTCCCGCTCAAGGTAGCCTTGGGATAGCTAAAGGAACGCACGCAAAACCAAAAGATGATCCGAACCGGCTAACCGGGCGAAAAAGGTCTGCACCTCCTTGAGACATATAAGCATTTGGGACTTTTCTTTTTCAAGTGACATTTACACGGGCGCGAAATGACTTTTCTAAGAAAATGATTAGACAATTGCCGAAAATAATCGGGACAAATGGGACAAAAACAATGACAATCATGACATTGAAATCACTTGCTCTTTCCCTTTAAGCCCACGGGAAGAGGAATGGCCCCAAGGTCATTCAAATGGCTAGCGAAGAGAAGAAAAGCATTCGAAAAGTAAGTCTCCTTAAAGTTGGGACCTTTGAGGAACAAATGGACGACGAACCTTGTTGGAAACCCACATTTAAAATACTTTAGCCTGGGGAATTTGGACAAAAGTGACACACAATTTGCCCTTAAGACCCGACGACCAAAGATCACGCCATTGTCACAAGGGGAAAGTTTTTCAAAGTCAAAACCAGTTTTGGATAAAATTGAGACAATCAATGAGAAGTGCCACGCTTAGTTATCTGCAAGGGCCCACAAGCAAATTTCTTGAAATGCATCAGCATAATATTCTCAAGGCAAGGGAAAGAATGTCAATTCAATTTAGAAAGAAAATGCAATCATTTGTCATCACTTAGTGGCAAAGCATGGAAATATACCTCAAGCTTCAAAACCAATTGTTGGATTTTCCACGTGTACTAAATCTTCAGATCGTTCATATCTTTTGATCAAGAGCTCGGATTGAATGATTGTTTATATCAGTCAAAGCTTATGAAATTCTCTCCACATGATTTGGAGCTGATCTCTCTTTCTTTTTGTTGAGCTGCTCTTTTCCTCGTTGATGTAGCTTTCGAGAGTCAAGAGAACTCCAAGTTTCTTGGAGTTTCCAAAACCTCTCCAATATATCAATCTTGCCCATAGATTGGGACATATTTTCCACATTGACCTCAATCTTGAGAACTTAATTCGAGAATCGGGTCTATTCTCCTCCAAATCGGTCAAAGATGGGGTGGTATGGGTTTGGAAACACCGATTTTCAAAAAGACCTATGCCATTTATGCAAACATCCATACAATATATTATTAAAAAAAAAAAAAAATTATCTATATATTTGCATGATACTTTTTTCCCAAAATTTTAGTCCATAAGAGATAAAAACCGAAATATTTGGCATTCATTAGGACGGGTGAAGTTCAAAAGTTCATTCTACAGCCTCCCTTCTTTTATCTCTATGATTATAAATGGATTCTAGAACCTCCTCCCTAGATTTTGTAATGTCGTTTTGCCTTTACTAATGGAATGAGTTTAGTGAAAACTAAATTCAACGGAGAAAGAAATGTGTTTTTAGATACATAGACCATCCTTCCTGTCATTGCTTGCTCTTCTTTAGCAATTATCTTTAGGAATGTTGGCATGTGGAATGTTCATTGCAGGTTAGAAACAATAAATGTAAAAAGAGTTTTGGGACATTTTGTGTGTGTGGGCCCTTGATGCATATCGTCCATCCTTCCCATTGCTCACCTCTCTTTGTCCCATGGTAGTTTTGATAGATGTCCAACATTCTCCTTTTGGTGCATCACCATCTTTAGTTAGTTTCATTTTGAAAGACTGCCCTCTCTCCGCAAGTTAGAATAGGATTAGGATCTAAACCTCTATAGTTTTGCAAAATATAGATCTAAATCGAGGAGTTTGAAGGGACCTCTTAACTGGAGATCTCCTCGTTTGTTTCACAAGTCCCGCGCTTGAGAGAGGTTTCCATGTTGTGCAATCACACTGGATGCACCGAACATCAACCTAGAAGCGATGTGCGTCCGGGGTGCCGTGATTTTACTAACAATCACCAATGAAGAAATGAGGGGTTTCATCCTCAAATCAAGTGCAAAGAGGGTTTCCATCAATCGCAGAGAGAAAGCAATTTCGCTCTCCAACTGATAAAGAAATCTCCTCAATTCCAAAAGCAAGTTTCTTTCTCTAAGCCAATATTGAACCCTTTATATAGCTAAAGGTGGCGCTAAAACCAAAAGATGATCCTCAAAGAGGACTGACCTCCTTGAGACATATAAGTTTCTTTTTCTTTTCTTTTCAAGTGACATTTACACTTTTTCGAACCGACTTGACTTTTCTAAGTCATGATTAGACAATTGCTTTAAAATAATACAAAGCTACAAAAGCAAGTGAAAATCATGACATTGCAATACTTCACTTGCTCTTTCCCTTTAAGCCCACGGGAAGAGGAATGGCCCCAAGGTCTTCAAAATGAACTAGCCTAGAGAAGGGGCATTAGGAAAAGTAGTTGGAAAGTCTCCACATGGTTATTAAGTCCTTCAGGTACTTTGTCACCGAGACTCCAATCTTGTGTGAAACCCACATTTAAAATACTTTTCCAAAATAAATTTGGAGGTGTATTCCCACACAATTTGCCCTTACTTGTGCACAAGTATTGACTATTTTTCATTTTCAAAACCAATTGGATAAAATTGAGACGATCAATTCAGTGTGTGATATATTATGAGTTATTACAGCAATCCTCTCGGCTTAGTTACCAAGGATTGTCTTGATGGCTAATGCATCAGCATAATATTCTCACCAAGGGAAAGCATGTCAATTCAATTTAGAAAGAAAATGCAATCATTTGCTTCACTTATCAGAAAGCATGGAAATATACCTCAAGCTCTCGAAACCAATTGTTCGGATTTTCCACGTGTACTTGTTCTTCAAAGGGTTGAATCTCCATTCAAGGCTCTACCTTGAATGATTGTTTTGGCTAGTCATTGCTTGAGCATTCTCCTCCACTTTGGAGCTGCTCCTCTCTTTCTTTTTTGTTGGGCTGCTCTTTTCCTCGTTGATGTAGCTTTCGAGAGTCCAAGAGAACTCCAAGTTTGCTACTTGGAGTTTCCAACCACCTCTCCAATATATCAATCTTGCCCATAGATTGGGACATATTTTCCACATTGACCTCAATCTTGAGAACTTTTCTTCGTGTCTATGTTGCCAAGAAACGGAAATGGGTACAGTGTATGGGTTTGAAACACGTAAACACCGATTTTCAAAAAGACCTTGGGTACAAAATGTTATGCAAACATCCATACAATATATTATTAAAAAAAAAAAAATTTATATATATATATGCATGGATTTTTTCAAAATTTTAGTCCATAAGAGATAAAGCACTCAAAATATTTTGTATTCATTGAAGTTCAAAAGATTCAACATGGTTACAATTTCATATATACATGATTATAATCTAGATTCTAGAATATATCATCTAGATTTTCCTTGATGCCTCTTTGCTCTTCACAATGCTAAATGTTAGTTTAGTGAAAACTGAATTCAACAAGAGAAAGAAATGAGTGTGATTTAGAATGGACCAAAGATGTCATTATATAGCTTTTAGGAAGTGTCTTTAGGAAGGTTGGGTGGGTAGATTAGGGTTAGAAACAATAAATGCTAAAAAGAGATGTGTGTGTGTGTGTGTTGGATTTTTAACATGCCCTTAGCCATGGGTATGGCCCGGAAACACCTTGTGTACGTATTGGGAAACATCCCAATAGTTTTGTTTAAGAGCTGTACCTATTGGTGTTTCCAGGGCTTAACCAGTTTGTGCATGCATCTTGGGGACATCTACTCCCGCTGCATTCGCTACCATTGACCGAAACAAGTAAATTGTTACAGAGCTGGAGGGCATTTCCAAGCTACATAGCTTCATGTCAATACTCAACTCTTAGTGTTGAATATGCTCCTCTTCATGCATCAGGCTTGCTCCTCTTTATTCCATTTCATTCTGAATATGTCTTGTTGCAATGAAAAAAAATCTCCTCACAATCCAAGAAACAAAGTATTCTAATACCAATATTATCTCTAATCATATTTGATATCCCAAAGGTTGATTCATCAACGTGTATCCTAACTAAATAATTATTGAAATCAAACACAAATATACTCTACTTCAAGCAACCATGCTCATAGTTGCCTAAATAGAATTGTTAGCTAACATAATTGTTAAGTAAAACCACAACCACATTGAAAATGACTGCATGTGTATGATGTGAGCTAAATTCATGGAAAAGAATAAAATTACAGCAAGATAACACAGCATCAACACCTTGTTTACCTAGGAGAAACCATGGAAAAACTCCAAATTGAAAATGGTTGCATCTGCTCCTCCTTTAATTTTTGAAATCAGCAACTGCAAAATAAAGAGTGGCTCTCAATGGAGCAATAGAGATTATTGTGGACACAAAACAAATCTCCTACAACAACACTCTACTCTCTGCTCTTGTTATAGCATACTTTCTTATACTCCTTATACCTATTAGGCATTACTATGTTCTAGTGTGAACATTAGTAATAGTATTATTTATATATTAAAGTGATTTAGTGTGTGCAAATAATGAGTTGTATTTACAACTCATATTAGTTTGTGATATATTATGAGTTGTTACAGCAACTCATAATATTAGGATGGATTAATATTGTTGTGAGATATAATCTCACATAGCTATTTTTGAGAGTGTGAGATATTTGGGGATAAAGAGAGATTTTAGTGATTGTGAGTTATTCAGGGAGATATTATAGGGATTGGAGATTGGATTGACTACTAGTTTGTAGGAGTTCATCATTGTTAAGTATCTCTCATTATATGAATAAAAGTATCCCAAACGAATTCAATTTGAAGATTATAATATTTGATGTTTATTTCTCACATTATTGTTCAAATTTTAAGAGAAATCTAACCAAATTTTACATTTGGTATCAGAGAAGGTTTCCTTATGCAAGTGTAGTAGCAAAGACGAAGATGGTTGAAAGAATCCCGTGAGAAAAATTTCAGCAGACAGCTTGCAGTAAAAAGAACGCAGTTTACTCATATGTCATCGGATTGATGTCTCGTTTCTTTTATGGAAAGATAAGAACAAGATGCACAATGTTGCAGTTTACATCATCTTTAGATTCAGCTTGTAGGTGTGCCTAAATATTAGTGTTGAGTGAAACATTTTTGTTTTAAAACAAAAACGGCTGGTAAATTGAACATTTCTCAAAAACCCAGATTCCAAATCTTGCAAAAAAATTGAGTATGTTTATTTGAATTATGGGAACATTCTGTCAAAACATTACAAAAACTCAGTTTCTATTTTAAGATAAAACTGGAAATCAAAACAGGGATCTAGAAAAGAAGAAAAATGGTGCATGGTACGCATATGCATTTTTCAATAATTCGTGTTTCTTGAAATTGACCTACAGTATTCAGTTTGTGTATTGTATTGGTGATTTGCATCTAATAGTTTTGTTTGGAAGCATTCACGGCCCGCCATTGGGTATTAAAAGTTTGATTTGCAAAGGCATCTGCGTTGACATTGCATCTTGGCATTGATCAGCCTTCCCTACTCCACGACTATCATTCGCTTGCGCCCAACCAAAAGTAAATTGTTACAGATCTGTAAGTGTTCGAATTTTATAATGGATTTGTCAATTCCTCTAGATAAATTTAATGGTCTGAACTTCCATACATGGAAGGTAAAGATCCAGATGCAGCTCTTCTTGCTAAGGAGGAATCTGATCATGAAGAAGAACCAAAAACAAAGAAGGTGGTTATAATTCTGATGAATACCTATATTAAGTAAGCAGATCTTTTAAGGATGGAGGCACTGGAGGTTAGAGGCTAATCAGCACCTCTCGTTAGTCACCAACGATGGGGCCGCATATGCATTGGTGGCTTATTTATTTTCAACAGTGTGGTTAAGTGTGTTTTTTTATTTTGAAGAATAATACATGTTCATGATGTAACATGAGATTCCTATGTAATCCCCATTGTATGTGTATGATGTGAGCTAAAAAGTTACGTTGCTATGTAGTGTTGTTGGTTAACCATATAAAACCTTCTTTGAAGGGTTGTTGGTTGTCCTTGAAAACCTTCTTTATAGGGTTACTAGTTGTCCTCGAAAACCTTCTTGTGGTTAATGGTAAACCAAATTGTAAAACCATACTTGTGGTTAGTGGTAAACCAAATTGTAAAACATGAGCAGGTACAAGATGAAGCTTTCCCCATGTTCACACTAAGGGGGTGATTGTTAGGAATTACTATGTTCTAGTGTGAACATTAGTAATAATATTATTTAAATATTAAAATGATTTAATGTGTGCAAATAATGAGTTGTATTTACAACTCATATTAGTTTGTAATATATTATGAGTTGTCACAACAACTCATAATATTAGGATAGATTAATATTGTTGTGAGATATAATCTCATGTAGCTATTTTTGAGAGTGTGAGATATTTGGGGATAAAGAGAGATTGTAGTGATTGTGAGTTATTCAGGGAGATATTATAGGGATTGGAGATTGGATTGACTCCTAGTTTGTAGGAGATCATCATTGTATAAATATCTCTCATTATATGAATAAAAGTATCCCAAACAATTTCAATTTAAAGGTTATAATATTCGGTGTTTATTTCTCACATTATTGATCAGATATTAAGAGAAATCTAACCAAATTTTACAATACCATTGTCCACTCCAACTTCTGCTTCCTCTCTAGATATTCTACACAGAAATATGCTTATATAAATGCCTAGGTAGCGTTACAGATGTTTTTCACATTTGACACATCATGGAAGATGAAGTTGGAACATTCAGGATGACACAGCAGTCTTGCTGCTTCGTTTCTGGAAACCCAATCTTCATTATTGGGTCGGTAGGTTGGACCCCCTACAAACTGCCATACGACCTCGTTCCATTCATTGGAGCCATTTTCAACACCTTCCAAACCTGTGTTCCAATTATTTTGGCACATTTGGATGGTCTGACCCAAATTTAACTCATCATGTTCGCTAAATTTCATTGGCAAGGTTTGGCATGGATTGATCCCATTAAGATATTCGAGTTTCTGCATAAAACTTACGAGCACCTTGAAGGGTGACTTTAACCAAATTTCATCTGATTTGAACTTGAACTGCAAAAGTTAATCTTTCTATTTGCAAGTTCTTGTCATCTTAGTGCAATGTTAATGCCCTGAGGGCCTTGGGAGACTTATCAAGATGTCTTTCCATCTTTCACGTTTTACCGATCTGCTTTGAATCAAAGTTCACCCCAAGAATCACGAATTTTCTTTCAGTACTTGTCAGGTTCTGATTGTGTAGCTGTAACTGCAAAGAGATATTTGTTTATCCATGACGCAGTTTGTCAAATATTTGACAGTCATTTGACTAGCAACTAGGCAAAAATGTTAAAGGGCATTTGATTTATTAAGTATTCACCATAGTCTCTTGGAGTCATGGGGGTGCCATTCAAATCAGAGCACGTGAGTAAATGAATAAGGGTAAAGCTATATTATATATAAATATAGTCACCAAAAGATGTGGGTACAGGAAAGCAGTCCTGCCGCTATATTGGAGTTTCTGCTTGTGTAGCTGTAACTGCAAAGAGATACTTGTTTATCCATGAGGCAGTTTGTCAAATATTTGACAGTCATTTGACTAGCAACAAGGCAAAAATGTTAAATGACGTTTGATTTATTAAGTATTGACCATAGTCTCTTGGAGTCGTGGGGTGCTGGTACTATTATGGTGATCAGGATGCCATTAAAATCAGAGCACGTGAGTAAATGAATAAGGGTAAAGCTATATTATATATAAATATAGTCACCAAAAGATGTGGGTACAGGAACGCAGTCCTTGCCGCTATATTGGAGTTTCCTGATGACTACAGTATTGAAAATCGTAATCTAGGGACTTTAAAAATAGAATGGGCTCTACTCATCATGTTCGCTAAATTTCATCAGCAAGGTTTGGCATGGATTGATCCCATTAAGATATTTGAGTTTCTGCATAAAACTTACGAGCACCTTGAAGGGTGAATCTAACCAAATTTCATCTCATTTGAACTTGAAATGCAAAAGTTAATCTTTCTATTTGCAAGTTCTTGTCATATTAGTGCAATGTTAATGCCCTGAGGGCCTTGGGAGACTTATCAAGATGTCTTTGCATCTTTCACGTTTTACTGATCTGCTTTGAATCAAAGTTCACCCCAAGAACCAAGCATTTTTCTTTCAGTACTTGTCAGGTTTTGATTGTGTAGCTGTAACTGCAAAAAGATACTTGTTTATCCATGACACAGTTTGTCAAATAGTTGACAGTCATTTGACTAGCAACAAGGCAAAAATGTTAAATGGCATTTGATTTATTAGGTATCGACCATAGTCTCCTGGAGTCGTGGGGTGCTGGTACTATTACGGTGATCAAGATGCCATTCAAATCAGAGCACGCGAGTAAATGAATAAGGGTAAAGCTATATTATATATAAATATAGTCACCAAAAGATGTCGACGCTATATTGGAGTTTCCTGATGACTACAGAATCGACAATCATAATCTAGAGATTTTAAAATAGAATGGGCTCTACTTTCTATTACTTACGAATCCTAATGGTCAATGAAATCAAATCTGCTTTCTGTTGCTTAGCATTGTGATAATGTTTGTATCCTGCTCGATTTCATTTATGCTCATAGATAGTATTGTGAGATGTTACGCTTCCATTTAGTTCCTAGATGGGATGAATGAAATTTGTTTTGGTCATGGGTCACCTTGGTCATTCATCACCCCTTGCATAACTTCTCCCACGAATTAAACATTGCCACTGTTGGAGACTTGATACTCAAAGCAATAAAGTACTGATGAAATTGTGAGGAATACTGAATCATTTTATCGTATCATTTCTGCAAGTTCATTGTCATGGTATGGTCTTAACAAGTCTATTTTCAATCTCGCATGAATTTGTGAATATTGTTTACGGGTGTGTTGATCAGGTCTGAGGAGTATGAGGAAAAGTTGTTAGTATCTCACTGAATAAAACATTTTCCTTCAGCTTCGTGTAAATATTCTATTTCTTAAATCTGTTTCAGGATATTTTTATTTTATTATTTCGTGTGTCAGATTTGAGGGCAATGGGTCAATTTCATTTTACTATTCTTTCAGACTCCTCATGTGCGTTTGATTCCACTGTGTTCTATATTAGTTTAGATGTTAGTTTGTGTTTTAAGTGTTGAGCTTTGAGTTTGAGTTTCGCGCTGGTAGCCACACCCAGGCCAGATTCAATAATTTGTAATATCTGTCAAAACGGGAGGATAATTCTCATGGTTTCCTTGATGTCGTTTCACTAACAAGACTCCCAGGTTGGTGACATGTTTGAGGACTAATACAAATACAAGACTAAAGTTTGTCTCCATTCAAATTATACCTAATTTGCTAAGTTCCCAAACCTTCCAAATGATTTGAATAACAAAAGTGCCTCTGATTTAAACAAGCACCAAAGTAGCAAGCAGAGTTTGAATACCGAGCCCACATAAGCTTCACTTATTGTAAAGAGCACCAACTTCAATGTAATGCCGGATGAGAATTTCTCATGCCTAATTTTCTTCAACAGCACACAATCCATTTGGCACTTAAAGCATTTCTATGTCTACAAATATATATATTGTTTATGCCACCATAATCTTTGAAAAACAACATAAACGGCAACTTTCTCTGTGAAATGACTTGACACCATGTGAATGTATCAATGAAAGTTTCAAAATCTCTTATCTTATTGGTTACAGGTGGACATAATAGGAGCTCAGCAATAAGAATAAAGAGCATGTGTAGTGGCCATTAACCGTAACACAAATCTAAAACTTGGTTGCTACCAACATAGGAATGCTTAGGTGATAAAGTATTTCCACGGTCCATATGAATTAGAAAAATTGCTTCTGGAATAAAATAAATCCATATGAATTTGACCAGATAAATCCGACGCAGTTGACTATCTTTTCAAGTTGGATGGCATAGTTCTAAGGGTAAACCTGGCAAAGCAAATGGCCAAGAACTTAATACATTTCTCCCTATTGAGTCCACCCCAGTCAAATTTATTGAGCCAATTAGGCATTGGGAGTAAGGCTTTTCCTGTAACACTATGTGTTCTGCCATTGAACATTAGAACTAGAAGCTTTGTTGACATTACCCAAACAACTAGCATTAGAAATACATTATGCTTCCTTCATAAGAGAGAGGAATCATCAATAGAATTCCATTAATGAGTTGGCTATTACAGTTTCCTCAAAGTCAAATACCTTTTACTAGCCTTGAAGAAACTCTATGTGCAAGGAGATATCTAGAAACTTTTACAAGCAAAATATATGATGAAGGGGGTGGTGGAAATCTGATTGAATAGGACAACACAGAACATATCATTTAACATCGCAATGGTCAGACGAGTTCAATCATCTGCCCAAAGGGCTTGAATGACCCACATAAAGAATGGGCAAAAGCCTAAAACCTGAAGCATGGCTAACATAAACTTCCTACACACTCTAATATGGCTAAATAAACTTCCTCGAGTAATTGGCATGATGATGGCCTGAATTCCAGCCCTGCTGAGCACGATCTGATGTTAAAGATGATGCAATTATGTGAACAGGGCTTGAGGCCAGATGCGGAGCTTCAGCTAAAATTTGCCAGAATAAAAACCCTTGGACACGGATTTTAAGCCAACTAGAAGTTTGATGGACCATATACTCTGCATTTTAATAGACTAAATAGAATCGGACTATAAGATAAGGCTAGATGCAAGTCTTACACAAAGTTTGGCAGAAAAAAAACCTAGAACAAGCTTCGAAGCTTAACATAGATCTAAGTTTGGTTGAGCATTCCCCCTGCATTTTATTTGACGATACAATGGGACAGCAACGATAAGACTGGATGCGAGTCTCACACAAATATGGATTCTAAGCTAAACATTGAACACTTGCCGGGGGCAATCAAAATAAATTGAAATAAAATTCGAAACACAAATTAGCTCCAAGTGAGAAAAATCATTGAGACCACTTTCATATGATTGCTTCCAAGACAACTAAAGACATTCACATGTAATTTTAATCAGACATGCAACAAATTGCTTGGGGTACATCTTATTCGTCTACAAGGAAAAGCTTGAAATTCCAAACAGAATAAAAGATGATTCCGATTGTCTAAGGTCGTACCAGGGCTGAGTTAAATGCAAGAAAATTTGAATGAATGCAACAAAAACTGTACTTACGGGATCATTGGCGACAAGGTTGGCCAGCTTGTGATAAAATTCAAAAGGCTGTTGTCCTCCAGCCCAAACAATCTTCATGGCATTTACATCGAAGGTCGCCTGCGCCCTCTCTGTAGCCAACTCCTCCATTTTCTAGAGCTAAAGAAACAAACCTTTCAGGTTGTGTTTTTGGGGTTTCAGGCTACAGCAATGTCACTGGAAGCCTCTGGTTACATGTCTGGCCTTAGTTGACTCGTAAAAATTCTCTGAAGTACTTCATTAGTCTCGTGTAATTCTCTCAAGTACAAGAGAGAGTTTCCAACGTCAAATGTACTTCATTAGTCAAAACAAATTTGGAATGTTTCTCTTGACTTCCTTTCATATAATCATGGCATAAATCAGGGACTCGGAGTGGGGAGGGAGTGTTTAATGAACGAAATATTTGTATTTGACACTTAAATGGTATTTGGGGCTTTTAAAGCTATGATTACAAAACAGATTCAGGAAATTCAAGATTTTGACAGTTTCAAAGGGAACAAGAGATTTATGAACAGCGAGAATTTGATGGTTATAATTCACTGGGGCGCTCTGGAGTGCAAGCATTCTAAAGCCAGAAGAAGTACCAAAAATAGTTTCCTGGCTAATCTGTGGTTTGATGATGATTGCAAGGCTGCAAAGAAAATGGTGAATATTTCTAGAAGGGACAAAACATATATAAAAGTGTACAAAAATCTAGTGAGAGATAAAAAGGAAGAATTCATGAAGATAAGGAGGAAGGAGCTGATTTCTATGGGGAAGAATAATCTAAGGGGTTTTGGAGAGAACTTCAAAGCAGACTAGAACAAATGTGGAGAACAGTATCACAGATATCCAATGGTTAGAATATGCAAAAATGTTGTATCAAAACAAAGATCCTCTCCCTCCTCCTCCAATAATTGAAAATAAGGACAAACTCTTTTCTACAAAGGACATCAAGGAAGGAATCAAAAAGTTAGCAGCAGGCAAAGCTCAAGACATTGATGGGCTACAAGCGGAATTTTTAAAATGGAGTATGGATGACATTGCACCATACATAAAAGAGATTTTCAATAGAGTTATTCAGTACGGTTTTCTAGAAAATTGGACAACCAACATTGTCGTCCCTCTTCACAAAAGTGGTGATGTCAACAATCCATCAAACTACCGCACTATTATGATTAATCCTATTTTTGGAAAACTCTTTGGTAGTATGGTGGAACGTAGAATTAGTATTTGGGCTGAAAAGGAAGGTAAGAGGGCGAAAGGACAAGCTAGTTTCAAACCAAAACATTCTACTATTGATCATTGTGTCACCCTCAGACACATGATTGAAAAGGTTTGGGATAAGCAAGGGGAAGAGGTCTATTGTTGTTTTGTTGACTTCAAAAAGGCATTTGATATTGTACAAGGGCAAACTTTGGACCAAAATGGAAGAATTGGGTATACCAGAAAAGTATAGGGCAGTGGTTCATAGGCTTTATGAGCAAGTTCAAGCCAAAATAAGAATGAAGGATGGCTTATCCGAGTGCTTTGGGAGTGACATCGAGGTCAAGCAAGGATGTCCTTATCTCCCACTTTGTTTGGGCTATACATAGACAAGTTAGAGGAGTGGATTGACACGATGGGTGGAAGTGGAGTCCACCTAGCTTCTTATGTGGTAAAATTGTTGCTTTATGTTGATGACCTTATTTTAATGGCTAAAGCATAGGGATTGCAAGATCACTTGAGAGCTCTGGAATTATTCTGTAAAGAGGTGGGGATGTAGGTGAACACAAGTAAAACCAAAATCATGATTTTTACTTTAAGAAGAAAGCCAAAGCAAATGAATTTTGAGTTTGAAGGTGGTCCCTTGCAAGTGGTAAATGATTACAAGTATTTGGGTCTTGACTTTCACAGTAATCTCAGTTGGGAGGCCTATAGAGCTAGGAGGATACAAGGGGATGGAAGGCTCTATATTTGCTCCAAAATAGATGCAAATCAGCATAATTGTGGGATTGGAAAACTAAATTAACTCTTTTTGGATTGCTTGTTATTCCAGTGGTCTTATATGGTTGTGAAGTTTGGGGCAGCAGACACCGGCGGTGAAATGGAGACAAATAGAAAGGTTACAAAAACATTTTATCACAAGTAACCTCGAACTAAAATTTGCAGTCCCTTACGAGATGATTCTTGTTGAAGTTGGGGCCTTCCCGATGCAGGTGACAACTTCAATTCGACTTTTGAGGTACTTGAAGAAAGTTGAAAGCATGGGCAATTTGGTGGCCTAAGATAGTTGTGGAAGAAAAGTTGAATAGAAGGAAGAGCACTTGGATGAAGTAGAATGAAAAGTGGATGAAGAAATGGGAAATTAGCATGCAGGATTGTCCTAACACTAATGGGGATATCAAAAAGTATGTAAGAGAGAAAGTCAAAATTGCCATGTGGACGAAACAATTGGGAAGAAAAAGAGAATACTATGTCAAGAACTTTAATCCCACATGTGATCACGAGCAAAAACACTATATGGAGGCGGAAATAAAGTGGAAAGCTAAGATGTTAATTGCCCAATTGAAAACTAGTTCACATCATCTTAGATGTGAAACAAGGAGATGGACAACGCTGAAAGAAGAATGGTTCGAAAGAGTTTGTATATTTTGCAGGTCAGGTTCTGTGGAAACGAAATGGTACTTTCTAATGGAGTGTGTAACGTATGAGGACATTCATAGTAGATTTACTGACTGTCTAAAAATGGAGGTTCTTACGACCTTGTTCGAGGAGGATAAGATTGCAAAAACAACAGATTACTTAATTGAAATCCATAATAGAAGGCTCAAGATTAGCAAAGAAATTGAGAAAGAGCAGAAGTAGCAATTTTGAGTTGGTTTCTTTGGTGTTTTGTTTGATTGGCTTGCTTTTGCCTTTTTCTTTCCCATAGGTTGTTTGGCCTCGTGGACGTCATTAAAATCCTTCAATTCAATCTTTTGTATTTATTACGTAGTTTTGTATGTTATCTTGGTGAATGTTTTACATCTTTGTTATAATTTTATAAGCATTTGGAATGGAATGAAGGCAAACATGTTAAGATAAACTACGATCTTAAAAGAATGTGTTTTGACTTGGATTTCTTGCATTTGTGATTTATTGTATAGGACAACAATTATTGTACTTGTGTGTTTGTTAATGTGACGACAAATTGTCGTATACTTGCTATACTGATATTCGATGTGATTGACTTGATTGACACACACACCTTGAATCAATTTCATGTGACACACCTTGAATCAATTTCATTGATCCAAGTATGCTGAGGGCTTCTGGTGATTTCTGTATTGATTTACTCTTGAACCGAACCCGAGGTTGTCATGAACGTGCAGCGCCTGATCGCAGGTATGAGCAGCTGGCACGTAAATGCCAACGACAGGGGTTCGATTCTTGAGCCCTGTACTGTCGAACTTGGAACCTCGTGAGGCAAGAAATGCCTGGACACGGGTGGCCTCGACACGTGATCCAAAGGACGGAACGTCCTGCTCTGCATTGATGTGAATGTCTGTAGGAAGGTAGGATGGAGGTTGTTTGGTGTTAGTGGTTAGTAGGAATTAAAAACCTAAACTAATCCTAAGTCCTAACATGCATCCTACACTACTATCCTAAGTGGATTTTTAAATTAAAAAAAAAAAAGGGGAAAAATAAACCTAAGTTCTAATAACCTAAGGCTAAACTAAGACCTAGGTTGAACACTATATGCAACCTAAACTAATCCTAATCAAAAAGGGCGCGCAGACCCTTGGAAGGAGAGGATAAGGATGAGGGAAGGGCATTCATTGGCATTTAATAAAAAGTCCATACGTGGACAGCGCCAGTTTTGGCGGGCGGAGTAAGAAATGGAGGCATCTATTTGGAGATAGAGCCAAATTCGGTTTTGCATGGGAAATTTGAAAATTGAGTTCGCCAACTCAAGTTGGCGGTGGCGTGGGAAGCTAGGAAAAGGCAGAGCCTTAATTGCATTGATTGTTCTTGGTCCTCGCGACCAGTTCGCCTTGGAAAGTGTATGAGGAAATTTTGTTTTTCATTTGGTCGATTCGAGCCTTTGCAAAGTTGCTCTGCATTTGGTTTTTCTGGCCTGGTTCAGTCGAACCAGCTCTTGGAATTTGACACTGTTCTTGGAGATTTTTAAGGCTGTTGCTAAGCCTGAAGAAGAAAGGAGTGCTGGGAAGTTTGTGCTGTCGCCGTGGAAGGAAATAACGTGGAAAACGAAGCTTTCTTCGAGTTCGGAAAAGAGATTACAGGCATGTTAAGCCCTTCTCTTTAAAAATTCTTGCTTTGTTTAAGTGTCTCATTAAAACAACCCTGCTCTTGGGTTTTGATTTTGTGACTGTTGTCGAGTCGATTTGAATTGGGTTTCATCGATTCTTGCTTCTTTTTTTTTGGAAAATGATATGATGAATCGTTTTTAAGTTGCTTTCGGTCTTGATTTTTTTTGCACGAATCGAGTTGGAAATGAAGTATGGTGGTTTGAAATAAGTATTCTCTTTCTCTGATCGTGTTGTTTGAAATTGGAATAGACTGTGTAATCGTTTCCTTATATGTAATCGTTTCTTTGCTGTTGTGTTGGGAACTGTCCTTGCATGTAAATGGAAGTAGAATACAGTTGTGAAGTGTTGCTATGACTTGGGTTCGTCGACCCTTGCTGTCATTTTTGGAAATGATAGGAAAATCATTTCCCTGTTGCTGTGTTTATCTGTCTTGCACTTCTTTGAATGGAATACCTCCATGTTGTGTTGGTTGTTGACGTTAGACGGAGTTTCGAACTGGTTTTCTTGCAAAAAAAAAAATGATGATAAGGAACTGTATAGGTAGTGTTGGTCATCTTATTGTTGTATGATTGTCTTTTGTCACATGAACTTTGGTGATAAGATGGTGAAGGTTGTGTGCGCGGCTTGATGTCGTTTCTGTGCTAAAGTTTCATTGAGGGAAATAAGATCTTTTGTTTGTTTACTATCTGTTGTTTCGGGATTTAAAGGCATGGCATTTCCTTTCGAATTCTAAGGAATGATTACTTCACTGTTTAAGTATTACATAAGGAGCTGGTAGACAGTGTGGGTTGTTTTCACTGCTGTGTGAATGATCTTTGTTATATGGGCTTTCGTGATATAATGGTACAGGATGTACGAGTTGCTTAAGGTCATTTCTATACTGAAACATCTTTTGAAAAGGAAATAGTTTCTTTCTCTCTCTGTTGTGTTGATTATGATGAATACAACATTGTTTTTTTTGTATGAGCATACGAATTGCCTTGGGGAAAGAAAAGATAACACGTTTTTGGCTGTTCTTTCCTTTCTTGCTTAAAAGAGATAAGACTTTTCTCTTCCTTCTGCTGTTTCGGGATTATGAGGAAATGGCATCTTGTATTTTAAAGGAATGGGCATTAGAATTTTTATGAATGTTCGTGAGAGTTGGAAAAGGAATAGTTTTTCCTTCTGAACTCATAGAGAAATATATTGTTTCTTGCTAGGAAGGTATGATGATTAGTTGTGTTTATTAATGCTGATCGGTCCTTTAAGATCGAACTGTTTTGGTGATTATGACTTAATCTTGGATTGCTGTACAAAGAATAAATGCATAGAAAGTTAGTCTTGCTGTGTGGGTTGTCTTGACTGTACTAGATTCATGTATTGACACCCTGTACGGTTTACTTTGCTAAAGGTAATGACATCTGATTTTGCATTCTGGAGTTCTGCATACTATTAGGAACTTGGAAAATGGACTGGGTAGAATCATTTATTGGAAGGGAATCCTTCTTCTGCCTGCTGTTCTAACTTGGTGAAATTCATATTCATGTGATTATTGGACTTGCTGTAGGTAACAACAATGAATAATATGTTATTTTGAACGGGATACGTTCACAGGATTAGGAAATCATGTGATTTATTGACTGCATGAACGTATAACTGTTTATCTGTTTAACTTACAGTGAAAGAAATATGGTTTCTTTTAGTATGGTAAATATATGGTCTGCATCCTTATACTGTTTGATCTAGGATGAACATAAGGTGGTACTAACCTGTTTCGGATTTTCATATGAGCTTGATTCAAATGAAATATGAAAATGGATGATGAATTCTTCCTTGTTTTCGTTTAAAGCGGATTATAAATGAAATTATTCTTTTGCTGTCGGAAAGTGAATTCGAATGGATTTTGTAAGTTTCACTCTGAACTGTTATCTTGATTTGTCTCTCGTTTGGATTCCATTGTTAGGACAGTCATGTGGAAAGAAATAGAGATATGGATGAATGACTTGGAAAAATAACCTTTTCTTCTTTCATTCAATTGGAAAGCTGTAATTCGTGAATAATGAATTTTGTAGTGCTTAGATAGGATGCATGAACTGAAAGGAAAGTAATGGATTTACATTTCAGTTAGTTTCATCCTTTGCATTTATTGTTATTGAAAGGCGTGGAAAAGATAACAGTGTGTTATATCAGCAGTAAGCTATTTATATTTTTAACTGTGCAAATATTGTGAATTAAGATTTGTAACGGTTATGTGGAAACGGGACAGCAGTTCTTTGGCTGATTGTGATGATATTTTGATAGCTCAGTTGTTATGCTGATCTTTCTTTTGTGCCCATTTCGTGATTGATGTTTCTTGTCGTTTCATAAAAGCGGGGTTCTTTTATTGAGACAGTTAGTTGAAGCACCTTATTTTAAGGATAAGTGCTTAATATGCTCAGTTCATTGAACTGACCCGTGCAAATCATTTTGCAGATGGAATTTGATTAGAATGAAGACATGGCTGTTTTCTGATGCTTCTTGATTAGCTGAAAGATGAATTGTAATTGTTGCTTTTATTCCTCTTCGAGGAATTGTGAAAAGAAGAAAATATATTCTTCTATCTATGAGTTGTATTGATGTTTTATGTAAACCATGCCCATCTAGTTGGATTGGCAAATGTACAGATTATGACATGAAATGTTGAATACAATTACAAGTGTGATATTTTAATAATTATATCAGTTTGATATTGTTGACTAAATTGGAAATATAATGTTATTTCTTAATTTGGATTTGTTTCATTGTCCTTGGATGGATGTTAAATGGAAACTGATCTCTATTCTTACCTACATGCAACTTTTAAGTTGAAAAATGCAATTAGTTCATACTTGGGTAAAGATGAATTTTTAATTGACATTAAACAGGATTAGGAAGAATATGATTCCATAATCGAAAGGTATTCAGGATTAGCTTAGGAGCTAAGGAATATCAATTAACTTTGGAATAATCGAACTTCGCTTTCGAACTCCATTAATGATCTCGTATGTTAAATTCAGAATAAAGGATATAGGATAAGTATATCCATAACTAATGGACCTTAACTATATGACGTTAAGGAGAACAAATGAATACATTTCTCGGAATTTAGACCTCGTATGAATGACGTCTAATAAGCTAGAATTCTGAATTTAGTTGCAGTTGAGAAAATCTTGGCTAAGTTTAATAGGTTAAACTTATCACGTCGTCGTCGATGCGGACGCTTAATCAATGATTAAGAAGAGAACCAAGTAGGGAAATGCAGCCCTTCGACACGAAGGAGAAGATGCATAGCAAGATAATGGACGGATTTAGTCCCTCTTAGCCCTATACAACTGTAACGGAAATGAGGATCAAGGGATCAGCGTGGATGCTGAAAGTTGATTTTAATTATTAAATCGTATCCAAATCACTTGAGCAGGATGTGTATTCTCGATGGGAGAATTCTGTAGGACATTGGCATACGCCAGCTACAGCAAGGTGTCTCCATGAAGACGGGGTCTTCATGACGACACAATGTTGCAGCTGACATATTGCAATGCCCTCCCGAATTAAAACATCAAGAATACATAGGCTGAATGTGAAGCTCTTAGCGAGGATAGGGTATGATCGGTATACGGAGTGACTCGGAATACTAAAGATAACTAGACACACACGAGAGTCGTGGGGAACGACACCGTATGTCTGCGTATCTTTAGTTACCAGAGTGCCTTCCTATACCCGTTCATATTACTAGTTGGAATTGGAAGTTTAAAACTGACCTTTAACGAAGAGGATTTGGTAGGAACCGGGAAAGACCATTCTAGATAACTTGGTGAAGTGAGGTGAAGGGACGTATTCCGTTGATGTGTATCACATCGGGAATATGATCATGCAAAGCATGTGAAAATCTTTGGCCAAAGTATCGCAATTGCTGGTTGCGTTGTCCTTATCACTTAATTTAAGATGCAGGATGTCAGATGAATATCAGTAACAGATATTCAGATAGGCTTCTTAAATGGATCACTTCGATAACCGGAAACGGTTATGAGAACAGGTATATATAATATACTATGCATAAACGAACATGAAGGATCGGTTGTTGCCGAGTCATGAAATGAAGGATCGTTGAAACTCCGAGCCATGAAAATGGAAGATCGGCAGTTCCTCGAGTCATTTACAGTAGCATATAGAATCTGTTATAAGATTGAATGGCATTGAATGTGTGTTCCATATTGTAAATATGCGAGCAGGGAACATTCGTTTTAAAAGAAATTGTGTGATCCAAACTGTGTTGTTTGGGCAGAGAACAATTATTAAAACTAGAACGTGTGTTTGAATTTTTATAATTCATAACAGAGAACGTTATCAAAAAAAAAAAAAATTTCCCTTGTTCTGGTATCTTAAATGGGGATGTTACATCTTGGTATCAGAGCTGAAGGTTGCAGCTCTTGGACCTAATGAGTCCACGATATTAATAAGGTTTACATTTTCTTATTGAACAGAAAATGGTCAGGACAAGAGGAATCTTTGCGAATAACCCGTTACGAGGTGGAGAAGCAAAGAAGCGCCCAAAAATTTGGATGAAATCCTTGCTGCCCTACTGATATCGAGGATCGTTTGGTATCTTGGAACAACGAGTCAATGGGCAATGAAGAGGAGGAGAATGAAGCTGAAATAAATGATCAGTTGCCTCCTGTGGACAACATCAACGGAGGGAATCTGGGTGTTGATGATAATAATGTAATTGCTCCTAATCCCCCTGAAAATAAAAGGGCAAGATTAGCAGTTGAACTTACAAATGATATAAAGAGAATAAGTCCTCCAAAGTTTGATGGAACAACCCTTGGGGACGGAGCTGAGAACTGGCTCAGTGAAATGGAGAAATACTTTGCAATAAGAAACTTCTCCGAAGAGACTAAAGCGATATGGGGAGCATATCAGCTTTCTCATGAAGCATCATCATGGTGGGACAACCGTAAGGTTGAGCTGAATATTGTCGAATCAGACATAACTTGGGATCAATTTAAGGGTTATTTTAGGCAACGATGGCTGCCTCAACTCTATTTTGATAGGAAAATGATTGAATTTCAGAATGAGTCGCAAGGAAGGCTGTCGGTGACGGAATACTGGGAAGGGTTTACTAAACTCCTTAAGTATGTGCCGCAGTACCAAGCTGACGAGAAGTTCAGAATACGGAAATTCATAATGGGATTGAATCCCATCATTGGTGGCGAAGTGGATGTCCACGGCCCAACCACCATGGATGGAGTTGTCGAAAAGGCAATCAGACAGGAACAGAAATTGAGGGCAATATCTGCTCACAGGGAAGAGATAAGGAAGAAGATTCCCAATCCTTCTTCGTCTCTTGCACCAAAAAGGGGACCTTGGAAAAGGTTTGGTGTGAAAAACAAAATTGTTGTAGATAACAACAAGAAACCTGTGATGAACAGACTTGTAAATAGTGTGCGGAACAACTTCACAAAAGTTAATGGCATTGGACAGAAGTCCTATGGAAGCCAGAATGATAACTTCAAGGCTGGTAACAAATTTGAGCCTAGAAAAGGGCCAGCTGGAGGATGCTTCAACTGTGGAAAGGACCACTATGCGAATCACTGTCCTCTGAAGAAGGATGATCGCGGACAACAGCATAGGATACACGCTGCAGTGGCTAACAGACAAGCTGAAAAGCAAGTGACGCCCATAGAAGTTACGGGTAAGTTATTCGGTACACCTGTAGTTATACTTTTTGATACTGGAGCTACAGAATGTTTTATTTCTGCTAAACTTGCTATGAAATTAAAAAGAAAGGCTGCAAGAATGGATAAAACATGGACAGTGCATTATGGGAATAATGTTGTCCATACAGTCGAAATGTGCCTTTTTGGGGCAATTCTTGATCTGCCTGGTTTCTCCACCGAAGTTGACTTGTATGTCACTCCTCTAGGATCATATGATATCATTATTGGAGTTAACTGGTTGGCTGAACATAAGGCAAAGGTCGACTGTTATGAAAAACAAATCTGTTGCTTTGATGACCTGCAGAAAGCAGTCAGTCATTCAAGGTGTAAAACGGGAAGTTGCAGTTAGGAAACTGACGGCTATGCAACTAAAGAGGGCTAAAAATAGAGGCTGCACTTTGTATGCGGTAAAAGTGACGGAAAATGCGGAAGAGGATAATGATTTCATGGAAAGATATCCATTGTTGAGGGATTTCCGTGATGTGTTTCCGGAGGAATTGCCAGGTCTTCCGCCCAAACGTGAGTTTGACTTCGCAATAGAGATCAAACCAGGAACGGAACCCATATCTAAGGCACCTTATAGAATGACTACCATTGAATTGGTAGAGCTGAAGGCTCAGTTACAAGAACTTCTGACTAAGGGGCTGATAAGACCGAGCGTCTCACCTTGGGGAGCGCCGGTAATTTTTGTAAAGAAAAAGGATGGCACTTTGAGGCTGTGCATTGATTACAGAATGCTGAACAAAGCAACTATTAAAAATCGATACCCACTTCCTAGGATTGATGATCTGTTTGATCAGATGCGAGGAGCATCAGTTTATTCAAAAATAGATCTGCGATCAGGGTACCATCAGCTGAGAATAAAGGAAGAAGATATTCATAAAACAACTTTTAGAACGAGGTACGGGCATTATGAGTTCACGGTGTTGCCTTTTGGGCTGACTAATGCACCTGCCGCCTTCATGAATCTAATGAACAATATTTTTCAAGAATACTTAGACAAGTTTGTGCTTGTATTCTTAGACGACATTCTTATATACTCTAAAAATGTCGAAGAGCACCAAGAACATCTCAGGATAGTGCTGGAAATCTTAAGAAAGAGGAAGTTGTATGGCAAACTGTCCAAATGTTCCTTTTATGATGCAGAAGTGCATTATTTGGGACACGTTATAAGCAAAAATGGGATAGCTGTTGACCCTTCAAAGATCACAGCTATAACTGAGTGGCCTGCGCCTAAGAACGTGCACGAAGTGAGGAGCTTCATGGGCTTGGCTGGATATTATCGAAAGTTCGTTAAGGACTTTTCAAAAATTGCTGCCCCAATCACTTCGCTGCAAAAGAAAGAAAAGAAATTTGTCTGGACAGACAAATGTGAATCTGCCTTTAAAAAGTTAAAGGAACAGTTAACTACAGCACCTATTTTGACTGTACCTGATCCAAATGGAGATTTTATGGTTGTAACGGACGCCTCAGGAGAAGGCCTTGGAGGTATTCTATTACAGAATAACCATGTCATCGCTTATGAAAGTAGAAAACTTAAGTTACATGAACAGAACTATGCTCCACACGATCTTGAGCTCGCTGCCATTGTTCATGCACTTCAAATATGGAGGCATTACCTTTAGGCAAGCCCTTTGAGTTAAAAACAGACCATCTAGGGCTGAAGTATATTTTCACTCAGCCAAATCTGAATGCAAGGCAGCGAAGATGGTTAGAATTTCTGTCTCAGTATGACTTCGATATAAGCTACATTAAGGGCAAGGAAAATCGGGTAGCAGATGCTTTGAGTCGAAGGAAGCATATCTCTGCTCTTATAACGTTAAGAACTCAGTTTAAGGATGAGGTGAAAGATGCCTTGGAATCAGATCCTTATTTCCAGCAAGTCAAATCAGCACTTGCTGCAGACCCGCAGGACGTCAGGTATAAGGGATTCCGTTTTGATAATGAAGGAATTCTGAGGTTCGAAAACAGGGTGTATATACCTGTGGCAAATGACTTAAGAGGGAAATTGTTAACTGAATTCCATAATTCACCTTTTTCTGGACACCCTGGCATTACAAAAATGCTCGCTGATCTTAAGCAGCAATATTTCTGGAAGGGAATGAAAAAGGATGTGGCAGAGTTTGTAACACACTGCTTGGAATGTCAGCGTGTTAAGGCGGAACATATGCACCCCGCTGGATTATTGTATCCCCACAGTATTCCGCAGTATAAATGGCAAGTGATAACGATGGATTTCGTTCAAGGATTGCCTATGTCAAGAAATAAGCATGACATTATCCTGGTTGTAGTCGACAAATTGACCAAAGTGGCACACTTCATTGCTGGTAATTTGAAGGACGATGCACCAGTGCTAGCAAGAAGATTTGTACATGAAATCTTCAGATTGCATGGAATACCGGAATTAATCATATCGGACAGAGATCCGAGGATGACATCAAGGTTTTGGCAAACGCTTAATGCGGCCTTGGGGACTAAATTGAACTTCAGTTCTGCATATCATCCGGAAACGGATGGACAGACTGAGAGAGTTAATCAGGTTTTAGAGGACATGTTAAGGATGTATTGCATGGACCAGCAGTATAAATGGGAGGAATACCTTCCGCTGGTAGAATTTGCTTACAATAACACCTATCATGCCTCTTTAAAAATGGCGCCCTTTGAAGCATTGTATGGAAGAAAATGCAGAACCCCTGTCAGCTGGGACAAGCGTTGAGGACAGAGAGGTAATTGGGCCAGAAATCCTTATGGAAATGGAACAGCAAATCAAAATGATTCGGGAACATCTAAAGGAGGCTGCCAATAGGCAAAAGAGCTATGCAGACTTGAAGCGGGTTGACAGGCATTATAAACTGGGAGAGAAGGTCTTTCTTCGGGTGAAGCCGAAAAAGAGCTCAATAACTTTTGGCAAGGCTGCCAAGTTGTCGCCACGTTACGTGGGACCTTTTGAAATTGTTGAAATAATCAACCCTGTAGCTTATCGTCTAGCATTACCTCCTGCTTTGTCTCAAATGCATGATGTTTTTCATATTTCTTTGCTTAAGAAATACGTGACAGATTTATCACATGTGCTAAATTGGAATTCCTTGCAGGTCCAAGACCCAGGAATAATCGTGGTTAAGCCCATTCGAGTCTTTGGGAACTGCTTGGTTGTACTTGAGAAATCGCGAAGTGAACCAATGTAAGGTCCAGTGGGACCAGTTCAGTGAAGAAAGTGCAACTTGGGAGAATCTCGAAGAAATGAGATCTACTTTTCCACACCTGTTTAATTGAATTTGAAATTCAAAGAACTGATAATTCTACCAAATTTAGACAATTATTAGTCTATTGTACAGTTGTCTTAAAACGCTGTTTTTAAGAGTGAATCTTTTTGGTATGAACTTATGAATGAAAGGACAATAACTGAACTTTGTCCTAGGAACTCCTTGATTTGTTTAAACTGATCATCGGGACGATGATTCTTTAAGGAGGGAAGAATGTAACGCTCTGATTTTGTATGTTATCTTGGTGAATGTTTTACATACTGTTATAACTGCTGGAATGAAGGCAAACATGTTAAGATAAACTCTGATCTTAAAAGAATGTGTTGCTAACTTGGATTCTTGCATGCTGTGATCTATTGTATAGGACAACAGTTATTGTACTTGTGTGTTTGTTAATGTGACGACAAATTGTCGTATACTTGCTATACTCTCGTTACTGATTGACAGCACACCTTGAATCAATTTCATTGATCCAAGTATGCTGAGGGCTTCTGGTGATTTCTGTATTGATTTACTCTTGAACCGAACCCGAGGTTGTCATGAACGTGCAGCGCCTGATCGCAGGTATGAGCAGCTGGCACGTAAATGCCAACGACAGGGGTTCGATTCTTGAGCCCTGTACTGTCGAACTTGGAACCTCGTGAGGCAAGAAATGCTGGACACGGGTGGCCTCGACACGTGATCAAGGGCGGGCGTCTGCTCTGCATTGACGTGAATGTACTAGGTAGGAAGGCGGGATGGAGGTTGGGTTAGGAGTTGATTAGTGTTAGTGGTTAGTATGAATTAAAAACCTAAACTAATCCTAAGTCCTAACATGCATCCTACACTACTATCCTAAGTGGATTTTTAAATTCAAAAAAAAAAAAGGGAAAAATAAACCTAAGTTCTAATAACCTAAGGCTAAACTAAGACCTAGGTTGAACACTATATGCAACCTAAACTAATCCTAATCAAAGGGGCGCAGACCCTTGGAAGGAGAGGATAAGGATGAGGGAAGGGCATTCATTGGCATTTAATAAAAAGTCCATACGTGGACAGCGCCAGTTTTGGCGGGGCAGGTAAGAAATGGAGGCATCTATTTGGAGATAGAGCCAAATTCGGTTTTGCATGGGAAATTTGAAAATTGAGTTCGCCAACTCAAGTTGGCGGTGGCGTGGGAAGCTAGGAAAAGGCAGAGCCTTAATTGCATTGATTGTTCTTGGTCCTCGCGACCAGTTCGCCTTGGAAAGTGTATGAGGAAATTTTGTTTTTCATTTGGTCGATTCGAGCCTTTGCAAAGTTGCTCTGCATTTGGTTTTTCTGGCTCAGTTCGGTCAGAACCAGCTCTTAGAATTTGACACTTTGTTCTTGGAAATTTTAAGGTTGTTCTTAAGCTTTGAAGAAGAAAGGAGTCTTTGGGAAGTTTGTCTTTGTCATTTGTGGAAGGAAATAACGCGGAAAGCGAAGCTTTCTGAGTTACGGAAAAGAGATTACGAGGCATGTTAAGCCCTTCTCTTTAAAAATTCTTGCTTTGTTTAAGTGTCTCATTAAAACAACCCCTGCTCTTGGGTTTTGATTTTGTGACTGTTGTCGAGTCGATTTGAATTGGGTTTCGTCGATTCTTGCTTCTTTTTTTGGAAAATGATATGATGAATCGTTTTTGGTTGCTCGGTCTTGATTTGTTTTTGCGAATCGAGTTGAAATGAATTCTTTTTGTGACAATATGGTGGTTTGAAATAAGTATTCTCTTTCTCTGATCGTGTTGTTTGAAATTGGAATAGACTGTGTAATCGTTTCCTTATATGTGATCGTTTCTTTGCTGTTGTGTTGGGAACTGTCCTTGCATGTAAATGGAAGTAGAATACAGTTGTGAAGTGTTGCTATGACTTGGGTTCGTCGACCCTTGCTGTCATTTTTGGAAATGATAGGAAAATCATTTCCCTGTTGCTGTGTTTATCTGTCTTGCACTTCTTTGAATGGAATACCTCCATGCTGTGTTGGTTGTTGACGTTAGACGGAGTTTCGAACTGGTTTTCTTGCAAAAAAAAAAATGATGATAAGGAACTGTACAGGTAGTGTTGGTCATCTTATTGCTGTATGATTGTCTTTTGTCACATGAACTTTGGTGATAAGATGGTGAAGGTTGTGTGCGCGGCTTGATGTCGTTTACATCTGCTAAAGTTTCATTGAGGGAAATAAGATCTTTTGTTTTTTTTACTCTGCTTGTTTCGGGATTTAAAGGCATGGCATTTCCTTTCGAATTCTAAGGAATGATTACTTCTTCTTGTTTAAGTATTACATAAGGAGCTGGTAGACGGTGTGGGTTGTTTTTTCTCTTGTGTGAATGATCTTTGTTATATGGGCTTTCGTGATATAATGAGTACGGGATGTACGAGTTGCTTAAGGTCGTTTCTATCTTTGAAACATCTTTTGAAAAGGAAATAGTTTCTTTTCTCTCTCTGCTGTGTTGATTATGATGAATACAACATTGTTTTTTTTTTTGTATGAGCATACGAATTGCCTTGGGGAAAGAAAAGATAACACGTTTTTGGTTGTTCTTTCCTTTCTTGCTTAAAAGAGATAAGACTTTTCTCTTCCTTCTTCATTTCGGGATTATGAGGAAATGGCATCTTGTATTTTAAAGGAATGGGCATTAGAATTTTTATGAATGTTCGTGAGAGTTGGAAAAGGAATAGTTTTCCTTACGAACTCATAGAGAAATATATTGTTTTTCTTGCTAGGAAGGTATGATGATTAGTTGTGTTTATTAATGTTGATCGGTCCTTTAAGATCGAAGCTATTTTGGTGATTATGACTTAATCTTGGATTCTTTGTACAAAGAATAAATGCATAGAAAGTTAGTCTTGTTGTGTGGGTTGTCTTGTCTGTACTAGATTCATGTATTGACACCCTGTACGGTTTACTTTGCTAAAGGTAATGACATCTGATTTTGCATTTCGGAGTTTACGCATACTATTAGGAACTTGGAAAATGGACTGGGTAGAATCATTTATTGGAAGGGAATCCTTCTTCTGCCTGCTGTTCTAACTTGGTGAAATTCATATTCATGTGATTATTGGACTTGCTGTAGGTAACAACAATGAATAATATGTTATTTTGAATGGGATACGTTCACAGGATTAGGAAATCATGTGATTTATTGACTGCATGAACGTATAACTGTTTATCTGTTTAACTTACAGTGAAAGAAATATGGTTTCTTTTAGTATGGTAAATATATGGTCTGCATCCTTATACTGTTTGATCTAGGATGAACATAAGGTGGTACTAACCTGTTTCGGATTTTCATATGAGCCTGATTCAAATGAAATATGAAAATGGATGATGAATTCTTCCTTGTTTTCGTTTAAAGCGGATTATAAATGAAATTATTCTTGCTGCCGGAAAGTGAATTCCGAATGGATTTTGTAAGTTTCACTCTGAACTGTTATCTTGATTTGTCTCGTTTGATTCCATTGTTAGGACAGTCATGTGGAAAGAAATAGAGATATGGATGAATGACTTGGAAAAATAACCTTTTCTTCTTTCATTCAATTGGAAAGCTGTAATTCGTGAATAATGAATTTTTTAGTGCTTAGAGATATGCATGTAGTGCTTGATTGCTTGGAATCTAATATGATACATAAACTGAAAGGAAAGTAATGGATTTACATTTCAGATTAGTTTCATCCTTTGCATTTATTATTATTGAAAGGCGTGGAAAAGATAATCAGTGTGTTATATCAGCAGTAAGCTATTTATATTTTTAACTGTGCAAATATTGTGAATTAAGATTTGTAACGGTTATGTGGAAACGGGACAGCAGTTCTTTGGCTGATTGTGATGATATTTTGATAGCTCAGTTGTTATGCTGATCTTTCTTTTGTGCCTATTTCGTGATTGATGTTTTACTGTCGTTTCATAAAAGCAGGGTTCTTTTATTGAGACAGTTAGTTGAAGCACCTTATTTTAAGGATAAGTGCTTAATATGCTCAGTTCATTGAACTGACCCGTGCAAATCATTTTGCAGATGGAATTTGATTTGAATGAAGACATGGCTGTTTTCTGATGCTTCTTGATTAGTTGAAAGATGAATTGTAATTGTTGCTTTTATTCCTCTTCGAGGAATTGTGAAAAGAAGAAAATATATTCTTCTATCTATGAGTTGTATTGATGTTTTATGTAAACCATGCCCATCTAGTTGGATTGGCAAATGTACAGATTATGACATGAAATGTTGAATACAATTACAAGTGTGATATTTTAATAATTATATCAGTTTGATATTGTTGACTAAATTGGAAATATAATGTTATTTCTTAATTTGGATTTGTTTCATTGTCCTTGGATGGATGTTAAATGGAAATTGATCTCTATTCTTACCTAAATGCAACTTTTAAGTTGAAAAATGCAATTAGTTCATACTTGGGTAAAGATGAATTTTTAATTGACATTAAACAAGATTAGGAAGAATATGATTCCATAATCGGAAGGTATTCAGGATTAGCTTAGGAGCTAAGGAATATCAATTAACTTTGGAATAATCGAACTTCGCTTTCGAACTCCATTAATGATCTCGTATGCTGAATTCAGAATAAAGGATATAGGATAAGTATATCCATAACTAATGGACCTTAACTATATGACGTTAAGGAGAACAAATGAATACATTTCTCGAAATTTAGACCTCGTATGAATGACGTCTAATAAGTTAATATTCTGAATTTAGTTGCAGTTGAGAAAATCTTGGCTAAGTTTAATAGGTTAAACTTATCACGTCCGTCGGTACGGACCGCTTAATCCAATGATTAAGAAGAGAACCAAGTAGGGAAATGCAGCCCTTCGACACGAAGGAGAAGATGCATAGCAAGATAATGGACGGATTTAGTCCCTCTTAGCCCTGTACAACTGTAACGGAAACGAGGATCAAGGGATCAGCGTGGATGCTGAAAGTTGATTTTAATTATTAAATCGTATCCAAATCACTTGAGCAGGATGTGTATTCTCGATGGGAGAATTCTGTAGGACATTGGCATACGCCAGCTACAGCAAGGTGTCTCCATGAAGACGGGGTCTTCATGACGACACAATGTTGCAGCTGACATATTGCAATGCCCTCCCGAATTAAAACATCAAGAATACATAGGCTGAATGTGAAGCTCGTAGCTAGGGGATAGGAGTATGATCTGGTATACGGAGTGACTCCGGAATACTAAAGATAACTAGACACACGGAGTCGTGGGGAAACGACACCGTATGTCTGCGTATCTTTAGTTACCAGGAGTGCCTTCCTATACCCGTTCATATTACTAGTTGGAATTGGAAGTTTAAAACTGACCTTAAACGAAGAGGACTGGTAGGAACCAGGAAAGACCATTCTAGATAACAGGTGAAGTGAGGTGAAGGACGTATTCCGTTGATGTGTATCACATCCAGGAATATGATCATGCAAAGCATGTGAAAATCTTTGGCCAAAGTATCGCAATTGCTGGTTGCGTTGTCCTTATCACTTAATTTAAGATGCAGGATGTCAGATGAATATCAGTAACAGATATTCAGATAGGCTTCTTAAATGGATCACTTCGATAACCAGGAAAGGTTATGAGAACAGGTATATATAATATACTATGCATAAACGAACATGAAGGATCGGTTGTTGCGAGTCATGAAATGAAGGATCGTTGAAACTCCGAGCCATGAAAATGGAAGATCGGCGAGTTCCTCGAGTCATTTCTGACAGCATATAGAATGTTATAAGATTGAATGGCATTGAATGTGTGTTCCATATTGTAAATATGCGAGCAGGGAACATTCATTTTAAAAGAAATTGTGTGATCCAAACTGTGTTGTTTGGGCGAGAGAACAATTATTAAAACTTGAACGTGTGTTTGAATTTTTATAATTCATATTCATGAATGTTTGCTAGTTTGAGAGATTTGTTTTACTATTTGAACCAATATTTTAATAATCATATGAATTTCACACATTTCCAAAGTGAAAATTATAAATTATTATTATTTTTATCATACCGTCAATATTTACCTATATTTTTATCATACCTATATTTCTAATTATCACGCAAATATTACACATTTCAATACAAAAAATTATAAATCATTCAATTTTTATTATGACGAAGGCATTTCCTATTCGATTCAAATTTATTTTGTCTAACATTGGCGAGAGTGGGATGGGTTGGGATCTAATTTGCAAGGTTCTTGTGATTATTAAAACCACTTATGTCGACGTGTCTCCCGAGATACAAACCACTTTATCAAAATCACTTATATCGATGTGTCTCGATCGATTTGTCTATCTGGGGCAATTGGAATAGTTTAATTGGTATGTAATCCCTCCCGAGGTTCCCACACTAAATCACTACCATCTAATAATGAGCACTAGATCGACGGATGGGATAATTACGCACTATTTTTGAAAAAGCTAAGAAATTTGGATGTCATTAGAATTGCGGGAAAATATTCGAAGGTCAAAACAATTTGACATACAAGTATCATTTGATTGTCACCGAGTTGATCGGGCAAAGTAGAAAGAGATGAATGCGCAAAATGTGAAGTGTGTAGTGTGTAATGTGTAGTGTAGTGTATAGTGTGTGAGGTTCATGTGTATAAGATGCCTTCAACAATCAAGTGTGAACCGCACAGACGAGTGCGTCATCGGGTAATGATGATACACGTGTATCAAGTGGATTGTATTGATATTGAGGAGATATTAGACATTAAGCGCAGAGCATCAAGTGCATTGGATGATAGCGACATTTGATAGCAATGCAGGGGGAAGCTATGGTGCCCCCAAGTATGTAAGTGATGGAGATCTAGTTGATGACGCTAAGCGGATCAATGTAAGGAGTAGTTTCCTTGACAAAAGTAATTGGACGTTGAAGTGGTGATGGTTTAGGAACCTCGAGTGGCGGAAGTTGAAAGAGGCCAGCTAGAGTTTGCTTGTCTTGTGTAGCGAGTGGTTGCTTGTTTGGTAATGCCATAGAAGACTTGAGAGGAGGAGATGTTGGTTGCTTTGTTTGACTTGGTAATGTTACAGATGACTCAGTAGGAGGAGGTAATGAAAAATAGACCTTGAGAGGTGGTTGCTTAGTCAAAGTGGGTTGAATAGGTGGTGCTTGACTGGCCGAAGAAGACATATTAGAAGTGATGGCATGATGTTCATGAGACATATAAGGAGAAGATTTAGGAGCCCATTTGGATGTAGCATTTGTAGATGGGCATGTAACAAAATGTTGTGCAATGAATGAGATAAAGCCTTGACACTCAAGATGCTTAATTCTTTGTTGTAAAGCATAACAGTCATTATCATTATGTCCATTGATTCAATGATAAGCGCAAAATGGGAGACCTTGATATTTGATCAACTAATAAGGAGGATAGAAATGAGTAGTTGGAAAACTAATCAATTGATGACTAAGGAGCTCAGTAAGAATATCATGTTGCTTAGCATTGTGATCAAATGTGAGAGGCTTTGGTAATGGCAAGACTTGAGGTTCACTGATATGAGCACATGTAGAAGACATAAAATGAGGATGAGAAGAAGAACTAACATGAGCTTGAGAAGCATTCTTAAGATGTTGGATTTCAGATTTTAGAGATGCAATCATGGATTCCATAGCCTGAAATTTGTCTTGAAATAAATAATGCAGAGCTTGAATGGATGTGCAAATAGATTGATTGGAATTAGAACCAAGAGATTCATTAGAAAGACGATTGAAGATAACACTGACTTGAGCGGGCGGAAAATATTTAGGAAGATACATGTTGTTTAGGGATTTTTGAAGAACCTCTTTGCAAGGTGAATGCATTTGAAGTAATTCAGACAAAGAGATTTGACAAACCTTAAGAGCCATGATAAAAAAATATGATGTACTAAAGAAAGATCCAAGAATATTCAAACGCAGATTCACCAAATGATTAAGTAAATATATGATTTATATATGCCTAAATATAATTGAATGTAGCGAAGCTGGATAAGTAATTAAGTACAAAATAGACCCAAGAAAATAAACAATTAAGATTTAAAACCCTAAGTGCAAATGAGGAGATAAAATGACTTAGTTGTTTTGTTATGATCCTGAAGGTATGTAGAACTAGAAAATCCGAAGTGCAAACTACCGTAACGAAGCCCAAAAAAATGCGAGAGATGTTGGATTATGTTATCTTTGGGGCATCCGTGTAGGGTTGAGAATGCAGGGCACCGTGAGACCTTCCTAGGTGCTGTGACTTCTCGAAATACATAAAACCAGCCACGAGGGTTGCGTAAGATGTTTGATATCCTTTTCTTCTTGTTGCTAGTATGTCGCACCAAGTTTGCATATGTTTCTGTAACCTACAATGAAGAAATGACCTGTAAAACCCCAAAATGCATCGGGTAGTGCCACGAGCATATGCGAGTGTATCATCCAACACCTCCTCCTTTTCCTTCCCCATTTTTTCATCCTTCTACAATTCATATCTCCTTCCTTACCCATCTCATATGTTACCATTTCATAAAATCTTCCCAATTTTCACCACATCTGTCATTTTCTCCTTCCAACCGCCATTTCCCAAGTTTGACATTTTTCATCCCCCCCAAATTCATTCGACCTATGGTAGACTCCCCCTTCCACCCCTTTCGATGTTCCCATTACACAACTGTGTCATGATTGCTAGTTTAGTCATTGTAATCATTTGATTAGTTTTTACATGAATTTTGTTCAATTAACATTTTTACCACTAGGTCACACTTGTTACTCATCATTAATTAGTTAAAAATATACTTTCAAAATTTAAAGGATCTCTTTAGACATCTAGTCTTTATATCTAACTAATAGAATGTGATTTGCACCTTGTTAAGATGAGGTTGGCCATGATAGACATAGTTTTTTTGGTGGATTTTTCTTGAGCCAATGAATTCACCCTCTAAATCCTTACGCCCACTTTTTAAAATACACAAGTTACCCTAGTCATCTTAGTTTCAATTGAACAAGAAAACATTTTGCAACAATCACTTATAAAAGCAAATTCACGCTAGCCATTCAAAGGGCCTATAATATCACATATTTTGGGATTACTTAAGAGATCACAACAAAGTACCCTTGCTAAATCACTCTCTCGAACACTTCATTCATCACTATGTATGTATACATCATATATGGTTGCCATAGGCCATTTTACAAAGTTATATCACACACCAATGTTCATCATTAAGTGTTGGAGGTCCTATTGGGATCTTCATTGCCAAAAACATGTTGGATATACATCTTACACACATACATTGGGTGGTAACTACGAGGTACTAATGTCTCTTTGAAGTATTTCTATTTAGGTGTTGTGGTGGCAACTCAACCCAATTAAACTAACCTCTTTTTAGGTCCCTAAGCAAAGAAGAAGAAGGAGCCATGCTCAACTAAACAAATGTGATCGCCACAACTTGGGAATAAAATTAGCATCCCAAAACACATACACATATTATGCTAGAGGTGATATCCATTCAATCCCTACAGAGGAAAAATTCATCCATCTAGGACAAAGTCACCTAGGCAACTTTGTCAAACATAGTTGACTTTGTCCTCCTTGCAAATTTAGAGTCTTAGATTTTTAGGATAGCTCAACGAAACTCTACACAACCTTCCAACACACTTTCAAATCATCATCACTCCATCTCAACTAATAAATTAGGGGAATCTCTTCTAATCCTAACTTGTATTAACTTTGTTTATCCCACCTAAGATTGTGCATTTTCCTTATTGATCATGACATGATTTAGGATATGTGTATTTACTATATTTTTAATCCTAATTCATTTTTACAAAAATTAAATCAAGAATTAGCTATATTATCCCTAATTTGAGTTTACATTTTGGTGAACCCACTTATTTAAGGTTACATGTAATATAGGGCTTCATGTCCCATCCCTACTAGCGTTTTAGATTTATTAATTTTTGATAAACCGCATACCTCCTTTTCTTAAATTTTCTTGAAAACCCTAAGTTAATTTTGGATCATTTACCTTCTTGTGGCTGCTAATTATTATCCACACATTGTTTATGGTTCTAAAATCAACTCCAAGTTGTTACCTATCACTACCCATAGGGAACAAGGTCTTGACAAGCCTTTCATCCCTCTTCCACCTCACACATTACAGAGTTACTAGACAATCACCTATTAATCCAATTTGTATGGTGAGGGTGGTCACCACACAATGTGGTGGACTTCCCAATAACCTCTTTATGATGGAGGCAACCTCACTAATAATAAGCCAATCATACCTCTACCACCTAGAGCACTAATAGTTCCTACCAAAGAATATGACCTCTTGGATCAACTAAAGAACATTCAAGCTCATATTTTCATTCCTAAATTATGTTAAAACTTGATCCCACATAAGGATAAGTTACTCCATGTACTTGAATAAGACATTGTCTGATTAATTTATAACCTACATATTTTACAACCTTTATCAACACTCTTATGACTAGTAATCATGACATTTCTTTGAAAAAAGAGGATTCTCCGCCACAAGAAATTATAGACCTCAAAATTCCCTTAATATTCAAGTTAAAGTATTTGTAAAAATGGTTAAGATAACTCTTGTCGATAATGGATCATGCTTAAATATATGTAACAATGATTTCTTAACTATAATGGGCCTCGATATGTACCTTCTCAAAAAATCGAACATGTTAATCAAAGTGTTCAACAATGTTACTTTCCTAACAATTAGTACAACTAAATTCCCCATTACTTTGGGTCCTATGACAATTTCATCCACACATTTATATGTCATGACATGTTACTTAAACAATAATCTCCTTTTGGGATGACCATGGATTCATGCCATGGGAGAAGTATCATCCACCCTACATCCATGCCTCAAATATATGCATGATGGATAAAAATATTCATGTCTTATAGGTAATGACCCTTATAAATATTATCAATTAGTGGAATTTAATAACCATTGTATCCTGCAAACAAGTGTATCTCAACCTCCTTTACATCACCTATTATGATTCGGATGTTAGACACACATAAACACCACAAGGAACCTAAAGCCGATATTGTTTTTAATGATAGTACATCTGAATTACAAAATCCACTACCTATCACTATGCAAGTTACTTAGCAACATGACAATGATGACTCCGATGATGAAGAATACATTGTCGATGATATACGTAATATGTTAACTAAACTCATGTTTACCCCTATTAGACCTAGTAAGTATTGCATATATTATAACTCATTTGACATAAGCTAGTTATATGGTTTATCCCCAAAGTAGAAATTCCCTTACAAGCCAATTCCACTTGTTAACAACACCATTGAGAATGATCATGGTATGGTTATTACTATATCACAATAAGGTCATAAAAAATGACATGAAATTCGATGATATTACGCTTGTATTTGCACTACTAAGGATGATGGTAACATTAACATGACTTCAACACCACATTTCAATTCCTTGATGATAGACAATAAGTGACATCGTGATGCCTATTATACTATCCCATATGTCACATGAGTCTCCTCGCCTTATGCACCAAATAATGGCCGCATAACACACTTGCATGCACAAATCATCAAGGACACCACCACATTCAATTGTCATGATACAATCACCATTTGGCCCTCAATTTGGAATTTGAATAATCATCAATTGTAGTTCCTATGCCCTATGCATGATCGATGAGGGTTTAAATAATTTATTTTAAGAAAAAAAGGTTTAAGAAAGAAAAGGGAATGAAAGGAAATAATAATATTTTTTTAAAAATGAAGATGAGCCCAAAAGGGATGATTGGGACACAAAAGGAGTTTGGTTTGTTTTATTTTTTGTTTTAGGGTTTATTTTTCTTTCCTTTTGGTCTATTTGGTGGTCATGGAAAATTCTTGTGCAAATGCAATTCGTAGGTCTAAGGCCAACCTCCATAATCATGCCAAACTATCCCCCAACATGCACCAAAATGAGAGTTTTGATCAGCATAGAGACATCCATTACAACAAATGGAGAGGGTTTTCTATCAAATGTTGTAATTCTGATCTTGGCCGCCATGGATGCAATAGGTGGAAGCTTCCATTAGGCACATGGACAATTAACTGACCATGTAGAAGATTGAGTTTCTATCATAAAGATATGGACTTCCCAAAACCACACCACAAATATCCAATGGAACAACATCCAAATCTACCTCATCAATGAACTTGTCAATAATGGAAAATCTAAACCTACAAGTTTTTATTACCTGTAATTTTGCATCATCACAAACCCAACCCAAAGGATAAGGCTTGGGATGTGGTTTGGTTTGGAGTCCCAATTTTCTCACAACCTCCTCTAAAATCAAATTATCTTGAGATCCACTATCAAATAGAGTGTCTATTTTAGTGTGTTTAGAAACAACTCTAATGTGGAACAACTCATTTCTTTTTTATCATCATGCATAGATTGTTATTTAGAAGAAGAAGTAATATTAGATGAACTAGTGCTAGAAGAAGAGGAAGAATTACAACCTTGTAAACCCAATATTCGTCCCTTTTTATTTTTCCTTTTCTTTACTTCATGCCACTTTCCAAGGTCAGACGCAATAACCAGTGCCAGATCACTGGAATTCTCCACAGCCATCACATTTTCTGACACCGAATCCCGGTCTGATTCTGAATTTTCAGATGTATGCCCCCTTTTTATTCCACCTACTACCAAGTGGTTTCCCTACATTCCCTTCTCTGAGTCATCTTGCTCTGAAGCCATTTTTACTCTGTGTTAGGAGTGCTCATATTATCTTTAAAATTCGAGGTGGATACCAAATCTAGATTTACAAAACCCCAGCCACTAGATGAAGACAATCCATTCTTTTTTACAAATTTTTGATTCTTATTGAAAGGGAAAGAATCTTGTAAATGACCCATTTTTCTACATATTCTACATCAAAATGCAGTATTCTCATAGTCTAAGACCTGTGAATGCTGAAAATTACCAAATTTAAGATTAATTCGGTTAGGTATTCCTTTTCTCAAATCAATTTCCACGCACATTCAGGCATAAGAACACATACCCGAATGTGTTCTATCTAAATCCTCTTTAATAAACTTACCCAGAGCATTTCCAATATCTTCCAGGGCATACCACAGATGCAAGGGAAGATTAGGTAACCTGACCCAAACCGACGTTTTGGCCACCGAATAAGTATTCAGATCGAAATCTAGAAACCATGGAGTTAAAAATAGACCCGCATGTCCCCAAAACCAAGGACCACCTGTCAAACAACATTGATAATCTTCAGATTCCCTAAAATGGACAACAAAAATCCCTTGGAATAAAGAGAGATTTCACATTTATTGGTCCAATTTTTGAAGACCCACTGATATAATGTAGAGGAGGAAGGCAAAAAGCCATTAAACCTACCAATCACTTGCATCTTGAGATAAGTTTTTAAAATATTCCTCAACTTCTGGGTTCTTGATGGTTAACGAAGGAACATCCTCGGCCAAATCGACCAAGTAAGTCTAAGTGCATGTTGCTTGTCTTCCTGGGAACTGTCCTCCTCTGTTAGCCAGTGCTTCTTTGAAAGAGGCAGATTTATGGGGCTGAGCCGAGCCGCCATTACCGAAGCCCCAACCCCAATCTTCTTGCTACAGTCATTTCCCAACCCATTTGTCCCAGGACGAAGGCGCATTTTTATTTAGAACCCTAGGATTAGGGCATGGATTCGCAACAAATTTATCCTGGATGCCATGACACTGCCCTCCTCTACTGGCCTCGAAAACCATCCAACCCCAGGCCGAGCCCAATCGGATCCCCTTTCAGCGCATGCGGATCCTCCTGTTTCCTCCCAGCAACCTCTCCATTGTTAGCATCCTTCGCATTTTTCCGATCCATTTTTACAAAAAATACAGTCTGGGTTTCTCTAATAGTTCGCTTGGTCCCGTAAAAATCCTTCCCCCACACACTGAATAAAGATTAGTAAGATTAAGCACGAGAATTATGTGTCTCAAATAGCTATATAACCAACCAATTTATTTTAATAGTGTATCTTTTGTAGAAAGATAAATACCCAAAATAAGAGCCTTTTTCCTAAAATCTTGTGTATAATCCTAAACACTTTGTCCCTTTATTTGCCTTAAATTTTTCCAATCCATCATAACTTGTTACATATAACCCAAAGGATAAAATTGTTTTATGAAATCATAAACAAATTCACTCTAAGAAGAAATTGTTTTACCTTGCTTTTCCTTAGCTTACTGTAGCTTACTCTCCCACCAAATGAGTGTTGTTCCACCCATTCGAAGAGTGGCCTAGGTAAATTTTGCTTCCTCATCAACAATTTTCGAACCTGCAATATACTTCAATTTTCTTGATCTAGTTATCTAATTTCTCTGCATTAATCTCTCCATTATATATTGACAATTCAAACTTAATATCCAATTTCAACGAAGGAAGAAAATCTGATTTTTTTACCATCCTTGAAAGAGGGAGAACCGGATTCGAAAAAGAACATTTTCCTTCATTTTGGTTTTTTACCTCATGTAGTTTCTTTCTCCAATTGTCTTTTTGATCCCGGTATAGTTCCTCCACCGTTTCTTTCATCTACATGAAGGATCGATGAAATTCATCTTCTTATTCTTCATCCATTTCTACACACCATGAACGCCTCGATCCAATTTCATAATCAAAACCTATTAATATTCCTTCACCACGTATACACCAAAAAATTACAATCTAAAATAATAGTTAAACCGGTCGTAAACTATCTCTCGATACCAAATGATCGTAATTGAAAATAATTTGACATACACTTTTAAAATATCTTGAATTCTCGATTTTTAGATTTAAAATCAAATTTATGATTTTTCTATAATTGATAAATAATTAGAAAGCTGTGAAATAAGACTGTGGAAAAACAAAATACTAAGCAAAAATAGAGAAGTTTGAGACAAGAAATTGATAATAGATTTTGACACGAAGCCTAAGTTTACTGGTCCATAAATATATGACCAATCTATTAAAATAAGCCTTAAAAACACTTACAATTTGCTTATAAGGAAATAATTGATCTTCCCCAATTGCCACAATAAAATTCCTACAAAAGAAGCCCAATCTCTTTAAAAAAATTCCCTCAAAATGCCTCTATCTCTCCAAAACCCCTCTAGTCTTACATAATCTT